>QLTV01004245.1:0-13488 GCA_003457575.1 Thermophis baileyi | reverse complement strand
ACATAACATAACATAACATAACATAACATAACATAACATAACATAACATAACATAACATAACATAACATAACATAACATAACATAACATAACATAACATAACATAACATAACATAACATAACATAACATAACATAACATAACATAACATAACATAACATATAGTGCATGGTATGGTACGGTACGGTATGGTATGGTATAATTAATATGACACGATACGATGCAATGCGATGCAATACAATACAATACAATATGATGCAATACAATTACAATACAATACAATACAATGCAATACAATGCAATGCAATGCAATGCAATGCAATCAACCTTTCCCAACAACAGGCAGTCCTTGACAATTGGGACCAGAATTTCCATTGATAAGGAAGGTGGTTGTTACGTGAATTGTGCCCAATTTTACAACCTTTCTTACCACAGTTGTTAATATATCACTGCAGTTGTAAATGAATCATACAATCATTAAGTGAATTCAGCTTTCCCCATTTGCTTGTCAGAAGCCAGCTAGGAAGTTCACAAGTGGCGATCATATGACTATGGGATGCTACAACCGTTGTAAATATGTGCTGATTGCTAAGTGCCCAGATTTTGATCACGTGACTGTTGGGATACTACAACGGTTATAACTGTGAAAGTAAGTCACTTTTTTCAGTGCTGTTGTAACTTTGAATTGTCACTAAATGAATAGTTGTAAGTCAAGGACCACCTGTGTTGGGTTATAAATCCCAGAATCTCTATCAGAGTACAACAAATCTAAAGGACACCAGATTGAGGAAGGTTGTGGCAGAACAGTGTTTTTATCTGTGAGAAATGAAGACTAGTAATAGATTATCCAGATAGATTATCTACTAGTAGTTTCTCCCCAAGCCTGGTTTCTTTTTTTACCAAATTGAACCAAATACTTGTCAAGTGCAATTGAAAGAGATTTTTCAATCAAGCATACAAACAATAACATTTTGTCTTCTGCAATCAGTGCGTTCTTTTAAGTATAAAAGCACTGAAAAAAATTCTACCTTTTTGTCTTCTTTCCTCTCGTCATTGCTTCTGAAAAATACAAACAGATCCTCTTGGACATAAAGGAACTATTTTGTAATGTTATTTTCATTGACAACGTAACATATTGAAAAAGGTTCTCTAAAGGAAAGTTAGAACCTTTTTAAAAACAGTTTTAAATGTTTGCTTTCAGATTCTTCCACAGCTATTCCTTTCCTAATTGGTATCTTTAAGAGATGAGAGACTTAAATCCCTAGCCAGCCTGTACCTGTATCTGGATTGTACCACGACAGATTTAAAATGGGGCTTGATGTGATTTAATGCTTCTTTACATCCAAATGAATGAATGAATGTTGTAAATAGGAAGCCATAAAGGAAACGCAGGCCTAGTCTTTGCCATGATGTATTGCTTGGCCATGCTTAGGATATTGCAAATGTATTTTATCTGCTACAGGCTGAAGAACAGCATTCAGAAATACGTTTCTCACCTCAACTGCTGTGAGAAATAAGCCACTGTAAATTAAGCTTCAACACTTAGGAGGGGGAAAAGTACAAAAATTGCTTGTCTATTTTGCGCTGAGCTTCTTTTCCTCAGTTTGCTCTGTTGTGCATATGTTGTAGATACATACAGTATCTACCTGAGTGTGATGTATAAACACGTTCTGGAGCCATCTGCCTTCCCTTTCTTCACTTTTCTGGGCCTGAATGTTCTGGCCATTTCAACCCATTCAATGAATCTGCGGGTCATTTGAAGCTGTCAGAAAGGCTACCAGTGGGTGGCATATGAAATTCACTTGCAATTATTGGCAAAACATTAAGTTGAGGTTCCATCAATTTGGCAGTGCATTGATTCATGCAGGAATCTGTCTAAAGGTCCATATGACCTTTCTCTGCATGTCAATACTGGGTAGTCACTGGCTTTAGATTGACTTTTGCTGTTTTGTTAAAATAGATGTTCAGCAGCCAAAGGAAGGGTCACACATCTCAATAATTGTCCTCACTCGTCCATCTGCGCACTGACAAAATAGATGTTGTGCTATCATTTCTAGCGTATGCAAATCAAAAGAATCCTAAAACAAATACATGGTTAAAACCACCTCTCAAAAAAAACCCCCACCTCCTCTTTTTATAGGTAATTAATTTAAAATTGGTATAAATTGAGCAGAGATAAAATGAGCAGCTTTATATCTGTTCCTGATTAGATTCACGTTAGTCCATTTTGTATTTTTCCCCCCTAGGGGAAAAAAAAAATCTGAAATCATAAAAACTGATCATTGTAATAATTGCATATGCAGAACAATTCAATATTCTCAATTGGTCATTCCAGCCAAATTAATTCCTTTCAGTCATCTTTTTGCAAGCATTTTTCTCTCTCTTCCATCCCTACATTTTATCCACATGACAACATTCAGATTGAATTGACCTGTGGGTTTCATATTAATATTTTTAATTTCACTTTTGGTTATCATATTGATGTATTCTCATTATGTTCTTTTTCATTGTTTGTTTTATTGTTCTGTTATCTTACTTCTGTTTACCCTCTCTTCATTTCTTCCTTTTTATCATTGCAAGTCACCCAGTGTAGCCCCACAGCAAGATAGGCTGCAAATAAATTTAACAAATAAATAAATAACAAATAAATAGTATCTACTTTGTCATAATTCAACTCTATTACATCACATCAGCTGTTGAAATAAGAAGTCTCTTTCTGGTGCAAGAATTTAATGTTCTCAACAGCAGATCTCCTCCTCAATGTTTTGAAAATTACCAAAAACCATTTTGCTTCAAAAAATAAAGTCTTCCTCAAGTCAGACTTGAATCCTAGTTACCACATCAACCCATTTGTGTTATTTTCTAGGCAACAGTATTAAAATGTCTTGCCATTCCTTCTTCTAGGCAATCAATCGATTAATATGTAAGCTTGCAGTCTAATCCACAGTCTTGCTATTTCCTGGTGAACTTTCCTCCAGGCAGTGATAAGATTTTCTGCTTATCTTCTTGAGATTAGCCAAAGACAGGAAGATACTGACATTTGGATGGCTATTTTACCTACTACACAGAAGCAAAACATGTATGTTTGCAGTTCCAGAGCTAATTCCATATGGTGGAAGTGCCTTCAAAATGTATGTGAAGACAGCATTCTCCATGTTTCAGTAACCCTCAGTTAGGAGTCTGCATTTCAGAATACTTCATTGGTTCTGAACACTGACAGGGTGGTTAAAAATAATTGATTTAGCCCAGGGGGCATGTTTGCCAAACATGCTTTGCTTTAAAGCAGCTAACCTTAGTATGAACATCCCTCTCTCCTTATTGAATCAATCAGGGCTTCATTTTCTACAGTATTTCTTTGAAGAACAGCACTGTGAGTCCTGTCAAATGGAAACTGCTCTTTTTCTGTGTCTCTTTTTCCCTGTCCCCTTTTTGCCATCTCTCCATATATACTGAAGTCTCTATCTCTGACATAGCAATCGTATCCATATGATGACAGATTCAGTTAAAAACATTTCTGAACCTTTGCGGTCCAAATTTTCTTTTTTACATTTTAAAAATGTGTAAACACATATCAAGTCAAGGAGGGGGGGGGATTTGAGCAAATCTAAAAGGTCAGCCTGTAGCATTATTTGCAAATCAACTAAGGCAAATCATTTGAAAAAAAGGTTACAGTGAATGTTTTGGTGTAATGATGGGGTTTGAATGTTTTGGTGTAATGATGGGGTTTGAATTTTTCCCCAGATACTACCATTAAAAAAAACAACAGAGATCACTTCAAAAACGATTCAGGAGGCCATTTTTGTTCATTGGTACATTTACTTTATTTTATTTTATTTATTTAGTTTATCAAGCATGTATGAGAAAACAATTATAAGTATGAACATAACATATAAACATCTAAGTATAAACAGATAAAGTATATGTATAAGACATGAGTACAAATAATGGGAACAGTAGGACAGGGATGGTAGGCACGCTGGTGCACTTATGCACGCCCCCTTACAGACCTCTTAGGAATGGGGTGAGTTCCATGGTAGACAGTTTTAAGTTAAAGTTTTGGGGGTTTGAGGATGTAACAACAGAGTCAGGTAGTGTATTCCAGGCATTGACCACTCTGTTGCTGAAGTCGTACTAAAGGCTACCATATAAGCAATAACAATGTGACCCAAACAACAGTTGAGTCTGAATGCTCATCCATGTGCTCATAAAATTAAAGGTCAAATCATCTTCAAGTCAAGTCTGACTCTTGGTGACTACATTGGCACAGATTTCTTGCCAACATTATTGATGTGGTTTCTCACTGTCTACATCCAGTTTGTTTTGCTACATCTCAATCTAGACAACAGCCTTGAAATTCCTCCATTAAAGTACTAACCTGTTTAGTTTCCAAGATCTCCTTGAAAAGCTTCTGTAGATGCTTCAATGTAAGAGGGAAATAAATCAACTAGTCTTTGATTGTGTAGAGTCCAGAAGTTACCTTGGAGAAGGCATGTTGCAACGCATTTAGCAAAACATGATTTAAGCTTGGGAAAACAAGATAGCCTGGGGAAAAAATAAAGTGTTTCGTTCTTGAGGGAAAGAAAGAAAATGCTGTCATGTCAAAATTCTGTAACTATAGCCTATTCATATCCATAAATTAGAGTTCCAATATTTTTTGTGGAGTTTGTTTTATGCCTCGGCCTTCCTTGAAGGATTGATGTTAGGGTGTCACAAAACTCTTATTTTTCTTCTTCAAGTTAGCTGTGTCAACTGTAGTTCAGATACTGTCACTTTTTCCCTCATTTCATTGAAGCCCCCAGTTAGAGAAAGTAATGATCAACCATTCCATTATGATCACTATAACAATCTGGAGATCCTCACACATAAAGTGTGTGAGGATCTCCACACACTTAGAACTACGTCGCCTTCGGTTTGACCTAAGTGTAGCACATAAAATTATCTGCTACAATGCCCTACCTGTCAATGACTACTTCAGCTTCAACCGCAACAATACACGAGCCCACAATAGATACAAACTCAACATAAACCGCTCCAAACTCGATTGCAGAAAATACGACTTCAGCAACAGAGTGGTCAATGCCTGGAATGCACTACCTGACTCTGTGGTTTCTTCCCCAAACCCCCCAAACTTTAACCTTAGACTGTCTACCGTTGATGTTACATTCTAGGACTGAAGCACATAGGCTTCAGTCAGGTCCTCCATTCTGGAGGGAAAAATACTGACTGCTGATTGGCTGGTCTGTCTGACAGCTCCCTATAAAAGGGCTGGCTGTCAGACAGGGATTTGCTGGATTGTAAATACTTGCTAAATAAAGAGCTGTTGTTTTGAAGCCACTTCTGTCTGCCTCTTCCATTCACCCTATCTAACACTGGCGACGAAGGTGGGATTGTAAAGCAGATAGCCTGAAAAGAGCTGACAACCTCGCAATCCAGCCCAGCGCAGTAAATCATCGGCAAACAGCCTTTCTAAAGTGCCAACTCAGCCAACATGACAACGCACACCCCGCTGAGTCAATTCAACCCAGCACAGGAGCACTGGGACATGTATATGACTCGCTTTGAGTGCTTCATGGAGGTAAACGACCTCCTTGTCCTGTCTGACAGCCAAAAAAGAGCCTGAGCTATTGCGGGATAGACGTGTTCTACACCGCCCAGGCGCTCGCTGAACCAACGCCGGTCCAGACGGTCACCTGGTCTGCGCTTCAGACCATGCTGAAGACTCACTACACGCCAAAACCCTCCAAATATGTGCGGTGGCACAAATTCAATTTACGGAACCAGAAGGAGGGGGAGTCCATTAACAAATATGTTGCTGTGCTGCGGAAGGCGGCTGCTCATTGCAAATTCCAGGATCTAGACGAGCTGCTGCTCGACCGAGTGATCTGCGGAATTCTGGACATTAACCTCCAACGGAGGTTACTTTCGAGGACAACCCTCACGCTCCAGATTGCACTGGACGAGGCCAGGGCATCCGAGGTGTCCATGAGGTCAAGTGAGGTGCTACAACAGCCCAACAGCCTGAGAAGCGCGTGGAAGGCTGTCATTGTGCATTGCGAGAGTTTGGCGTGAGATCTCTCGCCTGACAGCGATGAGGAAGTTTGCCACCTTCAATTTAAAAGGCGGGAAGCGGCAAATGCACCCGATGATAGACTCCCACCATGTGCCAGCTGCGGAGGGCATCATCACTGCACTGACTGCTGATACTGCAAGGCCATCTGTCACCGATGCGACTGTCATGGTCATCTAGCCAGAGTCTGCCGTGCTAAGCTGCCTTCACCACAGGCAACATGACAAGCACTGAGCAAGCCCAGCTATGCCAAGCAGCCTCAACACGGGGCTTGGCAGCCGCGGCAAAAAACCGACTGGGCCAATGCAACTGAGGCCTGTCAAACCACAATCCGGCAAGCAACCACATCACACCAGAAGAAGCTGTGAGTCACCATCCTACTTGAGGGGTCACCATGCAGCATGGAGATCAACACCGGGTCTTCTCTCACCATCGTCTCCTGGGCTACACTGCAACAAGCAATCCCGGGGATCCAGAAGAAACAACTGCGGCGCCAAGAGCTGAGGCTGACTGACTACCAAGGCAACCGCATTCCAGTCATCGGCTGTGGCACCTTCCAGGTGCAATTCAAGAAATTCAACTGCCCACTCACGCTGACAGTAGTCAGGGGCTCCCTTCCAAGCCTGCTCGGCTTGGAGTGGTTTGAGGCCCTCGGCATGGGGGTGACTGGAATGAACACCATCACCGACAATGCCACAGAAGACCTTTTGCAGGAGTTTGAGGATTTTTTGGTTACAACCTGGGTACTTATAAGGGGACCCCAATTTTGTTCAACTTGGACCGAAACGTAGCGCCAATTCAGCTTAAACCCCGGAGGCCTCGTCTCGCCCTCCGACCAAAAATAGAAAAGGAATTGGACAAACTAATTGGCCAGGGGATCCTAGAGCCCATCAACCATGCCCACTGGGAAACCCCTATAGTGACCCCGATCAAGCCGGACGGGTCAATTCATCTCTGCGCCGATTATAAGTGCACGCTTAATAAAGCACTTCAGCAGAATGCTTATCCAGTTCCTGTGGTCCAGCATCTGCTGCACTCCCTGGGCCCAGGAAAAATTTTTGTGAAGCTGGATCTTGTGCAGGCCTACCAGCAGCTGCCTGTAGATGGCGCCACTGCAGAAGCCCAGACCATTGTAATGCACAGGGGTGTGTTCAAATGTATGCGGCTCCAGTTCCGAGTTAGCGTAGCCCCCGGACTGTTCCAAAGTCTCATGGAACGCCTTTTAGAGGGAATTCCGGGGGTTGTGCCATATTTCAATGATATTCTAATTTCGGCCAAAGACAAAAACAACTTCTCCAAAGACTGAGAACAGTGCTGACCTGAATTCGAGAAAAGGGTCTGCGGCTTAAAAAAGGGAAATGCCAAATTGGGGTGGACAGGGTAGAATTCCTAGGGTACATGATCGACGGCTCTGGTATCCACCCCACAAATTCAAAAATTAAAGCAATTCAGGATGCCCCTACCCCACGGAACCAGACTGAACTACAAGCGTTCCTCGGGCTCCTTAACTTCTATAGTATTTTCCTCAAATAGAAGGCTATGGTGGCCAAGCCGCTCCACAAGCTGCTCAGAAAAAAGGCAAAATGGACCTGGGGGAGGACTGAGTCAGCATTTGCAGCTGTCAAACACCTGCTCTCTGCTGACAGCCTCCTAATCCAGTACAATCAGACCCTGCTGACCTGCGACGCTTCGCCTTTTGGTGTTGGGGCTGTCCTCAGCCATCGCCTACCCAATGGCACCGAGGCACCTATTGCCTTCTATTCAAGGACTCTGTCTGCTCTGGAGCAAAATTACAGTCAACTGGACTGTGAAGCGCTGGCTGTGGTGGCTGGAGTCAAGCGCTTTCACGATTATTTGTATGGGCGGCAGTTTGACTTGATCACTGACTACAAGCCACTTTTGGGACTCCTCGCAGGCGACTGCCCCATGCCTGCCTCTCTGTCGCCCAGGATGACTAGGTGGGCCATTTTCCTGGCCACTTATAGCTACAGGCTACTCCACCGGCCCGGACAGACTCTAGGGCATGCTGACGCCCTTAGCCACTGTCCCTTGCCGGAACTACTGGAAGACCCCACTCCTGAGACACCTGTCCTCCTAATAGACTGCCTGGACTCTGGCCCGATAACCTCACTCGAGGTTGCACGCCATTCTACAAAGGACAAGATAATCGCCCAAGTCTTGCACTGGGTGTTGAAGGGGTGGCCGAAGGGGTCTGTTGGGGCAGAATTTAAAATGTTTTTGACTAAGCAAAATGAACTGTCAGTATTGCGGGGTTGCCTTCTCTGGGGGGACCGAGTGGTTGTTCCACTGAAACTGTGTGTTGCAATATTGGAAGCATTGCATGTAGGCCATCCGGGGATTGTCCAGATGAAGGCCTTGGCCAGAAGCTATGTTTGGTGGCCTAACATGGACCGGGACATTACTGAATGGGTGGCCACCTGCTCTCCATGTCAGGAATCCAGACCAGCTCCCCCAGAGGTGCCCGCACACGAGTGGGAACAGCCGAAGGCACCCTGGTCCAGGGTGCGGACTGGGACATTACTGAATGGGTTGCCACCTGCTCTCTATCTCAGGAATCCAGACCAGCCCCCCCCCCCAGAGGCGCCTGCACACGCGTGGGAACAGCCAAAGGCACCCTGGTCCAGGGTGCACATTGACTTCGCTGGCCCTACTCATGGGCAAACTTTCCTCGTAGTCATGGATGCATACTCGAAGTGGTTAGAGATAGCCCTCATGGCCACCACCACGGCAGAGGCGGTCATCAAGGTGCTATGGAGACTTTTCTCCACGCACGGCCTGCCCAATGTCGTGGTTTCTGACAATGGGCCCCAATTCATGGCCTTACAATTTGAAACCTATTTAGCAGAACAGGGGATCAGACACGCCCTTTGCTCACCATTTCATCCCTCCAGCAATGGTCAAGTGGAGAGAATGGTGAGATCAGCAAAAGAAGCCCTTTCATGCATGGGCCCAGGCAATTGTCAAACACGAATTGATAAATTTCTATTAGTTGAGCATATCACTCCTAGCGCCACCACTGGTAGATGTCCTTCCGAACTTCTAATGGGTCGCCGACTACGGTCCCACCTAGATCGGCTACACCCTAACTACTCTGCCGAGGCCTCAGTAGACTCCCATAGTCAGCTCTGACACTTTAGCATAGGGGATCAAGTATACGCCCACAACTATGCTGGGGGTCCTCTCTGGGTTCCTGCCACAGTCACAGAGATCACCGGCCCTCGCTCTTACAGACTAGAGCTCAAGGACGGTAGAAGCTGGAGGCGGCACGTTGACCAACTTCGAGGCCAACTCAGCCACTCCACGCTTAGGCTACCAGAACTAACTTCTGCTCAAACGCCTAACCAAAAGGAGCAATCACTCACTCCTAACAGAGAAGAATCAATCCGACCAAGTCCGGTAGACTTACCTGATGTCGCTGTGTCCAGGGGGCGAGTTCCAAGCAAACCGGTTCTCGGAACTCCAGCCACACCCCGGAGTGAGTTCCAGACGCTTCCATTGGTCGAGGCCGGGAGCAACAGAAGCTCGACCGACCTGAGCGCTCATCCAGCTCTGACTGAGCTGCGCAGATCTGAAAGACCAACTAAACGTCCTGCCTATCTACATGACTATGTCACACGTTGGGTTAGCCCAACTAAGAGGGGAGGGGTGTTACATTCTAGGACTGAAGCACATAGGCTTCAGTCAGGTCCTCCATTCTGGAGGGAAAAATACTGACTGCTGATTGGCTGGTCTGTCTGACAGCTCCCTATAAAAGGGCTGGCTGTCAGACAGGGCTTTGCTGGATTGTAAATACTTGCTAAATAAAGAGCTGTTGTTTTGAAGCCACTTCTGTCTGCCTCTTCCATTCACCCTATCTAACAGTTGACCTCACCCCATTCCTTAGAGGTCTGTAAGGGGCGTGCATAAGCGCACCAACGTGCCTACCATCCCTGTCCTAATGTTCCCATGTATTCGTAACCATCTCATGTATTCATAACAATGTTTATACATTTTATATATTCACAATTGTGTTTATACTTTTTCTGTAATCTTATATATGCTTGACTAAACAAACAAACAAACAAACAAATAAATAAATAAAGTAATTTTTTCCCTTGGTCATGGTGTTTGCAGTGATAAGATGCAGAGCTGAATCTGGAGAGAGGCATCTTCCTCAGGAGTACCATTTATTCCTGAAGGCGCATGTATTTATTCAAGTATGTTAATCCCAGCACGAGCTATACAGCTGGTGAGAGATGTATCATGGGGGTCTACTGGGAAGGATAGATTGCAGAAAGCGAAACATTTCCCTAGTGTAGCTAGTTTTTTAAGTCCACGAGATAATCAAAAACCTTCTTTAATCTAATGTTATCTAAAAATCCTTCCTTCACTGTCACAATAGAACTGTCGTTCTAACTTTGCCTGAAGACCTATACAAGTTTGAGAAGACACATATTGTGCCTCATTCATTTTCAAAGAGGCAAGGGTCTATGTTGCCTGGCCCAAAGTCATTCAAAGTCTTGGAATCAACCTTGGTTACTGAGAAATTAACTTGGCTTCAATCCTAATTTTGATGGGAAGAAAAGGCTTGCATGAAAAAAGTGATGCAAGCTTCCGAGAAAGTAGAGTTAAAATTTGCAGCTGTGTTCTTGATTCAACTTCTGCTGCCACCTTTGTAGAATGTCAGCCAAATATATGTTCAAATAAATCTGGAGGAGATCAGAGAGCATTGCTTTCTCTTGTGGTAGGAAAGGTACAGCTGCACAGCAGAAAATAGCAGGGTCAGTTGAGGGGGGGGAAAGATAATTTTATTGGCTTATCATTCAGCAATCCTGGTTATATTAAAGAAAGACAGGAGCTTTATTTTATGTATATGACACAGAATACAAGCCTACTACAAAATAATTGCATTCTGGAAATACTAACACCTATTTTATGGAGATAAATGTTGTAATGTTAAAATCCAACCTATACTTTAAATTTAAGGGAGGCAGCCAAAATAGGAGTTTTATAATAAGGATAAAGTTATAATCCTACATAAGAAAGGATAAAGCTATAAAGTAGTAAAACAAAGGCCTCACACATTAGCATGATTTGTTTTACTTATCATTCGTCAAATAAACTACAGAATCTTGGTTTATGCAATAAGTCATTAACAATGGATTACAAAGCCATAATAGTTGGGTTCAGATAAAATATACATATACAAAAAAATATATAACATATAGAAACGGACTGTCGTTTGTAATTGACTGTCTGGATGGCCCCTGGAGGGGCCGAAAGGCAAAAAGGAAGCAGTATGCTTTCTCCCATATTTGGGTATACCAGGTGATTTAACAGAGAGAAAAAAAAACATATATATATCCTTGTCCCTGGAACATGCAGATAGGGAGAAGAATCCTGTGGCTCATAGGTTTAATCACTTGCCTTGTTAGGCAAGGGGCCCGGGTTCTAATCCCATAAGGGTGTGGCTGGCTGATGAGAGCTAAATAGCTTGAAATAGATCTATACTAGTCTCCCTTTATTTATGTAAAAAAATATAACATATTACTTTTATATCTGAATCAATTAAATTTAGGAATGTCTACTATAACACAAAATATATATATATCTGTCCCCCTCCCAACCCTCTCTCATTTTTTTCTTCATCCCAACACGTGGCCCATGCCTACTTTCCCATGCAAAACTTTAAACATGATTTTTACTACTAATACAGTATAAAGAAATTGTACTGAGATTAATTGGCCCCCTTTCTCTTCTTTTCTTTAGCTGGAAAGCAGGCTTTTGTCCAATTCATCCGTCATCAGCATTAGTTGCAACAATGTCATTCTTACAAGAATAGCATAAGGTCACAAACTGCCTGAAAGCTTTTTTACAGTAATTTACTTCAGCACAAAGACCATGATCCTCAATTGTCTACTCTGAAGTAGATTCATCACATATTAGTTTGATGTGTATGTTTGAAATAGCAATAGCACTTAGACTTATATACTGCTTTACAGTGCTTTACAGCCCTCTCTAAGCGGTTTACAGAGTCAGCATATTGCCCCCAACAATCTGGCTCCTCATTTTACCGACCTCGGAAGGATGGAAGGCTGAGTCAACCTTGAAATATGAAAGGAACATAAATAAAAGAGAAAATAATGTTAAATTCCAGTCTTTTACATGATTCTTAATGACTATTTTCAGAAATGTTGCTTTCTGATTCATCATTAGATAATGTTATTTAGCTAGGTGCCATAAAGTCTGATAGCCACCATTTATTCACTGTATTTCCATTCGTCTCTTAGTCTTGCCAAGCATAATCATTTTTTCCTGGTCTATTGTCCACACACAGTACACCCCCAAAATATATGAGTTTCTGCTGGCTCATCATCTCTTCAAGAGAACAGTCAGGACTGATTGCTTCAGGTTTTTTTGCAGACCATGGTAGTCTTAGTAATGGTCTCTAGATCTACAATTTGAAGACTATCTTTTTTTCTCCACCATAGAAATGTTCAGCTTCCAGAGTCATGTATTACCACTGAAAAGGCCATTCCTGATCTTGTTTATGTGTCATCATCTTGGGCAAATTTGCCATTTCCTTTCTCCCTATGATTGATTTCCTCTTTACTGTTCCAGTCAATGGGAAGAGATTTAAAAAAAAAAAACTATAGATCTACAATATCTGGAGAACCAAAAGTTCCCTACTTGGCCAGTAGTTTTACTGGAGCAAAATCATAGATTTTGTCTACATGAAACTGATGGATTCATCAGACCGCTTTAAAGATCTCTAGACAGGTGGCATGTTTATTATTCTTTGATTATTTTGCAAAGATTTCCAGATTTCGGAGCCACTCACAAATCAGAATGTCACAATTGTTAACACGTACTCCATTAAAAAAAGATGGTGAAATAGGTTCCAGAAAAGGAGTCAGGTTTTAAATATGTTAATATGTTCTTAAACAATATTGCCCCGACTTGGAATTTATTTATTCACAAAGAACTTGAGATTTCATGTCTTTTGTGTAAAAGAAAGATAAATTGTTATGTTTTCTTAGAAAACACTTGTGCAGCAGGTGCCAATGATTGGCTTGTGAAAATGAGTCAGTTTTCAGCTTTTGAAGTGGATCTGCATCAGTTCCAAGAAATACCAGACAATATGATTCCATGCGCTCAAGAATCAATTTCTGATCTTTATTCATTTTACATAACTCAAAGTAGTGTTCCCTTAATTTATTCATGTGTTTATTTTATTCCCACTCTCCTCTCTCTCCTTAATATCTTTATTCTTTGTTCTCTTTCCTTACGAAATTAAATCAATATTAACATTAAATTTAAAAATAATGTTAATATTAAACATTTATTATTAATATTATAAATATAGTAAATATTCCAATGATTAAATAAATAAAATAACTAAATATAAACCCCAACCACAGCC
>QLTV01004244.1:1385868-1407972 GCA_003457575.1 Thermophis baileyi | reverse complement strand
CCGCCTCCCACGCGGGGCGAGCCCGGCCAAGGGGATAAAAGGCAGCCGGGCGAGAGCGGCGGGCAGGAGGAGAGGAGCCTTGCCGGGGTCCCGCCGGAGAGACCTTCAGCCAGGTGGGTACCCTCGCCCCCCTTCATGCCATCCCGGGTCTTTGCCAGCCTCCTCTTTCCGTCCTTTGGAGAAGGGAGGGGCGTGCAGCCACATCAGAGGCTTTTGAGGGGCATCCCGGATAGCCCCCCACCCCACCTCCTCAGCCCCCCCTTCCTCTCCCCGAAGTCAGCCCACCTTTGCTTTGCCCCACTGACCAGGGTGGGCAGCAGCTCCCCTGGGAAAGTGGGGTGACTGGTCAGGAGACCTCTGATGGAGGGGCACCGGAGGTTTCTCCTGCGCAGGGGAACTGGGGGGGGGACGGTTTCCGGACCCACCCACCCCCTCAGCTCGGTTGCAAGAACTGGGCATGGCTGGTCTAGTGAAGAGAAGGACCAGGGGAGACAGGATAGCAGTCTTCCAATATTTGAGGGGCTGCTACAGAGAGGAGGAGGGGTCAACCTGTTTTCCAAGGCACCTGAAGGCCAGACAAGGAATAATAGATGGAAGCTGATCAAGGAGAGATTCAACCTGGAAATAAGGAGAAATTTCCTGACAGTGAGAACAATCAACCAATGGAACAGAAGTTGCCTTCAGAAGTTGTGGGAGCTTCATCACTGGAGGCTTTCAAGAAGAGACTGGACTGCCATCTGTCAGAAATGGCGTAGTAGGGTCTCCTGCTTGGGCGGGGGTGGGGGGTGGGGGTTGGACTAGATGACCTACAAGGTCCCTTCCAACTCTGTTAATCTGTTAAGACAGGCTGGGGAGCCCAACCTGTTCCTCCAGTTGACAACACCTTGCCCCCACCCCCAGGTGCTGGTGCTGGGGAGGGGGGCTGACCTGGGCACCCTCCAAAAGATTCCCAAGGGAGGAGGAGTCCTTATTCCATCCCAGACAAATGGTTGTCCGATCTTTTCTTGACAGTGATGGAGCACCCACAACTCCAGGAGGCAAGCTGTTCCACTGATGAATCCTTCTCATTGTCAGGAAATTCCTTCTTATTTCCGGGTTGGAACTTCATCTGGCTAGTTTGCATCCGTTGCTTCTTGTTCTATTGTCAACAGCTTTGAAGAATAAGTTGATCCCCTCTTAAGATCGCGTCCATTTGCAACCTCTTCCCAAAAAGTGGGATGGGTCAGGAAGGAAAATGGTGGAGAAGGTCTGCTCTCTTCTACTGGAGGAGGAGGACAAAAAAGATGTTGAGATTTGGGGGAAAGTCCAGAGAAGAGCAACTAGGATGATTAAAGACCTGGAGACTAAAATATATGAAGAACAGTTGCAGGAATTGGGTAGTCTAGAGAAAAGAAGGACTAGAGGGGACACGACAGCAGTATTCCACTATTTGAGGGGTGTCACAAAGAAGAGGGGGGGCAACCTATTTTCCAAAGCACCAGAAGGCAAGACAAGAGACAGTGGATGGAAACAGATCAAGGAGAGAAGCAACGTGGAATTAAGGAGAAACTTCCTAACAGTGAGGACAATTAACCAGTGGAACAGCTTGCCTCCAGAAATCGTGGGCGCTCCATCACTGGAGTTTTTTAAGAAGAGACTGGACAGTCACTTACTTGAAATAGTATAGGTTCTCCTGCTTGAGCAGGGGGCTGGACTAGAAGACCTCCAAGGTCCCTTCCAGCTCATTCATTCTAAACTGGGAATAGAATGTTGACTTCTTCGCCAATGACCAGAACTGAATGTCCAGCTTCATTTAACTTTTCTTCTCTCTTCTCCTTCTTAGTTAAGGAGAGATGAGGATGTGGCAGGAAGCCATTTCCCTTCTCCCATCTCTTGGAGAGCAGAAAATGTTGCCCAGGTTAGCCACTCTCCTGATGGTTCTTGGGATCCTGCCTCTGCCCCTTAGAAGTACCCAGGTAAGAGGACGTAGAAAGGGCTGAGAAAAGGTGATGTCCATCAGATCCCAGGAGCATGGGGCTGGGGAGCTGAGGAGACACAGGCCAGTTGTTCCTGGTGGGGGTGGCCAGGAGCCAAAAACCAAGGATATTCGTTATTCATGCATTCTCAATATTTAGACTTCGCTCTCCAAAAGTTTTCTTTGGCAACTTAAAACCGTCTGTGGTCAGGGTCTAAAATGTACATGTCCAACTTGCCTCTCCCAGTAAGTTGAGAAATACAGTTCCCATAATTCCATGCAGCAACAGTGTTCGCAGGAGAGGGGGAGGTCAGAAAAGTCAAGATGGCAACTGCAGAATCAAGAATTCAAGTCCTGCCTTAGGCATGAAAACCAGCTGGATGACTTTGGGCCAGTCACCCACAGCCCAAACTCACGTCACAGGGTTGTTGTTGTTGGGAAAATAGGAGGAGGAAGGTGTGTTGGAGATGTTCGCCACCTTGAGTTATTTGTAAAACACAGGTAGTCCTCGACTTACGACCACAATTGAGTCCAAAATTTCTGTTGCTAAGTGAAACATTTGTTGTGAATTTTGCCTCATTTTACGACTTTTCTTGCCACCGTGGTTAAGTGAATCACTGCAGTTGTTCAGTTAGTAACCCGGTTGTTAAGTGAATCTGGCTTCCCCATTGACTTTGCTTGTCAGAAGGTCGCAGAAGGGGATCACATGACATCACGGCACTGCAACCGTCATAAATATGAGTCAGTTGCCGAGCATCTGAATTTTGATCACGTGACCATGGAGATGCTGCGACGGTCGTAAGTGTGAAAAACGATCGTAAGTCACTTTTTTCAGTGGAGTTGTCCCTTCGAACGGTCACTAAATGAACTCTTGTAAGTCGAGGACTCCCTATAATAAACACGGGATTTAAATCCTTAGTGGCCACAAGCACGCGTTGGCTTTTCACTGCCAAGCGATCCTCGTGGATTGGGTGCTGACCCTGAGGAGATGCCAGCCGGAAGAAAACCCCTTTAGGCTGATCTGATTTCAGGGGGGGGGAGACCCAGCTGCGGGGGGGTGGGGGGGCTCCTTCCCAACCGGCTCCGCTCTCCTCTCTCTGCCCAGAACTGCCTGAGCAAGCAACACGTCGCAGCCGCCATCCAACAGATGCAGAAGCTGCTCTCGGCTCACGAGGCGGCCCAGATGCGCAGCCTGCGAAGCCTGAAGAAGCAGCTGGCGCTCCTGCCAGCCGGAGCCCAGAGGCCACCGGCCAAGCAGAACGGTAAGAGGACAGCAAACCAAGAGGTGGGCCAAAAAGTCAAGATGGCATCTGTCATGTACGTTACAGACGCCATCTTGCTTCTTTTGACACCCCCCCCCCATCATCTCCACGGGCTCCCGTGGAATCCGAGACTGCAGAATCCAGGGGGAAAGGGCATTGAGTTGATTTCATTGGAATAAAAATGAATAAATTTTAAAGGTTTTTTTTTTTTAGCCATACTGAAATGTATCTGTAAGGATTGCCTCTTCCTCTAACTTAAGAAAGTGAGAACTCTTGAAACGAAGAATTTCAAAAGGATCTTTTATTAAGCAGAAGTGAAAGCAGTCCATTCAAAGCAACGTCTGAATACCCTTAGGCAAAGCAGGTAGAGTTAAAGCAGTAGAGACCCCTCCCATTAGCCAGAATGCAGATTCTAGCCAATACACAAGTGTGAAAATGTTTTCTTTATCAACTGCTCTGAGAACCGGATAAACATACATTTCTCTGACTATCTTCCGTTATCCATTGAAGTGAAACATCCCACATTGCCCCTCATAAACCTTCTCCAAAGGTGAAGAGATCTCAAGATGCTTGGCGCCAGGGTATAAGTTGTAAAACATCAATTGACATAGGCAATGCTAATAGATCGAACCCAAGGCCCCCCCTTCTCTCAACTGAATGGCAGTATCACTCTCTGGGATCTGACAGTATCCCATCTTGCTAGGTGGGTTGTTCCAAGGCTGGATTTGAATCCAGATCTGCCTTGTAGAAGTCCAATACACAGTGGTTGTGGATTATCTGCAATCAGGCTTCTTCCAAATTTGATAGTATAGGGCAGTGATGGCGAACCATCAGGTGGCACACGGAGCCATATCTGAGGGCACGCGAGACGTTGACCTATGTCAGTTCCAGCGTGCATGCGTGCGCTGGCCAGCTGATTTTCGGCCTTCTTTTCAGCCGTTTTTGCTCTCCCCAGGCTTCAGGAGGCTTTCCTGAACCCTGGGGAGAGTGAAAAACATCCCAACGGGCCTACCGGAAGTCAGTGAGGCCTGTGTGCATGCACGGGGGGCAGCGCGGGGGTTGTGCACATGCGCAGGGGGAGGGCATTGCATTATGGGTGTAGGCTCATGCCCACACCCTTTAGGCACCCGAGCCAAAAAAGTTTCGCCATCACTGGTATAGGGTATAATAGAAAGGTCTTTGCCGATTATTTAACCCACGTTATTCCTGGGAATTAACTAAAGGTTACAGTCTAAAAGACATGTCACCAAAGGAAAAGGGGAAGGGAGGAAGAAGGAAAAGGAGAGCCAGTTCTGAAGGTGGCAAATTTCTTCCAATGGTCCTGTTAGTTACAAGTGATGGAAGTGGCAGCCTGAAACTTCCTAACCGTGAGAACCAGTGGGACGGCTTGCCCCAAAAAGTTGTGGGTGCTTCATCACTGGAGGTTTTTAAGAAAAGACTGGACAGCCACCTGTCTGAAATGGCATAGGGTCTCCTGCTTGAGCAGGGGGTTGGACTAGAAGACCTCCAAGGTTCCTTCCAGCTCTATTCTGATTCATACCGTATATATTTAATGCATCGTGGTTAAAATAAATCCAAGAGCATTTCAGATACTATTTTATTTGGTTTTATTTTTTTTTAAACCACAAGAGATGTCACCGGAAGACTTTGTTTGAGTCTGCTGGCATTTTCCCCACTGGAAAATAACCTTTTAAGTTTGCTCAGGAAGTTTTCAATTCCCACCCCCCAACTCTTTTCTTCTAAGTTTCTATGAACAGTGGTGCCAAGAGAAATTAGCAATGGGGTCTGGTCCTTTGCATTTGGGATTTCTCAGGTCTGTATTCAGCTCTATAACCAGGAAAATCGCTTCTGATTAAACCAGGAGTTGTCAGAGGAACCAAGGAGGGTCTCCAGCTTGTTTCTTCTTCCGTCTTGCTCCCCGCAGAGAGCTGCACCCTCCCTTCTGCACCCACCAATGGCAGGAGGCTGGGCAGGGGAACAGCCATGGGGAACGAGGTCTATTTTGTCTGCAACCCTGGCTTCGCGCTAACGGGGTCTGAGACTCGGGTCTGCTTGGAGAACAGGACCTGGAGTGGACGGCAGGCCTTCTGCAAAAGTAGGTGGAAGGAGAGGTCTCCCACTCGTGACCTTGGCTTTTAAGCAGTCTCACCTCCCAGATGCATATACAGATAGTCCTCAACTTAAGACTATAAATTGAGCCCTGAATTTATGTTAACTTAACAGAGAAATTTAATAACTGTTAAGTGAGTTTTGTCCCATTTTACGACTTTTCTTGCCACCGTTGTTAAATGAATCACTGCAGGTGTTAAATTAGTAACCCGGTTGTTAAGTGAATCTGGCTTCCCCATTGACTTTGCTTGTCGAACGGTTGCAAAAGACTTTGGGACACAGCGACGGTCATAAGTATGAACCAGTTGCCAAGCATCTGAATTTTGATCACATGACCAGGGGGATGCTGCAACGGTCATAAGTGTGAAAAATGGTCGTAAGTCACTTTTTTCAGTGCCGTTGTAACTTCGAACTGTTGCTAAACGAAGTGTTGTAAGTTGAGGACTACCTGTATAAAGCCTGCTTTTGGGGAGCTGAATTGCTTTGAAGCCTGTTTTATTGCTCATGCAGATAATTTTGCTTATCTGTTTGTCTTCTATACAACATTCACCCCATTTTTTTTCTGCATCTGCAGAGGGGGCAGAACTCAGTCAAAACCTGGGTCCTGCCAGGGGAGGAAAGGGCTGTATCTCAACCCTTGGCCAAACGAAGCATCTCCTCGTTCTTTTATTCCCCAACCAGGCATCAGCGATTGTGCCAGTCGCCCCTGTGCCAACGGAGGGACCTGCATGGATGCTGTTTCCCGCTACAGCTGCTTGTGCCCCAGCGGCTGGTCGGGGAGCAACTGCCAGGCCCCACTTCATGCCTGTAAGTGACAGAGACCCCTGGGGCTGCGCTAGCAAAATCCTGAGGATCCAAGAAGAAGCAGGACTGGCTGTTTGGTCCTTTCTTCCCTGATGGGTAGAAGGAGGGAGGGAGGACAAGGGAGCTGTGGGAACACCCTCTGAGCAGGGACTTGGATGTGGGGGCTCCCTACCTAGAGCGACATTCTGACCCCCTGCATCACACCTGCCTCTGACAGGGTCAGTGTTTAATTTCCATTGGATCGGATTGAAATGTGGGAGGGGGTCTCTCAGCAGGTGGTGGCTGAGATGGGAGACCCCAGGCCAGCCAGGGGAGGGCAGAAAGAACTCTATATTCATGTTGCTGCCAAAGAAACAACGGGTGGATCTGCGTCCTCACGGGGGGGAAGCTTGGCTCAAGTATGCCTTTCCTTTACTGGTTGTCCTTGACTGTAATTGGGTCCAGAAATATATATATATAAAATATAGAATGGGCAGCCATTTTACCAGAATGGTATATAAGGTCTCCTGCCTTGAGTAGGGGGTAGGGCCCCTTCCAGCCCTACGATTCTATGTTCTGTGTTCTCCTAAATGGGCATTTTGCCAGAAACCAGTAAAAAATGTTTTAAGAAACTGGCAGACAATATATCACAAATTGCAATCATGTGACCCGAGAATGCTGCAGCCGGTCAGTTTCCAAGAGCTCAAATTGTGTTTATGTGACCCGGGGGTGGGGGGAGATCAGTCTGACACTTCATGGTGGCTAAAAGGGCTTCACAGGCTACAAAGCATCCTTTCTGAGGCCACCATAACTCCATATACAGGTAGTCCTCAACTTATGACCACAACTGAGTCCAAACCTTTTGTCTCTAAGTGAAACGTTTGCTAAGTGAGTTTTGTCCCATGTTATGACTTTTCGTGCCACAGTTCTTAAGTGAATCACTGCAGTTAAGTCAGTCACACGGTTGTTAAGTGAATCTGGATTCCCCATTGACTTTCCTTATCAGGTGGTCACAGAAGGAGATCACACGACCCTCGGCATACTGCAACCGTCATAAGTATGAGTCAGCTGCCAGGCATCCGAATTTTGATCCCGTGACTATGGTCATACTGCAACGGTCGTAACTGTGAAAAATGATCATAAGTCACTATTTTCAGTGCCGTTGTAACTTTGAACAGTCACTAAAGGAACTGTTGTAAGTGGTAGACTACCTGTAGTCACTAAATAGCCAGTCATAAGTAGAGGATTACCTTTAGCGGAGGCTGTAAAAAGCCTGTGCAACGACCCCAAAGACCCCATCTCTTTCCCCACCCTCTGCTCTGCTCGTTGGTCTCACTGTAAAGGCCATCCTAACGGCGACCTCTTGACCACAGACAGGGCAGCTGTGAGCAACGCAACATTCAGCCATCAACCCCGCTGCGTTGAGAATCCAGGGGGCTCACGCCAATGCAGCTGCGATGCTGGCTTCCTGTTGACGAGGGGAGGCATGTGTCAAGGTAAGCTTATGGGGTGGGGGTGTGCTAGTAACCATATACCCCAACTGGGACCCTCAACCAAAGGGGCAATTCCTGCACCCAGAATTCTACCATTTCTTGCATCACTGATTCTTCCAATCTTGCTTTACAAGAAAATAAAAAAAAGCTAGATGTCTACGGACATTCTCCGTCATCCAGGTCATGGTTGTCCCAAAGGTGCTTTTTTTCAAGAGGCAAACTGGACTTTCTGGTTTTTCTTGGAAGACGTTTGGCTTCTCATCCAAGAAGCTTCTTCAGCTCTGACTGCAAGGAATATAAATCCTTCCATTCCTCACCATCCAGTCAGAGCTGAAGAAGCTTCTTGGATGAGAAGCCAAACGTCTTCCAAGAAAAACCAGAAAGTCCAGTTTGCCTCTTGAAAAAAAGCACCTTTGGGACAAAAAGAAACTAGAACATTATAGTCAGCCGATGCTTTTGCTGGATGATTCTGTAGCCCGGGAACCAGAAAATTGTCCACGCTACCAAAGCGACACATCTGGTTGGGGTCCACCAGCACCTAACAGGAACATGGCTGCAGGCAGTATGGGCTTCCCACCCATCAGGAGGGTCCTAGGAGAAGACTCTGTGGACTAAAGGAACAGAGAGCTGCCCACCTGCTTTTGCAGGACCATCTCCCCCCATAATCCCCCACTTGAACATTTTCCAAGAATTGAGCAGGAGAGTGATGGAGTGGTAGGCCTCCCAGAAGCTTCTCTATACAACCCAATCTTGGGTTATATAAACAGAGGCATAGAATCAAGATCACGTGAAGTATTAGCACTGCTTTAGAAACCCCTAGCAAGACCACACCTGGAATACTGCAACCAATGTTGGTCACCATACTACAAAAAAGATGTTGAGACTTTGGGAAAAGTGCCTGAGAAGAGCAACTAAGATGTTCAAAGGCCTGGAGACTAAAACATATGAAGAACGGCTGCAGGATTTGGGTTTGGCTAGTCTAAAGAAAAGAAGAATTAGGGGTGACATGATAGCAGTATTTCAGTATTTGAGGGGCTGCCACAAAGAAGAGGGGGTCAAATTATTCTCCAAAGCACCAGAAGGCAAGACAAGAAATAATGGTTGGAAACTAATCAAGGAGAGAATCAACCTGGAATGAAGGAGAAACTTCCTAACAGTGAGGACAATTATCCTGTGGAACAGCTTGCTTCCAGAAATCGTGGGTGCTCCATCACTGGAGGTTTTTAAGACTAGACAGTCACTTATCTGAGATAATATAGGTCCGTGATGGCGAACCTATGGCATGCGTGCCAGAGGTGGCACGCAGAGCCCTCTCTGTGGGCACATGCGGCGTCGCCAGCTGTTCTTCTGGTTTCCGGCGTGCCAGCTGGTCTTTGCAGGTGCCAGAGCGCCGGAAAACGGCCTGAAAACAGCTCAAAAAACGGCCAAAACACAGGCATGCGTGCGCCGGCCAGCTGGTCTTCAGGTTTCCGGTGCTCCGGCGCGCGCAAAGACCAGCTGGCCGGCGCACATGTGCATACCGGAAACCGCACGCATATGCACGCGCATGCATGAGTTCCGGTTTGGGCACTCGGTACTGAAAAGATTCGCCATCACTGATATAGGTTCTGCTTGAGCAGGAGGCTGGACTAGAAGACCTCCAAGGTCCCTTCCAGCTTCTATTCTATTCTATTCTATTCTATTCTATTCTATTCTATTCCATTCCATTCCATTCCATTCCATTCCATTCCATTCCATTCCATTCTATTCTATTCTATTCCATTCCATTCCATTCCATTCCATTCCATTCCATTCCATTCCATTCCATTCCATTCCATTCCATTCCATTCCATTAATTTCTATTCTATTAATTTCTATTTCTATTTTGTATTTAGCAATAGCACTTAGACTTATATACCGCTTCATAGTGCTTTTTACAGCCCTCTCTAAGGGGTTCACAGAGTCAGCATATTGCCCCCAACAATCTGGGTCCTCATTTTACCCACCTCGGAAGGATGGAAGGCTGAGTCAACCTTGAGCCGGTGAGATTTGAACTGCCAAACTGCAGCTAGCAGTCAGCTGAAGTAGCCTGCAGTGCTGCACTCTAACCACTGCGCCACCTCGGCTCTGCAGTATTTCCCCCTGCTGTTTTAGTCCATTTTAGCAAGGGAGGAAATGGGGCACTCTGCTTCTTGGAGTCTTCTTGGTTCAACATATACTTGATTTTGAGTGGAGGAAAATGGATATTAAGAGAAAGGAGATGGGATCTTTGGCCTTGCACAGGTGAAATCCTGTAGATTTGGTGTGTAGAGTTCGGTAGAGTGTCGTGTGAACCAGACCATGGTTAAGTTATCATAGGTTTGGTTTTGCCTTAGCACAGTGTTTCTCCATCTTGGCAAGTTTAAGACATATGGACTTCAATTCCCAGAATCCCAGCTGGCTGGGGAATTCTGGGAGTTGAAGTCCGCACGTCTTAAACTTGCCAAGATGGAGAAACCTGCCTTAGAATGTAATCTGAACCATTTCATTGTGTTCTGGTTCCATTTTGGCACACTTTGCAAATGCGCCGATGCTTCTCCACTCCAGGACCCTAAACAGAGCCTCTTCTGCGATTTGGCTCTGCGGTGCCCATTTTTTCGGGCAAAGCTTTGTTGAGCATTGTACCCCACGCGGGGAACCCCACTTGCATGAATTCACCCTCTCTGGAGCACTGAGTTGAGCAGGGATCGGGGAGTTCCTTTCTTGCCCCGGGGACCCACTCAGCAGCTTCCTGCTCCACTGCAGATGTGGACGAGTGCCAGCTGTACCAGTCCAACTACCACACCCGGATCTGCCTCCACGAATGCGTGAACCTACCTGGGTCTTATCAGTGCACCTGCCCGTCCGGCTATCGGTTTCAGGCTGAGCAAAACATATGCAGCGGTGAGTCCCTCCCATCCTTGTTAATAAATTGTAGAAATGTAGAGCATTCATTTTACCCTCCTCATCAGGCAGGGCTGTGTGAGTGAGTGTGTGTGTGTGTGTGTGTGTGTGTGTGTGTGTGTGTGTTTTAAAGTACAGGTAGTCCTTGACTTAGGACCACAATTGAGCCCAAAATTTCTGTTGTTAAGCAAGACATTTGTTCAGTGAGTTTTGCCCCATATTACGACCTTTCTTGCCACAGTTGTTAAGTGAATCACTGCACTTGGTAAATTAGTAACCCGGTTGTTAAATGAATCCGGCTTCCCTCTTGACTTTGTGTTAGAAATTCTGTTTTATTCTGTAGAAATTCTGTTTTATTCTGTAGAAATTCTGTTTTATTCTGTAGAAATTCTGTTTTATTCTGTAGAAATTTTGTTTTATTGTATAGAAATTGTAGCAGAGGGTTACAGGTAGTTCTCGACTTAGGACCACAAAATTTCTGTTGCTAAGTGAGACATTTGTTCAGTGAGTTTTGCCCCATTTTACAACCTTTCTTGCCACAGTTGTTAAGTGAATCACTGCAATTGGTAAGTTAGTAACTCGGTTGTTATGTGAATCTGGCTTCCCCATTGACTTTGCTTGTCGAATGGTTGCATGATCACATGACTTTGGGACACAGCGACGGTCATAAGTATGAACCAGCTGCCAAGCATCTGGATTTTGTTCACATGAAACAAAATCCTGGGGATGCTGCAACGGTCATAAGTGTGAAAAACGGTCATAAGTCACTTTTTTCAGTGCCGTTGTAACTTTGAACAGTCACTAAATGAACTGTTGTACGTCGAGGGTTACCTGTATTAAATAACCATGTAGATTGGTAGCAGAGGATATAACCATACAACTCAAATAAAGTGTACAGTGTACAGTCACAATAGGCCTTGCTGCTTAAGTGTCTCAACTATCATAGATTATAACCGTAGAGGCAAACTAAACACTGCCATCTACTGGCTGAATAATTCTGTAGTTGTTGCAATACAAAAATGCATTCTAACATACCCGTATTTTTCAGAGTAGAAGACGCACCTTTTTCCCCCCTAAAAGAGGCTGAAAATTTAGGTGCGTCTTATACTCCAAATGTAGCTTTTACTAAGCTTTTTTTCAGTCCTAACGAGGTGCTAACAGTGAAGTGATCTTCCGTGCTTTGCTAGCGAAGTGATCTTCCCTTTGCCTTCCCTTTGCCTGTTTTTTTCATTGCTGCTCCCTCCGACAATCAGCTGAGCTTCTGTGCTTTAGAAGCCTTTTTTCAGCCCTAAGGAGGTGCTAACAGTGAAGTGATCGTCCCTTTGCCTGCTTTTCTCATTGTTTCTCTCTCTGAAGAGAGAGAGAAGTGAAGTGTTTTAGAAACTGTTTTTTATCCCCAACCACAGGATAAAAAGCAAGCAAGCAAGCACGCTCAAAACCAGCAAACTAATGTGCTGAAGCTGACCAGACTAAGGACTAGCCAGATGAATACCTGGTAGGCAGAATTTTCCCCCCTATTTTCCTCCCCAAAAACTAAGGTGCATCTTATACTCTGAAAAATACGGTATATTCCAACACTTTGCTTGTCCGAAGGTCGCAAAGGGGGAATCACATGACCTCGGGACACTGCAATAGTCATAAATATGAATCTCTAAGCCACCTTGAGTCACCATGGGCGAATAGGCGGCAATATAAATTCAATAAATAAATAAATAAATCAGCTGCCAAGCACCTGAATTTTGATCACATGATCATGGGAATGCTGCAAAGCTCACTAAACAAACTGGTGTAAGTCGAGGACTACCTGTATTGAAATGCAAAAATATGGGGCTGAAAGTGTTGGCTGCATTCATTCCAGAGGTACTGGGAGGCTGGACTGCCCTCAGCGCATGGATGCCACAACCCTGGCCCATATTAATCTCTTCAGAGCCAGCATGTCGATCGTTATCTGTCGCAGTGGGGAGTTGCACAGAGCTGGCATCCGTATCCCTGTCTGTTTGCTGTGTTTCCTTGCTGGGATTGAAGTGGCACAGTGCCAGCAGCCCAGAGCACTTCTGACCCTCCGCCAAATTCCTAGAGCAGGGTGAGGGTCTGTAATGTTTGCCAGGACACAGCAGGGCTCCAGACTACCAGGGTTGAGACAGGCAGACAGACTCTCTCTGTTGTCTTTGCAAGATGTGGATGAATGTGCAGCAAATCAAGACAACTGCAGCCGCGGACAGATTTGCGTCAACGTCTTTGGGGGCTTCCGTTGCGTGAAGCCCGAATGCCCCAAGACCCAGTTCAACACAACCTACGTCAAGACGTCGGCCTCGTAAGTAGAAGCTCCAGGAATGAGGATGGAGGGCTGGGTCCTTAGCCGGCTAAAGATGACAGCAGGAATTAGGTAGGGCGAGTCTAGTGAAAAGAAGGACCAGGAGTGACAAGGTAGCAGTATTCCAGGATTTGAGAAGCTGCCACAAAGAAGAGTGGGGGTCAACCTACTCTCCAAAACACCAGTCAGGAATTTTTTCCTTAGTTCTAGGTTGCTTCTCTCCTTGATTAGTTTCCATCCATTGTTTCTTGTCTTGCCTTCTGGGGCTTTGGAAAATAGGTTGACCCTCTCCTCTTTGTGACAGCCTCTCAAATATTAGAATACTGCTATCATGTCACCCCTGGTCCTTCTTTTCGCTAGACTAGCCATGCCCAGTTCCTGCAACTGTTCTTCATATGTTTCACATGATAGCAGTGTTCCAATATCTAAGGGGCTGCCACAAAGATGAGGGGGACACCCTATTTTCCAAAGCACCAGAAGGTAGGACAAGAACCAATGGATGGAAACTAATTGAAGAGAGAAGCAACCTGGAACTAAGGAGACATTTCTAACAGTGAGGACAATTAACCAGTGGAACAGCTTGCCACCTGAAGTTGTGGGTGCTCCATCACTGGAGGCTTTTAAGAAGAGACTGGACAGCCACTTGTCTGAAATATTATAGGGTCTCTTGCTTGAGCAAGAGATTGGACTAGAAGACCTCCAAAGTCCCTTCCAACTCTGTTGTTCTGTTCTGTTCTGTTCTGTTCTGTTCTGTTCTGTTCTTGTCCTAAGAGGCCCAAGGAATTCCAGAACTGACTTCCAGCCTTTCTGTGCTCATCAGGGCTAAGGTTTTGGAAGAGTTTCTGAGCAGGAAACTGACCCCTTTGCTGCTTGGAATCAAAGGGTGGTTCCTTTGCAGGAACAGGTGATGCCTATCAAAAAAATTGGGCTGAAGTTGGCAAGGATTGAAGGGCAGAGTGATTCCACAAGCAAAAGGACTCAGGCAGCCCATGGCGATTAGTTAAGGAAATGCCCTCTTTTTATTCCCTTTTTTATTCTCCTTTTCTCTTTCCCTTTCTACCCCCAGCCAGAAAATATGAGTGTTATTCATGATCAGGATAATTGGCCAGGAGGGATCAGAAAATATCAAGATGGTGGCCAACCCTATGCCATTAAAGCAAGCTGGGTTTGATTGCCCACCTTGGTCTTTTTGACCCGTGGAATGGAGTGGCAGCTCAACCACCTGTCTTTTGATAAATGGGTGTTTTGGACTGCCCTTGCCTACCCAACAGCCATTATGTCCAGAGGCAAACTCCCTCCCGAGAGCCATCAGATGCCAGGATGCTTTCCCCCAATTCAGACGTATCTTTGGGGACCTAAGTGGTCTTTAAACGCTTGGTAGCCCTGACTGGGTGTTTCTTTTCCGCCTCCTCTTTGCAGGCAGTGTGAACGGAGCCCTTGTCCCATGGGCAGCCAAGCCTGCCAGAAAGCCGCCCATGCCATCTCCTTTCACTACCTGCCCCTCCAGTCGAGCCACTCCGTGCCCTGGGTCCTTTTCAAGATGTCCACCAGCCGCTCTCTGGGGGACAGCCTGCGCTTCGCCCTCCTAGGGGCCAACAGCCAGGGGAGGCTTGCGGTCCAGCGCTTGGACCAGCACACGGGGGAACTGGTGCTGACCCGCTCAGTCCTGGGCCCAGCGACCCTGGAGGCCGAGGTGGAAATGAGCGAATTTGCCCAGAAGATCCTTCTAGGGAAGCACATCTTCAAGGTCACGGTGTTGGTTTCCCAGTACGGATTCTGAGCCCCTTTGAAACCCCGCCGGGCCTTGGAGGCGGCCAGGACCAGATTTGGCAGGAACCTTGAGGGTCTAGTTCTCTACCCAGAATGGCCATAAGAGAGGCCAAAATAAGCCTTGATCTGCTGAACCAGACACTCCTCTCTCCTCTCCACGTGTCTGGACACTTCCCCCCACGATCTGCCACCTTTGACAGGCTTTGGGGAGAAGCAATAACAATAGCACTTAGACTTATATACTGCTTTACCGTGCTTCACAGCCCTCTCTAAGCGGTTCACAGAGTCAGCCTCTTGCCCCCAACAATTTTGGCTCCTCATTTTACCCACCTCGGAAGGATGGAAGGCCGAGTCAACCTTGAGCCGGTCAGGATTGAACTGCTGGCAGTGGGCAGAGTTAGCCTGCAATATCGCATTATAACAGGAAGGAAGGAAGGAAGGAAGGAAGGAAGGAAGGAAGGAAGGAAGGAAGGAAGGAAGGAAGGAAGGAAGGAAGGGCACTTAGATTTATATACCGCTTCACAGTGCTTTACAGCCCTCTCTAAGCGGTTCACAGTGTCAGCATATTGCCCCCAACAACCTGGGTCCTCATTTTACCCACCTCGGAAGGATGGAAGGCTGAGTCAACCTTGAGCCGGTGAGATTTGAACCGCCGAACTGCAGCTAGCAGTCAGCTGAAGTAGCCTGCAGTGCTGCACTCTAACCACTACGCCACCTCGGCTCTGGATGGATGGGAAGCCACTCCATCTTAGGAGGAAGACCAACCACAGCAATTGCGAGTTCTTGCAACAGCTGGCAGAAACGGCTGGAAGGCACATAAATCCTTGCAGGCAAGAGCAGAGCAAACTCCCAGGAAGGGTCAGTGGGCTTTACCAGCTGTAGCTGCTCCCCTCAGCCTGAATGCTTTTAAACACAAGGAGGTGGCCAAATGGCATGAAACTCTGCAGAGCTTGGAAATTCAACTTGGGATGTGGGTAAAAACAGCAGTTCAGGTTTGCAGCCTTTTCGGCCTGGTCAGAGAGGAGGCTGCTAGCATTTATTCCCCATTTGAGTGAAGAGAGACGGATACTTTTCTGGACCATCGCAATTACTTCATTCCTTTGAGAGCTGGGTGGCTGCAACGCCTTTGGGCAGAAATTGGGGTTTTGTTATTGCTTGCCTCCAATCCTAGCTGGGAATCATTTACAGGTACCTGTGTTAAAAACAGCCTCGTTCAGATTTGATACAAATGGACCCTGTTTATAAGCAAACCAAATTTGATGTATAGATAGCAGTTATTAAAATACAGTGTTTTGTTGTCATCCTGTGTCAAATGCTTTGGCTGCCATAAAAAATTGTGGCTTGTCGCCCGATGGAGAAAACAAATAATCAGGATTGGAAACAAGGTCACAAGCTTTGGGAACAGGTGTTCAAAAAAGCTGGTGGCAAAAACAACTATGCAATCCAAGGCCCACCTCTTTTTGACAAACGTTGCTCAGTCACGGTCATCTTAACCAAATGCACAGGTAGCCATCTTGTGCAGGTCGAGAGGCAGGGACAGCACAGCTGCGCTTTTGCAAGACACAGCTGCCCTGGGTTAAAAATCAGGAGGCTGACAGCACCTTTTCCGGCTGTCAAATTACCTGTAGGTTTCTGAGCTGTTAGCTGAAAAGGTGCTACCAGAGTCCTGATTCCCTCCCCCCCGCCCCCCCACTGCAAACAAACCTAGTTCTCCTCTTAGGTCTACCTATGCATGGTTTATTTAATTCGGTTTTCTGAGTTAGCCCAAGACAGACCCATAGCTGACTACATTGGCTGGTTACTGTACGTTGTCGATTAAGGCAACTGTGTGGAAGGACTACTGTAGGTCCAAATAAGAACAACATTGTTTTTTCTTTGTAAGGTGGGCTCATGGGAAGATTGCTTTATGAATGAAGAAGGGACTCTCCCAAGACTTGGTCGTATGCATTGTGGGCACATGAGAGAAACTGAGGCTGCAATTCTGCAGATCAACTGTTGGGGCTCCTGCGCATGGCAGAACAAGCACATCTTTTGAAGCTAATGGGGTCTCCCTTCCCCAAATGCCAAGCCAGTGCAAAGAGTTGCCTCTGGATTGCCCCCATCCCCATCCGCTGCATACCCCCAACTTGGCTGCTCAGCCACTTGAGCCCCCAAAGGCAGAGCACCTAAACCAGGGGTCAGCAACCCGTGGCTCTGGAACCGCATGTGGCTCTTTCATCCTTCTGCTGCGGCTCCCTGTTGCCGGTCGGCTCCACAATTGATAGGGCTTTCAGTTAGGACAGGTAGAGGAAAAAGGACGCCGTGCTAGGAGGAGACTCTATGGTGGGGGAACCGGACTTCCGGTCAGCTCCAGAATTGAACAGGGGGCTTCCAGTTAGGACCTTTGTCACTCTTTGAGTGTTTAAGGTTGCCGACCCCTGACCTAAACTATGACAAGCCATTCTGCTCAACGGGTGCAGAATTTGGACCAATAGTGGCAAGGCACTGGGAGGCAGCAGACTGGCCAACCAGTATCTGAAAGGCTACTCTGTCCATGAGAGGGGAAGGAGAGCATCTTATATAAATGGCTGCATTAATCACACTGATGAGTTTTCAGGGCTGCGGTCAAAGCAAGGTTCCAAAGCAGGAATTCCGTCACCACCACAATTCCGCTAACACCAGGCACTCACAACCTTCCCAAATGAGCACCGAGCCAGCATTGGATTCACAGCAGGGGTGAAATCCAGCAGGTTCTAACAGGTTCTGGAGAACCGGTAGCGGAAATTTTGAGTAGTTCGGAGAACCGGCAAATACCACCTCTGGCTGGCCCGAGTGGGGAGGGAATGGAGATTTTGCAGTATCCTTCTCCCAGGAGTGGGGAGGAAATGGAGATTTTGCAATATCCTTCCCCCAGGAGTGGGGAGGGAATGGAGATTTTGCAATATTCTTCCCCAAGAAGTGGGGAGGGAATGGAGATTTTGCAGTATCCTTCCCCCAGGAGAGGGGAGGGAATGGAGATTTTGCAATATCCTTCTCCCCGGAGTGGGGAGGAAATGGAGATTTTGCAATATCCTTCCCCTGCCACGCCCATCAAGCCCACCAAACCACGCCCACAGAACCGGTAGTAAAAAAAATTGGATTTCACCACTGATTCACAGGCTGCTCAGAAATGTCTCTCCCTAACCCGAGATGCAGAGGCTGGCAGCCCAAACTCTGCCTAGTTATTTGAAAGACCCCGAAGCCAACATCCAGACTAACCAGCATTTGTAGCTAATCAAGTCTTTATTGATGTACAAACACGGTGGCCTTAAAAAAAAAAAAAACAACCCTGGGACAGGAGTTCCTTGCAGATAGGTTGCGTGCTGAAGCAGCAGCTTCCCAGTTGGAGAAGGGCAGAACTGGTGGGTGGGTGGGGGGAGCTGATGCTCCCATGGGGGGCTTCAGGCCAGGAACGATCTGCTGAAGAAGACCGGGGGGGGGGTGTTTCAGACAAGCAGATTTCCCCAGCGAAGACTGCCAAGATATCTTGCAAAGCCAGGAGGGTCTTCTGTGTCTCAGCCGTTGGCGTCCTGATGAGGCCAAGGCTTTTAGGCACTAAACTGGCTGAGACGGGGCGGAGGGCAAGGCCGAGCTAAGCCCCTCCGTGGCCCCATTGCGAGCGTAAGGCACTCTGAAGAGGAGGAGCAGCAGCGGGGGCTTCCTCAGCTTCAGGCCATGTGGAAGTAGCTGCCCAGGGAAGCTTTTCGGTTTTCGTAAATGATCACGACGTATTAATAACAATGATCTTTCCCTCTGTCGATTTGGGAGGCGAATTCTAGAAAGAAACCAAAGATCCAGGGTGGAGGGGCATTCAACGCCAAAGTAGAGGAACGTTCCTAAAGTGCATCTGAGAATGGCAACGGAGGAAGGGGCTGCAAGGGAAGGAGGGCGGCAGAGGGACTGGTGGCTCCTGGCAGGAGTCCCCCAGCATTTCCCCAAAAGGCAGGGGCAGTTAGGCCAGAAGGCAAAGAAACACGAGAATTGCACGGAAGAGGTTCTGGAAAGAGAACGCGAGCCTGGACAAACACACATGGAGAAGGCAGGCAATGCAAAAAGTGCGGAGGGGGGGGGGAAGGTCTTCACTCAAACTTTTGCAAGAAGGGGATGCAAGGCAGTGAAGGAGCAGATCTCTTTGGCACAAGGACAAAGGGGGAAGAGCTTTGATAGGCAAAAAAACCAGACCCCTCAACGGGGAATAGGTGATGGGAACTATAGCGCAACCCAAGCCGAGCGGCACCCACTGGGGAAGGCTGGCTTGTCCCCAGAGGCTCCTCTGATCCTCCTGCCCCGTCTTCTCCCGGGTTTCCAATGGGAGTGGCCAGCTCTTCTGCCCCTCTTCCCAAGCAGAGCAGGCCAGCCTGAAAGAAAGAGGAACAGAGAGGAGGAGGGTCTCGGGGCAGCCCCTCAACTATTCTCAGCAGGCCCGGCTGGCCTTCGGTCGGCGCTGCTTCCAAACTGCCCTTGTCCCGGGAGCCTGAAGATGCCACCCTGGGTCGTAAACAAGGCCTGAGCAAACTCTCGGGATGAGACAAAAGTCCCCTGCTCCTGTAAAGGGAATTTTTTTTCACAAACAGATGTTTGGCAAACACTCTTCCCTACTGCTCATCCCAGGATGGGAAACTGGCAGGTTGAGAGGTGCAGCTGCTACGCACACCTTGACTGGCAGAGGGGAGAGATCACAGGTAGAACAAAGGAAGGGCGGGGAGAAGAGCCCATCAAAACGCCTCCGGCAGCCAATTAGAGAGACCTTTGTAACACAACCACTTTCCCCAACTTCTCCTTCCCAGCCTTCATCCAGAGGGAGGCTAAAAGAGGAGGATTAGAGCCAACTGGCTGGCTGGGAGGGAAGACGACCTACAAAGTGAAGCATGGCCTTTATTCTCTTGGGGAGAGAAGAGGCAAAGCTAGGGGTCCAAAAGAGCCAGCCTTCCTGGCCAAGAAGCCCCTCCCTGGGGGTGGCCGGGGTGGGAGAAAAAGAGGCAAAGCGTTAAGCCTGCCGGAAGCAACCACAAGAGGCCTTCATCACTGCTTATCTTCCCTTCCCACCAAGCAAAAATGCTGCACTGCTGTGGCCTTTTTGGTGTGGGGCACAATCTTGCGGCTCTCACCCGGTGGGCCTTTGGAGCTCCAAAAAACGATAGGGAAGGAAGTCTCCGGCTGGGTTGCCGATTGCCCGACCTCGTGCTGATGAAATGATCAGCAGGGTTGGAGCTACAGTGCTAGCGTCATTTTTGGCCAAATGCAGAGTTTAGATTGGGGGTGGGGATGAGGGGGAACAATGGTTAGCTCCCCAAGGCAAGCTGCATGTTGGATCAGCCTTAAAAATTACGGAGCAAGCTGCTTACCCCAAAAGTCTCGACCCTCTCTGCCCCCAATCGCTTCAGTGAGGCCCCCCCACTGCCGTCTATTGCACAAGCCGCAGATATGCAAGGAAATGGCTTCCTCCAGCCCGGCTGCCTTGCAGAGGCTCCGTATCTCCCAGGTGTGTGCCGAGAATCCTGGGAGCTGAAGTCCACGTCTCTGGAGGGCACCCAAGATGGAGTTGGCCATGACAGGACAACGACCTGAGAGGCAGCAGAACCAAAAGCAGCTCTCATGAAACAGATCCCGAAGAGGGAGCAGAGGGCTGCTAGGAGGAGGTCAGTAACATCAGGAGGCTCTATTCCTATCTGAGGGACTTCCGTGGTCCCATAGATCGACGCAGATGCACGCCAAAACTACCAAGAGCCTCCTGCTAACAGAATGCACCATCTCCTACTCTGGAGATAAAGATGAGATGATAATCCTCTTGCCATTTCTATTGACCCCTCTGAAGGGTAGCTGGTAGGGCCAGGGCCAGAATGTTTTCATGTGAGCAAACCTCTGAATGATGTTAGCAGGTGCCCATAGCGAGCAACAGGTCTCACTCTGCAGGCCACTCCAGATCCCAAGGGGTCCCGCCAAGTTCCCAAGACCTCAAACTCTCCATGACGGCTGAGGGACCAGGGAAGTCTCTGCTTGCTCTGGAAACAGAGGGTCGCACCTCCCCGTCATAAATAACCCATTAGATTGGGAGCTTCAGGATCACTTTGGGAAAGGAAGGAAGGAAAAGGGTTAAAATATACAAAATGTAACAGACCAGGAAGTCTGAAGGAGTCCAAAGAGCAATGTGGGAAAAGTCTGGCGCTTTGCGGGATTATTTTCCCTGGAAGCCGCTGAACTCCATCTCGTCTTTGCGCCGGCGGGAGGTGAAGAGGGAGCTGAAGGGGTACAGCTTGGCCTTGGCTTGGAAGCGCTGCCCTGCAATATCGATCTCGTATTCGCCCCGGTTGACAAAGTCTGGGGTGACCAGCTGCTCCTTGCCGGTCTCGGGGTCCAGGTTCTGAACGAAGCCCAGGCAGACATGCCGCTCCAGCGTGTAACTGTAAGCGCTGCTGGTGGTCTTGCCCACGTAGCAGCCGTTGCGATAGATGGGCTCCCCCCACCAGGGCCACAAGTCCAGGTCGGTGTTATGGTCTTCCAGGATGAACATGGTGAAGCGCTTGTAGACCCCTTCCTGCTTCTGAGCCATCAGCGCGTCCCTCCCGATGAAATCCATGCCCTGACGAGAGAGAGACAGACACATCAGGAGATGGGATTCAATCCACTTCAGCTCTTTCATCTACTTACTGCTGGGAAAGATCCACTGACAAGCATTTTAACAAACTGCATTACTGTTTGGTTTGGTGACTGCAGTACCTCAGATAGAAAGTCCCTACAGAGAGTGGTGAGGACAGCGGAGAAGATCATAGGAAGCTCGCTTCCTGTCATTCAGGATACTGCTTATAAGCGCTACATGCTTAGAGCTCAAAGCATTTTTAGAGACCCCACACACCCACTTTATGGCCTGTTTCTCTTGCTCCCCTCTGGGAGGAGGTTTCGAAGTATTTCTAGCAGGACTAGCCAATTAGAGTGGTGAGGACAGCGGAGAAGATCATAGGAAGCTCGCTTCCTGTCATTCAGGATACTGCTTATAAGCGCTACATGCTTAGAGCTCAAAGCATTATTAGAGACCCCACACACCCACTTCACGGTCTGTTTCTTTTGCTCCCCTCTGGGAGGAGGTTTCAAAGTATTTCTAGCACGACTACCAGATTCTGTAACAGCTTTGTTCCCTATGCTATCCGTCTGGTAAACTCACAAGATTCGTTACTCTCACCATATACATGTATACATCCAAACTAGACGGTGTTGTTTCTCTGTGTCATATAATATATGTGGGTATATGCATAATATTGTATTTATTTATTTATTTTGTCATGTTTATGTAGTGTATATTGGAGGTGGTGACCCATTGAAAGCTGTATGCAATGAAGTTACATTTTAATGTATGCCGATTAGTGTGTATTCAAAGTGACAATAAAGTTTTTCTTTCTTTCTTTCTTTCTTTCTTTCTTTCTTTCTTTCTATCTATCTATCTATCTATCTATCTATCTATCTATCTATCTATCTATCTATCTATCTATCTATCTATCTATCTAT
>QLTV01004244.1:1347336-1382263 GCA_003457575.1 Thermophis baileyi | reverse complement strand
TGGCAATTGTGGTGGAAGGAGGAGGGGGGGGAATGAAAGCCCAGCTGAGCCTTGTGAGAAGCTTCAGCCAGCCAAGGTCAGCTAACAATATACAGAGCTAAGAACCAAGCGCCTGTTTCCTAAATATACAAGCACCTGATTGGATGTTTACAGATAACCAGGAGATTGGGGGGGGGGGAGGACACGAAAATTTACTTTGTATTGTTGGCGTGGGAAAACCTCAGATTCAGCTTCGCTACTTCGGTAACCATTTAAGATTCAGTACAGTGTACTCTTGGCAAAAACAAATGGCCAGGGGTCTTTCTTTGCTAGACGACTGAGTGGGACGGTTGACACATTTTTGATATGAAGTTTACTTCGTATTTCTCACAAGAGCTATGAAGCAAGTTAATACTGTTTTCGGGGGTGGGGAATGACAGAAACTTCCCCAGGCCACCCAAGGAATCTGTAGTTGTAATGCAGAAGTTGGCTAGAACTTTTTGGGGGGGACATCATCGGAATAGCTGGGCTGAAATGTTGGGTCTGTTCCAATCCCCTAATTCTTGAAGATGAACACCTTAAATGCTCCGGCCATGAAAAATCATTTTGGGGGACGTTGGATTTAAAGCAAGGGGGTCCAATCAGAGGAGGGCTGCTGCCGGTTCGGACCGATTCGGGTGAACCGGTTGTTACGATTCTGCTCAGTTCGGCGAACTGGCAAATCCTACCACTGGCTGGCCCCGCCCACCCCACCCTGCCGTATCTCACCTCGCCCGACTTGGCCGGTGGCTAGAGTCACACCTGTGCCCAGCTACTCTCTGGCTCGCCCGTCCAGACCATGCGGCTCAGCTGATCTCCGTGCCTCGCCTGCTTGCCTGCCTTCGCCGCGGCCTACCACACTGGCCACGCAGCCCAGCTAATATCCACGCTTCGCCTGCTCTGCTCACCGCGACTGCACGCGAAGGTAAGCCGCCTCGGGGTGGACACGGTGAGGCTCGACCGCCTTTCGGGCCTGGCTCTTGCCATCTTTCCGCCTGCATGCCGCCCGCTTGCCCTTCGCCTCGGGGCCCGGGGGACGCTCTAGTCCCTGGCTCTGGCCTTCCCCGAGGCCTCCGCCGCATGCCGCCCACTCACCCTTCGCCTCGGGTCAGGGGAAGCACCAGTCCCTGGCTCTGGCCTTCCCCGGGGCCTCCACCGCATGCCGCCCACTCACCCTTCGCCTCGGGTCAGGGGAAGCGCCAGTCCCTGGTTCTGGCCTTCCCCAGGGCCTCCGCCCGCATGCCGCCCACTCACCCTCCACCTCGGGTCGGGGGAAGTGCCAGTCCCTGGCTCTGGCCTTCCCTGGGGCCTCCGTCCGCATGGCCCCCTCTGGCCTCAAACTACGGCCCCCTGGGCTGAAGCAATTTATCCGGCCTGCGGCCTGCCGCACTCAGCTGAAGGGCTAAGGGGGGGGGGAACAGTGCGGGCGTAGGGGGGGGCAGCATGGGCGCAGGGGGGCCGAAGCGGTTTTGGGTGTAACTTCTTTCCTGTAAGAAGTCCCATCCGGAAAGCGCTGCAGTGGAGAGAAGCAGCCGGGTTGAATCTCCGGCGTCTCTCAGTTCTTGTAGCTACTTCTTCCGGCCCTTAGTGTTGGGCGAGCCTTGGTCGCTCACGGAGCCGTTCCACATGCTCTCCGGGTCGGCGGCTGTTTCTCTCCGCTGCTGCTCTTGCTGGGAGAGTGCAGCATAGCGAAATTTAGCAGCCTTGAGTCGCCGCTTTGGGTCATGTAAGAAGTCCCATCTGGAAAGCGCTGTGGCGGAGAGAAGCAGCATTCAACCCGGCTGCTTCTCTCCGCTGCAGCGCTTTCCGGATGGGACTTACAGGACCCAAAGCAGCGGCTCAAGGCTGCTAAATTTCGCTGTGCTGCGCAAGACGCTCTCCCAGCAAGAGCTGCTCTTTCTGTTCCTGTGGCAAGGTCAAGTAAGTATCCTAATGGCTGTCAGTGTCGAGTTGGCCACGCCCACCCAGTCACATGACCACCCAGCCACGCCCACCCAGTCATTAGGGCAGAAAACTGGTTAAAAAATTTGCAGCCCACCACTGGGTCCAACCTTGGCAACTTTAAGACTTGTGGACTTCAACTCCCAGAATTCCCCAGCCAGCTGGCTGGGGAATTCTGGGAGTTGAAGTCCACAAGTCTTAAAGTTGCCAAGGTTGGAAACCCCTGGCTGAAGGAATAAACGCCCTTAAAGTTTCCCCCAATTTTGGGGAGCATGAATGGTATGTTGAGGGCTCCCTTGTGCGTGGCCCACTCCCACAAGTCTAACTTGGAACCTTCTGCATTGTCGCCCTCTTGCGAACCCAAGGCGGCGCGAGGCAGACAGCCCCAGTGCTAAAAACTGGCACCCTGTTTCTCGAGGCTACTCACTCCCACCAAGCCTGCCGTTAGAAGGACCACCCTCCTCACCTTGTCCAGCTTCACCTGGAATTCTCGCCCGCATTCCATAGGGGTGGTGAAAGCGTCCAGGTCTTGTCCCCAGAAGGCAAAAAACCTCTCAATGCGCAAGCTGCGGAGGGCGTAATAGCCAGAGTTCCGGATCCCATACTTCTGCCCCACGCTCATCACCTCGTTGTACACGTGGAGGGCATACTGCGAGAGGGGGGGGGGACAGGAGAGGGGCAGTTAAATAACCAGCCTTCTGATAGCGTTCCTCGGTCACTTGTCTCTTCAAGACGCAAGTCTTGGTCAATGACCTCCGATGACACAGCAGACGAGCTGAGCATAGACCTGCCTTGCCCAACGTGGCCTCCAAGTGCCACTTCCCCAAACAAACTTCCCTGACTTAATTTAGGAACCTGAAAAGATGATACAGGCACTGTCTAGGCACAGGTAGTCCTTGACTTACAACAGTTCATTTAGTGACCGTTCAAAGTTACAACGGCACTGAAAAAAGTGACTTATGACCGTTTTTCACACTTATGACTGTTGCAGCATCCCCATGGTCACATGATCAAAAATTGGGCTGCTTGGCAACTCGTGTGTATTTATGACTGTTGCGGTGTTCCAGGCTCATGTGATCTGCTTTTGCCACCTTCTGACAAGCAAAGTCAATGGGGAAGCCAGATTCACTTAACAACTTATCAACTGCAGTGATTCACTTAACAACGGTGGCAAGAAAAGTCGTAAAATGGGACAAACTCACTTAACCAATGTTTCACTTAGCAACATAAATTTGGGCTTAATTGTGACTGTAACTCCAGGGTTACCTGTACTTTTTAGCAAAAGTTCTTAAACAAAAATTGTGGATGACGTCATGCCATCTGGGGATTTATTTTATTTTATTCATTTTATTTATTTTGTCAACAAGTGCAAGGAAACAGGACACATGAAAAAATGGCACAAATAAATGGATATAAAGAAGCAAAACATAGCCGTAAACACATAAAATGAGTACATACAAATGGGTACAGTAGGACAGGGACGGTAGGCACGCTGGTGCGCTTATGCACGCCCCCTTAGGATTAGGCCCCCTTAGGTACAAGCCCCCCCCCAACAGAGTGAAGATGGACCTTCAAACCACACGCCCCACTCACCTCGATGGGGATGTAAAGCATGAAGCCGGGCTCTCCCGTGTGTGTCATACTCATGACACGGATGCCATTGGCATAGCCGACACTCATCTCCTGCAGAAAGAGGGACCACGCCGTTTATACATCCGGAACAAAAATCCAATGACAAAGGAAAATTGTTGTGCACTTCACCATTAAATAAAGAGGCAAGGAACAGGTTTAAACTGGAGGGAAACAAGCTGACATTCTCCACCAGGAAAAAAAAACTGGACCAGCACTGAAGATCAAAATACGGGTGACTTGCAAGATGGGGGAGGGGCACACCTGCTCTCTGGTCTTAGAACATATTCTAGGCCAGCGTTTCTCATCTCTGGCAACTTTAAGACAAGTGGACTTCAACTCCCAGAATTCCCCAGCCAGCTGTGCCACACTCCCCAGCACCCCCCCCCATCCCCTGCTCTCCTTACCTAAGCCTCCCGCCTCTTCCCACTTAACAACCTACATGGTCCTCAGGTTACAGTCGGAACAGGGACTGCCAGGACTGCTGTCGCTAAGTGATACAATCATATTGTGTCACATTTTTGCGACTGCATCATTTAGCAAGGGCAATCTGAACTGCCATCATACTCGAAGATCACCCCTATTGAGATGAGCTGTGGTGGCACAGTGGTTAGAATGCAGCACTGCAGGCTGACTCTGCCAACTGCCATCCTGGCTGGCTCAAGGTGGACTCAGCCTTCCGTCCTTCCGAGGTCGGTAAAATGAGGACCCAGATGGTCGGGGGCAATGGGCTGACTCTGTAAACTGCTTAGAGAGGGCTGTAAAGCATTGTGAAGCGGTGTATAAGTTTAAGTGCTATTGCTATTCCTCTTCCTTTTCTTCCTTCCTTCCTTCCATCATGCATGCATGCATGCATCCATCCATCCATCCATGGTGTGCAGTGGTTAGAATGCAGTATTGCAGGCTGACTCTGCCAACTGCCAGCAGTTCGATCCTGACCGGCTCAAGGTTGACTCAGCCTTCCATCCTTCCGAGGTTGGTAAAATGAGAACCCAGATTGTTGGGGGCAAGAGGCTGACATTGTAAGTGCTGTGGCTTGCCCCCGTCCCGTGCAGCTGCTCATGGATCCGGAGGAACAAGAACAGACCATAGGGTGGCAAGAGCAGTCTGTAGCTCCGGCACCGGAGTCCGAGACCGAGGAGGACGCAGGGCCAGAGGACGATGCTCAATCAGGGCCTTCTGCACCTCCCCAGCAGGAGTTCAGTGACTCCAGTGAAGAGGAGGAGCCTCTGATTGATGCTAGGGCACGCAGGGCAGCTAGCCGGCAAGAGTGGCTTTGATGAAGGAGGTCTACTCACAGGTAACCCTGCAGGCAGAGGGGCCACACCCTAAGCCTATATAAGGTTGACTCACAAAGGGCAATCTTGCTGGAAACAACAGATGTCTTTTACCTGGCTTCTGATTACTCTGTCGGTGATATCAGTTGGACGAACTCCAGTCCGGGCTCTCGGCCAATTCCAGCAAGTGAGGCAATTAAGGACTTCATAATCTCTTTGTTTTGTTTTGTGTTTGAAATCCCGGCCAAAGTGTTATGTGAGTGATAACAAGCACTTTGGGATAAACCGCTTAGAGAGGGCTGTAAAGCACTGTGAAGCAGTATATAAGTCCAAGGACTGTTGCCATGGCTACTGATTCCTTTGCACAAAGGGAAAGATGGAAGAGCAGATACAAAAAGCCTATTTGTTCAACGAAGCATCTCATAAATGACGCGAGCTGGCTTCCGACAAGCAAAGTCAATGGAGAACCTGCAAGCAAAGTTGCAAATAGCAACCATGTGATTCCTCACTTAATGACCGCACTGCTTAATGATGAATTTTCTGACCCCAACTGAAGTCGTAAATCGAGGACTACCTGTAAGCATCTGCATAAGAAGGAAGAAAGTTGCTAAATGAAATGGAAAAGTCCCCTACCTTACAAAAGAGGGAAGGGAAGTGTTCGGGCGTCATTGGCGCATATGAGAGCTCTGACAGGACATCCATGGCACGTGGGCCAATCAGATTCAAGGCTGAGGGAAACAAAGGAAAAGAATTCAGCATCAGAGGCAACTGCAAAATAGGAAGCCTTGCCCCATTACTTCCCTCACTCTTCTCTTTGCAACTTGTCAGCTCAACACAAATCAGCAAAAAATGGGAAAGGATTCGGAACCTGATATCGGATTTCATCCGGGTGAGAGGAGACCACTTAAATGGGACAAGATACCTGGAGATCCTAATGCAAGTTCTTGGATCATTTCCAGCTGAAGGCTTCTCATATCAGCCTTCCAAAATAAGCGCCCATCTCTGCCAAACACTGCAGCCAACGTTGAACAACTGTCCTCATCCAGCTTTTGGGTTAGGCCTCTGGGATACAAGAGCAACATCAACTGTCCACCCCATATTATGGCAGCCACGGATGGGAGAGCCAGTTTGGTCTAGTTGTTTCCAGACTAGAAACAAGGAGATTGTGAATTATAGAGCCGTGGCGTAGTGGTTAGAATGCAGCACTGCAGGCTACTTCTGCCGACTGGCAGTTCAAATCTCACCAGGTTCAAGGTTGACTCAGCCTTCCATCCTTCCGAGGTCGGTAAAATGAGGGCCCAGATTGTTGGGGGCAAGAGGCTGACTCTGTAAACCGCTTAGAGAGGGCTGTAAAACACTATGAAGCAGTATATAAGTCTAAGTGCTATTGCTAAGTGCTATAGTCCTGCCTTAGGCATAAAAGCCGGCAAGTGACTTTGGGCCAGTCATTTTCTCTCAGCCCAACCCACCACACAGGGTTGTTGTGGGGCAAATAGGAGGAGGAAGGTGTGTTGGATATGTTCGCTGCCTTGAGTGATTTGTAAAAAATAATAAAGGAAAGAGACAAATAAATGAAGCCACCAACTTGGATCTGCCACTGACACACTAACCAAGAGACACAACAAGCCTTGTGCATCTGGCAAGATTAAAACCTATTTGCTATATTTATGGTTTTTGCTCTGAAAAATATTAAATGTGAAAAGGCCCAAGGGGAAACAAGTAATTCCTGCATGTCCGACTCGCCCAGTTTCAGGAAGCCAGAGAGCTGAGGCTCCTCTGGATGGATGGTCATTAGCTCCGAGATGCCAACCAGGTGGGCAGGTACACTGATTCACCTGATCGGAGACCTGTCCCAGAACAAGGTTAGCTAGGAAGGAGGCGTCTGAACCCTGCAAACAAAACAGCAGACCAGCCTGCAGAATCTGAGGTTCCCTTGGCGAAGGACCCTGCCCTGGTCCAGAGGAATTCCAGACCACTCCAGCTGGGTCAGCAGCTGGCAGCTCCCCTCACCTGTGTATTTCCAGGTTACGTCTTCCAAGAAGAGGTTGCTGTCTTTGGGCATGTGCTTCTTCAACCAGGCCCAGCAGTGAACCTGCTGGTCTGTGGGGGAAATCATGAAGAAGCTGCAGTACGAAACACAGGAAGCGCATTTAAGCCCAAAGGGGACAATTTTTATACAAAGCTTTCGAAAAGATGCTGTCAGATAACACTTCATTACTTATTCCATCAGGCAGAGTGTCATGCCCAGGATTGCTGAAGATGCTGCTCCAGCAAAAGTATGTGGAATGTCAGCCTCAGGAGAGAGAGAGACAGGGATCACCTGTAGGTGGTCAAATCAGGCACCACCTGAGCACCTGGAACAGTCGGATGATATTGTCAGGCCGAAGCCATATCTTATTAGAGACTTTGGCCTGCCACACTTTATGCTTTTGAAATGTATTCTTGCTGTGGGAGTTTGGGAGGGGCTGTTGCATGAGGGATGTAGACATGTAGCCATAACAAATTCCTTTAGATTCTCAAGGTCATCCTTTGTTCAGCACCTGCCCGGAAGCTGAGGGGAGTAACTGACACGTCGACAGAAGGAGACTGGCTAACTTCATGAACTTGTGGGTGTGGGGACAAAGGGCTTGATCTTTCAACTGGGTGGAGAAACCCTGGGAGCGTCAGATTCGGGTTTCTCCCAGCCGTGCCAACATGGCTCTGTTAATAAATTGGAACTTTGAGGAATGCTTTGCCTCGGACTCTGATTTTATTTTGGATGCTATTTGGAACCCTGACAGATATAAGGCTTCCCAGTCCCCTGCCTCCAGAGAGGAGCGCAGAGATGTTCTATGAGGCTTCTTCTTATTTATTTATATTTTCTATTTCTTAACTGCCCCTCTCCAAGCAAGGGCAATCCCAATCTGAACTGCAGGAGGGAGAGGGCTCTTGCCAAGCAAGGGAGTAAACTTCTTGCTTAATGACAGCTGACTCCAGCCTGATTTTAAGAGGCAACTCTGACCCATGTTCCCTTTGCCGGGAACAACCGTCTGATCTCTGGCTCTTGTGTGGCATCCGTGCGGCTTCTGCTTGTGAAATTCTGGGCTGGCTGATAACCCTGATCCAGCTCTTGGATCCTTGGACTGATTTTAGACTATTCCTCTGCACTCTCATTTTAAAAAGCTAACCATCCAAGCAAGCATTTGTCAGAGACTCTGTTTTGATTTGCAGGCTTTGGCTGTTGTTATCTCTTTGACCTTAAGTAAAATATGAATTACATAGCAAGTGTGTGTGAGTCAGTATTTGGAACCAGGAGGAGGACACAAAGTGTGGCAGCACCTTTTCCAAATAACCCGTTTTATTAAAAAGCATAACTGTCTTAAGAGCCAGCCAATGAAAATGGCCAGTCAGGTGTTCATTATCCAATTCTGATCACAACAGGTTTCTATTTCATTTAGCAACTTTCTTGCTTGTCTCATTTCTGGAAAGGCACCTTCAATACAATGAGCACCTTATATATTCTACAGTATTCAGTTCTCTAGGCTTGCACAAGGCCCCAGCTGTGTATATCACACTATCAACAGACTGCTTAACCATAATTTATCAGATAAACCACAGGTGATTGGCCTGACACTACAGGTTACATCTGTCAGGTCCTATAGATCCCTATCGGGACGCTGCCATTCTGGTGGGGAGGGCCTGGAGGCATTTCTCACTTTATAACCTTTTTCCTGTTGCCTGCTTATCCTGTACTTTGATATACCTTCCAGGAATCCAGGGAATGCAAGGGGGGGGGGAGGGAATGAATTGAGAGCCAACTGTTTTGTCTCCAGCAAGCGAATCCTCAGATCCTGCTTTGTCTTGCTATCACTTTCCCACAATAAAAGTTTCCTTTTGAAATGCCAATCGTTTCAAGAGTTCTGCTTTCTTGAGTGGAGAGGAGAGGCAAGTCCTTACAACATCACTGAACATGGTTTAAGGAAAAATAACCAGGAACACCCAACACATTTTGGCTAAGCAAAGATAGAAATTCCTGGACTGCCTTCTGAATCTGTTTATATGAAATTAAAGTATGGAAGAGGGAAAAATGCCTCCCCTTTCTAGTTACACTCAGATGATTCGATTTGTTTGTGCCTGCATCCAAGTACATACCGTATTTTTCGGAGTATAAGACGCACCTTAGTTTTGGGGGAGGAAAACAAGGGGGGAAAAAAATCTGCCTCTGCCTCCCAGCAATTTGCCTCCCAGCAAACAGCAAACGGTACAGATGATATACACTGTTTGCTGTGTATTTCTGTGCATGTGTGCCTGACCCATAGAAATAGCAAAGAATTGGAGAAATGTACATTATGGCAGTATATTAATGCCAGAAAGTTTTCTTAAATGTAGTCACATTAACTCCTCCCAATTATTTAAGTAGATCTACTCCAAACATGACTAAGTCAGGGTTTAACTCAGCTGCCTTATTTTAATACTAAAACAGGACACTGTTACATTTCAGATTATTACTTGTACAGATGCTGTTAAAATCGATGTGGCTTTCTGGAAGTATACATTATTCTCTGCTATTTAAAAGAAGATACAATAGCACTGGGCCTCTTCAGATCAAGCATTTATTTTAAAAAGCTTCTTCATTTTGTTAAGTTGTCTAGAACAATAATAAAGCAGGCTTTAAAAAATAAGTCTAATAATTTTAACATTCTATAGACATTTATAGTTATTGACTTACCTCCTTGCATCCAGTTTCAGCAGTCTGATTAGCACAAGAAAATAAAATTCTGCTTCTGCCTCTCCCTCCCAGCAATTTGCCTCCTTGCAGTTTTAGTTTCACTTTCATTTTAGCAGGTGGGCCTGCCTGCAGCCTCTCAGCTGATGGTCGGGAGGCTGATAATCAGTTGCTTCTGCTAATCAGGCTCTGCGCTGTTTGCTGCAAGGAGGTAAATTGCTGGGAGGCAGAGGCCAAAGGGTGGGGGTGGCTGGGTGGGGCTACATTCGGTGTATAAGACGCACCCAAGTTTTCACCCTCTTTTGGGGGGTAAAAAGGTAAGTGTTATATAGAAACCAAGGCATCTCTTAAACCACATTGATGGTCCAGTAATATCATGAGCTGTGATATAATCCTGCTAATGTTGCCACATTGAGTTTATCATTCTGACATCATCATGGCTCCAACCAGATTCTTGGTATGGATGGCAAGTCACCAAAGGCCCCAGAGGCTGAAGCCAATGAGTATCCAGGCTGTAGCTGGGAGACCCTACCTGCGTTTGTTCAGGCGGGCTATGCTGCAGTCGTTCTCATACCCTCCGTTGTGATTGAGCATCCCTGTATGCACAATATGCCCAACTGGCACATCCAGGTCGTTGGAGAAGAGATACTGCAGAATTTCCAAAGCTTGTCCTCCCGTGGACTGCAGCAGATGGGAGAAGGAACACAAAACGTAAGAACAGCTTGACAGATGAGGCCAAGACACATCAGACGCCAGCATTTTAGTACTCGCTGTGGCCAATCTGATGCCTATCAGCTGACTGCGAGAGGAGATGGAGACATGGTGTCTCCTGGCACTATTCTGCCAGGAGCCAAACTGCCTCTGATCCAGAGATAATTTGGTACCTGGATATATTAACCACCACCAACATATCTGTCCAGGGCATCTATGAACAATTTAAATAAAAGTTCCACATCCAGAGGAAATCAATTTGTGAACCACTGGTTCCCAGGAACAAAAACAAAAGGAAACAAAAAGGAAGGAGCTAAAACTATGAAAAGTCCTTAACCTTAAACCAAGTCTGGCAGATTACAATGTTTGTGTTTTGAGCTTGTCTAAAAATAATCTCTACTTTCTTAAGGCATAGAATGGCTTCACATGTTACACAAAGTTAGGACTTGCAATTAAAAGTTTTACCCTACCCCAAATTGGTTGCATTTGCAAATGACACTAAGCAATAAAGACTTACGTGCCCCACTGCTTGCATTCACAATATGTTACTAAGCCAAAGTCAAAGCCTAAAAACTTATGTTTGAAGTCAGGTCTCTTTGTCAGACCTGCATCAACTTGGGCTTCTAAGTCAGCGGTTCTCAACCTGTGGGTCGCGACCCCTTTGGGGGTCGAACGACCATTTCACAGGGGTCGCCGCACGCATTAGCCCGCCATCTTGGTGCCACCGTCACTGCAGGGGTAAAAAGGTCCCGGTTCTGCCGTGCCTGCGGGTCGCCGGACAGCTGGTAGCCCGGACGCCGCCATTTGGGTTCTTCTACCCTCTGCGCATGCGCAGAATGCTTTGCGCATGCGCAGAGGGTAAAACACCCCGGGTGCCGCGCCCCCTTTGTCACCTCAGCCTCACCTCATCCCGCGCGGGGAGGGGGTCGCGGTGGCAGGGGGGGTCGCGGCGGCGGCGGGGGGCTGCGGGGGGGTCGTGCCATTAGAAAGGTTGAGAACCACTGTTCTAAGTAAAAGCGATCCTTAACTCTATTTGTTGAGACAGGTATAGTTTACTAGAAGTCAAGTGAACTACAGCAGCGTAAAGCCAGAACAGAGAGTTCGTGGCAGACTTTTGCCAGTTAACTTTCCTTCCTTGGTCCCTTTCCCATTGTGTGTCTCTCATTGTCCAATCAAGTTTAAAAGAGATGTTTTGGAAATAGTCACTCTACGGGTTGGCATTTTTCTCCCAGGGAACCGACCTTGGTTCTCACAGAGGGGGGTTCTCACAGTTCAGTTTCCCTTTCCCCCAGGCCCTCACCCGCCCTTCCAGCTTCCCCGCTTCATGGCAGACTGGCAGGGAGGTGGCACTTCTGACAACCTGCAAACAAACACGGAAAGCTTGCAAATGAAAAGGAAAGCTCTGGAGGAAGATGCACTTACGCTTATCTCGAACTTGGTGAAAGAGGACATGTCAATGACACACACGGCCTCTTTGCAGCACTTGACCTCTGCCCCCACAATGTCAAACCAGTCCGGCTTGTAAAACGTCTTGCTCTGATCCAGAGCCAGCAAATCTGCAGGAGAGGAAGCACAAGGCTCAGGATGGGCCCCCAAACGTGGCTCTCGGGGGTGCATCCAGGGGGAAATTGCTCTCACCTTTCCCTGGAGGGACAAAGAATTTTGCCCTCTCAAAGCCATGCTTCTCCATCCATCTCGCTCCCTGGGCGTCCAGCCGGTCGTAAAGGGGAGACGTGCGGAGTTGCCGGCCCGTCTGGAAATCCCAGCGGGGAACTTTTAAGTCATAAATCAGGGCTGGAGAAGGGCCACAGAACCACAGAATCAATGTGCTGGAAGGGACACAGCGCATTATCTTCCCAGTCCAGACAGAATATCCTTTTACAATCACCCAAACACCCAGATCAAACTTTAACAGAAAAAAAGACCACCAGGATATCAATCCAAAGTCAAGAAGCTCCCTGTAGGGAATGACTTGGATTTGGGGAAGTTGTTCCTACTGTTTTCTCTAATATTGAACAAATGTATGGAGTCCTTGGTGCTCTCTGAACTTGGTTGCTTTCTTGCAGATGTTTCAAGGTCTGACTAGGTAACATCTTCCCAGCACAATGCTCAGTGTTTCAGAGAGCACCAAGGACTCCTCAATTCAATCCTGAGCTACATTTTTTTTTCTTCTATAGGTACTTTTCTAACCTCTTAAGCCAACTTAGGTAGTCAGAAAGAAAAGCGTATCATTTCTTTCTTCCTCTCATTATGACCTATGGTGTAGCATTACTTTTATAATAAGGTTTCCACTGACTATGTCTAGCTTTAAAGGGGAAATTGAAGCCAGGATGTTAAGCCAGTCTGAACAACTCAAAGCCAACTATGGTTAATATGAACCTTCCTAAAACCAGGAGGAGAATGTGATTTCCCCAAGAGGTTCCAAACCACTTAATTCTACTCAAAAGGCCAAGAAGAGTTTTGTTTGCTCTTTCTTGGCAATACAGTAATAATGATAAGCAAAGTTAACACCAATAGCAATAGGCGCCTTCGGTGCAATCCCAAAACATCTGGAGCACCACTTGAACACCATCAGCATTGACAAAACCACCACCAGTCAATTGCAAAAGGCAGCTTTAATCAGAACAGCTTACTTCCTGTGGCAATACCATCAAGCAACAACATTTTCCTATCCCAGACCCTTGGGAAGGACTTGATGGGTGGACGAAAATGCCAAATCCCGTCTAGGCATTTGGCTGACTGTGCAACCAAGGAAAATAATAATTAAATATTTCCACCCGTTGAGAAACAGCTTCCAAAGTCTTGAGCTTCATGGCATGGCTGTTCTGAGAGCCTCTAACGAATGAACCACCAGCTGCCAGCCAGGAAACGGGCGCAACCCCTCGCCCACCTCCATGAGCCACGTGGCGAGTCCAGGCAACACGAGAAGCAGGCAAACTTCGGGGCTACTTACGCATCACTTCCATGACCCGATGACGGAGGAAGGTACGGCTGCTCTGCAGAGCTCCAAAGCGCTTCAGGTCCAAGGGCCAGACGTTGTCGGAAGGGTAGCCGTTCACCATCCATTCGGCCAGGTACCTGTTATCAAAAACACACAGAGCTGGAAGGGGCTGCGAAGGCCAACAAGTCCGTCCGTTTGCAGCACAAATTGCATCAAAGCCCGCCCCCCCCCCCTCCGGCCAGGTGGCTTTCGAATCTCCTGAAGATATCCAGAAAACCCATCGCTCCGAGTCACAGATTCCAACCCGCACAATGAGAAATGCGAGGAAAACCGTAAGAGGAACTCAGAAAGGTAACTCATAGGTCACAACCCTAGCATTTGGGGCAGCATCCCAGAGTGGTTAGCAGTGCCACTTTCTGCAAAGAAGGATAAACACAAGTCTTGTTTGCAGAAACTAGGAAAAAAAGGAAAAGGGACGTATCCATGATCTGGTTCTACACGTATCCACGATCTAGAAAAAAAACGCGATTCAACTACTTTGAAAACTGAAGTCAAATAAATGAAAGAAAAACAGTATGCATATGTAAAAGTAGGAATGTCACTTGTAAATACCTTTTCATCTCATAAACGAGTCCATAAAACTTAACTAGCCTTTTATTATAAAAAGAGTAGGACAATGGCCCCCAACTTTTTGGGCATCAGGGACCAGTTCCGTGGAGAGAGGTTTTCCCGCAGACCGGAATGGGTGTGGTTTTGTGTACTGCCTGCATCCCGCGGATGGGGCTTTGCTTGTTTGCGCGGATCGGTTTCTGGCATGCCGCAGCTCAGTGTCGGCCCACAGACCGGGGGTTAGGGACCCCTGGTGTAGGATATTAGCCTTTCAGTAAGTTAAGGAAAAAAGAAAGGAGTCCTTGCGGATTTTACTCCGTTCAAATATAAGGGGCAGTGTATTAATAGAGTTAATAGAGTTAAATAAATTAAGAAGATGATTGTCATAGTATTAGATTTTAATGTATTGGTATTAAGCTAAGAATAGATTAAATAATGAATATGGCTGTAAACTTTAACTGTTATTGCACCAGACGACACACTGTTTAATGAAAGATGGATTAAAAATCATTTTCCTACAGAGAAACCACCCCCGAGTTTTTCCTCCCCCCTTCCTTCCTCGACAGGAAATGAGTCCACTTACTTGCCTGCACCACCTCCAAAAGATGTCCCAGCCGCATTCATTCCTGCTAGGACGAAGTAGCCCTGTCTGGTGGGGGATTCTCCCATGATGCACCGCATGTCTGGAGTAAAGGATTCTGGGCAATTCACCAGCTGCACTATCTCCAGGGCCTCCATATCCGGCATCCTCCGCAACAAGGCACTCAGCAGTGGCTCTACTCCCCCCAAGACAGAGCAGACAATGATCTCCATCAATGGCAGAGAAGAGAGAGGACACGTCACCTCTCCCACCACCCCAAGAGAGGGCCAGGCCTCCAACAAGGACACTTACAGGTGTTTCCTCAGAGCAAAGCATCTTTCTAGCCCAGCCTGCTTTCTACAGGTAGTTCTCGGCTTACAACAGTTCATTTAGGGACAATTTGAAGTTACAGCATCATCAAAAAAAGCGATTTATGACCATTTTTCACACTTACAACCGCTGCAGCATCCCCATGGTCATGTGATCAAAATTTGCAATTGATTGGCAATTGATTCATATTTATGACGGTTGCAGTGTCCTGAGGTCATTGATCACTTTTTGCGACCTTCTGACGAGCAAAGTCAATGGGGAAACGAGATTCATTTAACAACCGTGTTACTAACTTAAGAACTGTAGTTATTAACTTAACAGAAAGAAAAGTTGTAAAATGGGGCAAAACTCACTTACATTTTTTTTGTTTAGCAACACAAATGTTGGCCTCAATTGCGGTCGTAAGTCGAGGACAACCTGTATTCTGCTCGGCAGGGTGCCTTAGCAACGTCAGTGTTTCTTAAAAGTGACAGATAGTCCTCGACTTACAACAGTTCATTTAGTGATGGTTCAAAGTTACAACAGCACTGAAAAAAGTGACTCATGAACATTTTTCACACTTACAACCTTTGCATGCTGCAAAGGTCACGTGATTTACATACAAATGCTTGACAAGTGGTTCACACTTACGACGGTTGCAGTGTCCCAGGGTCACGTGATCCCCTTTTGCGACCTTCTGAGAAGCAAAGTCAACGGGGAAGCCAGATTCACTTAACAACCGGGTGACTAACTTATAAACTGCAGGGATTCACTTAACAACTGTGGCAAGAAAAGTCGTAAAATGGGGCAAATCTCACTTAACAAATGTCTCACTTAGCAACATACATTCTGGGCTCGATTTTGGTCGTAAGTCGAGGACTACCTGTACTTACCTGGCAGGAAAGATACCTCGATCATCTGAAAAATAGGGAAAGTGGAAAAGAGCGACCAGGATATATGTGCAAAGTTCCTCCAAAGAACGAAGGACATTGCAATGCAGCACTGGGGAGCCCCTTCATTCCCCAACTGTTTTGCTCAGGCCTCCAGAATTTTTTTTTATTTTTGTGAGCTTCAATTTTGATGGGCAGCATCAAAATGGAGTAAATAAAGAAAAATAAATAAGTAAAATGGGCATTCCTTTACACCACGGGTGGGGAACTATGGCCCCTTTATGACTTGTGGACTTCAACTCCCAGAATTCCCGAGCCAGTCCATAAGTCATAAAGGGGCCATCGTTCCCCACCTCTGCTTTACACCAATGGCCTGGCCGCCTTACCAAAGTGATCCCAGTCTTCCTGCAAGTTTTGTATCTCCAGCTGATTCTTGCCCTCGGTGAAAATAGGCTTGGGGTTCTTCTCAAAGCCACCCGAGAGGATGCCCCCCTGCCAGCTGCGGATGTAGATCCTCCCATCAAGGTCCACAATGGCTGCGGAGGAGAGAAGCAAAGGCTTGAACCCGGGGAGAAAAACAGGATGGGGGAGGGGAGAACCAACCCAAAACACAGAGGAGGGGGACTCTCCTTGCTTGCTATGGGCCCCACCGCACACAGAATTCCTGCATCCAGGGCCAGGCTGCCTTCTCAGGCAACTAGAAGGCCCACTTGGCACAGAGTTCTTTGGCCTACCAGAGTTACTGGTGTGGCCAAGGGGGCTGTATCACCACTGAACTGCGAAGGACTCAACTTTCGGCCTCTTGGAAGTGGCGGGGAGATGTCAGTCATCATCTATGTGACACTGTCATGGTTTTGTAACTGAGTTTATGTCACAAATAAGCAAAGAGCACTTAAGGGTAAGGAGCTAAGGATTTTTTTAAAAAACCACATGGATCCAAGAAAGCCATCAGGGTGGTTTTGCAAGATAGGCCTAAGAACATCTTCAAATTCTGTGGGACTTCTTGACATGACCTCCTCTTGCTCACTATGAAGAGCACAATGCTGCTTTGAAAAACACAGCCCTCTGCAATGCCAACTTCAATTCGCACCATGTCGTGATGCCAATGCACTTTGCTGTCACTAGAGGGTGAAGGAGGGCTCCTTCTCATGCAGCCGAGTGCAGAGAAGAAGGGCTGCTGGCCAGACCTTCTCCAGCAAAGGGAATCCCAGCTGGAACCCATCTAGGTGTGATATCCCTGGGATGCTCTGGTGCTGCTCTCTGCTACTTCAGCACAAGCAAAGGGCACCCCAAAGACTTTATCTTCACTCTTCTCCAGAGCAACTGGGGGCTTCTTCAGAACCACAGCTATTGGGCCAAAGTATTCCTCAGCAATAGCAATAGCACTTAACTTATATACCGCTTTACAATCCTTTACAGCCCTTTCTAAGCGGTTTACAATGTCAGCCTATTGCCCCCAACAATCTGGGTCCTCATTTTACCCACCTCAGAAGGATGGAAGGCTGAGTCAACCTTGAGCCTGGTGAGATTCGAACTGCCAAACTGCTGGCAGCCAGCTTCAACAAGCTTCAAGGAAGCTAAGAATCTTCTCTAAACGGAATCAGGCCTTGCCCAATACTGTCCTGGCTGACTTCCTTAGGTCTCAGGCCAAGGCCTTTAAAGCCTGTTCATAACCTTTAAACTCAGGGATGTTGCTGTGGCCTGTCAGCCCCTGGCCCCTCCAGCAGCCGAATCAGAGGAGGAGGCGGCATGGGAGTCAGGGTCAGCATCAAGGCAACCTGAGAGCTCCGAGGGGGGAGAGGGAATGGAGCTGGCAGAGAGAGAGAGACAGAGGCGGAGCCTGGGCCGTCTATCAGCCCTCAGATGGAGAGTCAACAGCCCCCAGGTCTGGAGGTGGCTGATGAGGAAGAGGAGGAACAGCTGGGTCCAGTGCCTGACGTGCGGATGTGCAGAAGGCAGAGAAGAGGAGAGCAGTGGAAATCTGTGGGCCGGTCCCTGGGATGGGAGAGCAAAACCCCACCCTAACTCTGGGGATAAAAGGCAGGGGGCAGAGATGAATAGATGTGGCAGACGGAATAGTGCCCTGCCAGACGGACTTGTTAGCCTGCGGTGAGAGAGAAACTTTTTGCCGGGGCTGCCGACACTCCTAATAAAGAAATCATTGATTTAACTTCAGAGGGTTTGTCGTGTTTGGGGATCTGGGTCAGAATAGATGTCCAACCTTGGCAACTTTAAGATTTGTGGACTTCAACTCCCAGAATTCCCCAACCAGCCACGCTGGCTGGGGAATTCTGGGAGTTAAAGTCCACAAGTCTTAAAAGTTGCCAAGGTTGGATACCCCTACTTTAACTCAGACAAGGAATCTCTGTCCAACTGGGAGACCAGTCAGCCTGTACTCAAGCCCCCTGTCCCTGGAGTTGATAGCCCCTGAACACCTGGGGCTTCCAACCTTTGCTTTGCCTGTGGATGCCAAGCACCTCTGCACTAAACACCCATGGCCTGCCATTGTGCCAAAGCCCAAGCACCTGCAAGACAGCACAAGAGAAGGTTCCTCACTTGGCGTGCTACTCTCCAGGGGGGTCTTCAGGGGGCGTGTCAGAAGGTAGAAGTGCTCGCAGGCATGCAGCGGGATGCTGACCGGCTCCTCGTTGGAAAGGCCAAGCTCGTAAGCCCACTGAAAGCAAAGAAGGGAATTTAAGGGCAGATTTTACGTCAATGGGGCTCATTCTTCAACTTGTGCTGCTCTGTTTCAAAGAAACATTTCAACCACTGTTTAAATGCAGGAATAAAAGACACCATAATAAAAAAACCCAAAGCCTCACATTTTATAGGAACAAATAAAAACCCAGACAATTTAGAAGTGTGTGTAAGTTGGTTTGTAACCTCGAGGACTGAAACAACTGTTAATTTTCAATATTTTGTTCCAAAAGGACACTTGCATTTATAATCCATTAAGAATTTCTTTCATTAAACTGAAACTATAGAAACTAAATGTGAGTAAAATAAGCTTTAAACGAAGTGCTTCAAAACAATTTTTATGTTGTGTTAATTTTTCAGACAGTGCTATTTCCCATATTTTTAGATATCACTGATGTAAAGAAAGGGTGTTTTGCTACAATGAACTTAGCAGATAGTAACAAGTACTGAATTAATTTTTTTTATGCTGCATCGTAAAGGCTGGGAAAAATTAACAGTAAAATTGACTTATCAATTTTAATTGCTTTATCATTTTTTTCAAAAAAAATTCAAGCACAATAAGTAGATATCAACTTCAGAAATAGTACTATGAATATGATGATTACAACTTTTCCAGCTCAATCTAGAATTACTGTTATTTTAAGAAGCAGATTTAATACCATCTATAAACTCTTTTTGGTCAATTCTGGGATTTGCTCTAATAGAGGGGAATTTAGTTAATGAGATTCTTATTGTTGCCAAAGAAACAGCAGTATGTAGTACAAGGAAGAAAGATTGCAGAATGGATGTGAACAACTGCCTGGGAAGAAGTAGCAAGGATCTGTTCTTCACACCTCTTGTCAAAAGAGACAAAATACATAAAGAACAAGTTATTTATTATTTCGTTTTATAGCCTGTTTTTCAACTGGTGCAGCACACAAACCGTTAGCAAATATTGGCTAATATGGTTTAACACTCACTGAGCACAATTCCATGCTCTGCATAATTAGTGAGGATCACAGAATCCAAACAGAACAGTGAGAAAAGGAGATAGATAACCTTCTCATGAGCCCCTTCTGGTCTTCCGGCAACCATATGCCTGCAACAAGAAGCCATTCGCTCGCCCCCTGCCCTCGATCCCACCAGCCACCCCATTTAGCACAACTGCAACGGAGTCTAATCACAGAGAGAAGCAACCTGGGATTAAGGAGAAACTTCCTGACAGTGAGGACAATGAACCAGTGGAACCAGAAGTTGTGGGTGCTCCATCACTGGAGGCTTTTAAGAAGAGACTGGACAGTCGCTTGTCTGAAATGGTATAGGTTCTCCTGCTGGAGCAGGAGGCTGGACTAGAAGACCTCCAAGGCCCCTTCCAGCTCATTTTATTCTATTCCCCATCTAATAACGTGAGATGCTTGCCAACTTGAACAAGTGCCTCTCGTTTGTTGCACAAAAGGCCCAGCCACGTAAAATCTGCTCGATAAGTCTACTTTGGCAGGCAGTCCCAGAAACACCCCCCCCCCCAAAGAGAGGACCCAGCCATGATCAGGCCCACAAGCCCTTAAGCCCCACGGTCCAATCAGGGCCTCACCTGCCCAGCACAGTTAACAAAGTATGGGCACTCAATCATCCCTCTGTCAGTCTCCACTCCAGTTACGCAGCCCTTCTGGCCCAAGACGTGGATGACACTGGTTCTTTCGTGGATTTGAACACCTGGGGAGACAATAGTAGAGAGGAAGTTAGGTGATCTCTGGTGATCCATTGCAAGGGAAAGCTGCAAAGAACCTGATCTTTCACTGTAACTCTTGGACTCTGCTCACCCAAAGTGCCACCCTGCAAGGAACACAACTCAACAGAAACACAACTCAACAGAACCTCACGGCCACTCACGCTCCTTGACAAGCCCAGTCTGACATACGGAATGCTGCCTCCAAAAGGATATCATCTCACAGCAAGATACCTTGACACAGATGCCACGTTCAAGTCCTGCCCAGAAATCTTGAGCAAACTCTGCCAGTAAAGACTAACTTTGACCTGACCCAGGAGGGCAGTTTTGGTGCTCTTAAGCAAAGGTGGGAGTTTGTGGACAGGATCACTGCTCCAGAACTGCATCTGCAGGTAAGAAGTCCCTTTGTGGCATTCAAAACTAAGGAAACTTAAGGAATTCAGCTGCAGCAATGAAACAAATTGCAAACACGGAAGCAGGATAATTGTAGAGCCCTGGTGGCGCAGTTATTATTATTATTATTATTTATTAAATTTGTATGCCGCCCAACTCCCAAGGGACTCTGTGGTTAGAATGCACACTGCTCTGTGGTTAGAACCGCAGTGCAGTGGTTAGAATGCAGTATTGCAGGCTAATTGTGCCAACTGCCAGCAGTTCGATTCTGACTGGCTCAAGATGGACTCAGCTTTCCATCCTTCCAAGATGGGTAAAATGAGGACCCAGATTGTTGGGGGCAAGATGCTGGCTCTGTAAACCGCTTAGAGAGGGTTGTAAAACACTGTGAAGCGGCATATAACTCTAAGAGCTATTGCTATTACGGAGAAGAGGTTAGTTAAGCCTTAATTTAAGAGCTTTTCTGAAAGTAGGAGCCCCACAGAGCCACAATGCAGTACTGCAGGCTACTTCTGCTGATCACCGGCTGCCAGCAGTTTGGCAGATCGAATCTCACCAGGCTCAAGGTTGACTCAGCCTTCCATCTTTCCGAGGTGGGTAAAATGAGGACCCAGATTGTTGAGGGCAAGAGGCTGACTCTGTAAACCGCTTAGAGAGGGCTGGAAAGCACTGTGAAGCAGTATATAAGTCTAAGGGCTATTGCTATTTCTGCAACTAGAAGGCCCACTTGGCACAGAGTTCTTTGGCCTACCAGAGTTATTGGTGTGGCCAAGGGGGCTGTACCACCACTGAACTGCGAAGGACTCAACTTTCGGCCTCTTGGAAGTGGCGGGGAGATGTCAGTCATCATCTATGTGACACTGTCATGGTTTGTAACTGATTTTATGTCACAAATAAGCAAAGAGCATTTAGAGTAATGAGCTAAGGATTTTTTTAAAAAAACAACACATGGGTCCAAGAAAGCCACCAGGGTTGTTTAGGCCTAAGAACATCTTCAAATTCTGTGGGACTTCTTGACCCAGGCAAGGCCATCTCATATGACCTCCTCTTGCTCACTACATAGAGCACAATGCTGCTTTGAAAAACACAGCCCTCTGCAATGCCAACTTCAATTCGCACCATGTTGTGATGTCAATCTCCTTTGCTGTCACTAAAGGGTGAAGGAGGGCTCCTAAAAGCCTACAGGAGGCCACCTTCTCCAATGAGGTTCCTCCAGAGATAACAGTGTTCAACTCTCACAACCTCTTGCCCAGGAGATGTCCAACCTTGGCAATTTTAAGACTTGCTGGCTGGGGACTTCTGGGAGTTGAAGTCCACAAGTCTTAAAGTGGCCAAGTTTGGAGACTTAATACTGGGTACTGTCAAGGACAGACACTTTCAAGCCAGAGAAAGGTCTTCTCCACCACAATGCTCTGACCCTTTTACCTGGAAAGTCCCCGAATGAACCTGCAGCCCAACCCCTGAAACCACCCATGCAGGGCTGGGCTTTTTCATGCCACTCCAGTCAGCAGTGACAAGGGACCCTGCCCTTTGTCCAAGAGAGACCATCTAAAAACCTGGTCCTGCTTAGAGTAAAAGCACAGGACGCAATGATGAGTACATTTATTTTTATTTATTTATTTTATAAAATTTATATGCCGCCCAACTCCCGAAGGACTCCCCATCAGCTGAAGCTTCCTGGTTTTCAGGATAGGGTCTATAACAGTTCCCTCCAGATCCATCAAATGGAACCTGCTTCCCACAAAATGCTCACAAAGCAACATACACCCAAGGCCTTAAAGCAGGGGTGTCAAACTCAAGGTCCGGGGGCCGGATCCGGCCTATGGGGTGCTTAGGTCTGGCCCGCGGGGCCGGCCTAGAAACAGCAAAGGACCGGCCCGTGGTGCCTCTGCCAGCGAAAACGGAGCTCGGGAAGGCTGCATGCGGCCCTCCCAGGCTCCGTTTTTGGCTGTGACGACCTCCTGCTGCCCTCTGTCGATGAAAACAGAGCTGGGGGGGGGGCCGCATGCAGCCCTCCCGAGCTCCGTTTTCACTGGCAGAGCCACCACGGACACCCCCAACATGAGTGACATCAAGCTGGCCCACCCTGGCCACGCCACCCCGGCCCCCGAGGTCAAACACAACCCTGGTGCGGCCCTCGATGAAATCAAATTTGACACCCCTGCCTTAAAGGAAAGGTGGAGGGGAGTCTATCCCTGTGGTTTTGCAACATCACTCCACCCACCCCCTCCCAAGCAGTGCCCACCCCCTGAGAAAGGAAGCCCCTGCAGGACACTGGGGAGGCTGGGTCATACCGTTTGCTGCAGCAGCATTGGCCAAAGCGAGGGTCACGTCAGCAGATGATATGACGGCGTCCTCGGGCACATGCAGGGCCCCCACCAGGTCGTGGATGTTGATAAAGGGGTGGAGCTGGGCCACTCTCTTTGGCGGGATAAGCTCGCAGGGAATGCCCATGATTCTGCCGGAGACACACAGGAACCGTTACACTTGCTCCACCCAGGCTGGTGCCGCCCCACCAGACGCGCATATGCGCCACAGCTTACTTGAGTCGCGAGGCTATGCGCTTCAGCGAGATCAGCCGGTCTTGGGTCTGAGCTAGTGAGATGGAGCCCGTCCTCATGTAACCTGGAACAAAGAAACAGCCCACTCTCAACCTCCGTGCGGTCCCACCAAAGAGCCGTTTTCTGCACTACTTATTCTTGGATGGGAGAATAACGGAAGGAAGCAGGTGTAAAGATCAGTGTTTCCCAACCTTGGTGAATTGAAGGTGAGTGGACATCAACTCCCAGAATTCTCTGCCATGGCTATGCTGGTTGTGGAATTCTGGGAGTTGAAGTCAATATACCCGGAAATTGCCACGGTTGGGAAACCCTGTGTTAGAGGGAAGAGCTTGGACAGGAGAATCCAGGCTTCCGATCTCTGCACAGCCATGAAATTAAGCAAGTTTAAACCACACCGTTGTTATACAGGCGGTCCTTGACTTACGACCACAGTTTCTGTTACTAAGTGAACATTTATTGAGTGAGTTTTGCCCCATTTTACGACTTCTCTTGCCTCAGTTGTTAAGTGAATCCCTGCAGTTGATAAGTCAGTAACCCGATTGTTATGTGAACCTGCCTTCCCCATTGACTTTGCTGGTCAGGTGGTCGCAAAAGGGGATCACGTGACCCCGGGACACGGCAACCGTCATAAATATGAACCAGTTGCCAAGGGTCTGAATTTTGATCACGTGACCAATCAACCAGATCACGTGATTGCTGCAATGGTCGTTAAGTGTGAAAAATGGTCATAAGTCACTTTTTTTCATTGCTGTTGTAACTTTGGTCACTAAATGAATGGTTGTAAGTCCAGGACTACCTGTACTTCATTTTTTTTGCAAATTTAAGGGGAAGAGCCAAGCTTGCAGGATCTCTGCTGAGGCCATACAATTTCTGGAGCTAAAGGATAAATAAACCATAATGAAAATCAGCTTTCAATACCCAATAACACCCAAATTTGACCCCAGTTGTGCTCCATCCAGTTTTGGTCACCACATTATAGAAAAGATGTTGAGACTTTGGGAAAAGTGCCTGAGAAGAGCAACTAGGATGATCAAAGGCCTGGAGACTGAAACATATGAAGAACAGATGCAGGATTTGGGCTTGGCTAATCTAGAGAAAAGAATGGCTAGGGAGGACATGTTAGCAATATTCCATTATTTGAGGGGCTGCCACAAAGAAGAGGGGCTCAACTTATTTTCCAAAGCACCTCAAGGCAGGAGAAGCAGCAACAGATGGAAACTAATGAAGGAGGGAAGCAACCTGGAATTAAGGAGAAATTTCCTGATAATGAGAACAATTAACCAGTGAAACAGCTGGCCTTTGGAAGTTGTGGGTGTTCCATCACTGGATGTTTTCAAGAAGAGACTGGACAGCCACTTGTCTGGAATGGTATAGGGTCTCCTGCTTGAGCAGGGGGCTGGACTAGAAGACCTCCAAGATCTGATCTGTTCTGTTGTTCTATTTTATTCTATTATTCTATTATTCTATTATTCTATTATTCTATTATTCTATTATTCTATTATTCTATTCTATTCTATTCTATTCTATTCTATTCTATTCTATTCTATTCTATTCTATTCTATTCTATTCTATCCTATCCTACCCTACCCTACCCTACCCTACCCTATGCTATCCCTATTCTATCCCTATCCCTATCCCACTCTACTCTACTCTCCCCCTACTCCTGATGCAGTTGGAGGGTGCCAACAAGGTAGATACAGGATGCCTTGTTTCCCCAAACTGACACCTCCAGTGCTTACCAGTTTTCACACCTGTCTCTTGCTCAAGTTGCTGATAGAGCTTCTTTGAGTAATCGGCCATCTTCAGCTCGATGGACAAATGCCGCACTGTGCTTACGACGCCTGCGCAGAACCGAGTGGAACCGGCTGCCAGCCTGAAAGAGAAAAGCCAGAGAGCTGAAGAGAAACTCCAGACCCCAAGAGGGAGAAGAGAACAAGAAGTCCTGAAGCTCAATTGCAAGTTATACATACAGGTAGTCCTTGCCTTACAACCATAATGGAGTCTGCTCATCACGGTCGTAAGTTGTGAGGATTGCAAAACGGGTTGGCCATATGGGTGCCTCGACTTACCGCCATCATGACATATGACAGAAATTCTGTGCTCTATTACAGTCATAAGTTAAGGACCACCTTTATGGTAAAGCAAGCAGAAATGCGGTCCAGAACGAATAGGGCAGGGGGGGGTCAAACTGAATTTGAGGGCCGGATCAGCACTGTAGTTCTCCTCCGTGGGCTGGCGGAGGGGGGGGGAGAGGAGAAGGGGCGTTGGTCTTACCTGATATGCTCCTTCTCGTTAATGTGGAGACAGCATCCAGGAATGGGTTAACTTCATCTGCAATCCTATTGGACTGAGTCTGCATCTTAAAAGCATGCCTCCTCCGGCTCTTCCCCCAGCTTTTGACGAAGGAGATGACGCAGACTGACATGTTTCGATGACGTGAAAAACAGTTCGGTGTCTTCCAGCAGCAAGCCGTCCAGATGAAAAACAACACACACACCTCCCGCACCCAGGACCGGACGCAACTCCGGGTGGGACTGGATGCTGTCTCCACATTAACAAGAAGGAGCGTATCAGGTAAGGCCAACGCCCCTTCTCCATCCAGGTGGAGACAGCAGCCAGGAATGGGACATACCAAAGCTGGAAGTCCTATTGGGAGGGTGCAGTCCGGTCTGGCCCCACCTGGTCCACGTGAACTCGTTGAACTCGTCTGCCAAAGGCAGCCTCAGCCGATGCGTAGGTGTCCAATTTATAATGACGAATAAAGGGTGACGGCGATGACCAGGTAGCTGCACGACAGACTTCCTCTAGAGATGCTTGGGTCGCCCAGGCAACAGAGGTGGCAGCACTCCGTGTGGAATGGGCGGTAACCCCTCTAGGACTGAACTTCGTAGGCCTTGGAGATGCACGCCCTAATCCACCGACCCAATGTGGAGGGCGTGACTTTAGAACCCAAAGAAGCCGGTGGAAATGAAACAAATAGCGATTCCGACCGCTGCCATGACGAAGTCCGTCTGATGTAAATGTGCAAAGCTCGACGAACGTCCAATGTATGCCATCGATGTTCTGACCCATGTGCTGGATTAGGGCAGAAGTTTGGAAGAACCAATTCCTGTGCCCTATGAAACTACGTGTTGATTTTGGGAAGAAAGGTCGGATCAAGTCTCAAGACCACCCTGTCCGGATGGAAAACGCAAAGGTCGGACCTAATAGACAGAGCCCCCAGCTCCGAAATCCGCCTAGCAGAGGTGATGGCCACTAGAAATGTCACTTTATATGAAAGGAACCGGAGAGAAGCCTCCCTCAACGGTTCGAATGGACCTCGAGTAAGGGCATTCAGGACCTTGGTCAAATCCCAAGTAGGGAACCGGTGGACCACCGGAGGACGAAGATTAGTAGCCCCTCTCACAAACTGACGAACTGCCGGATGCTGAGAAAGTGAGTTCAACGTCCCGCACGTCAGGATAGAAGCTAGAGCAACAATCTGTCTTCTCATGGTGTTAGGGGAAAGACCGCTGTCCAACCCCTCCTGGAGAAATTCTAAAAGCTGTGGAATGGAAACGTCCACGGGATTGAGATGACCTTTCACACACCAGGAACAAAACGCCTTCCAGGTGGCGTCGTATATCCGGTTAGTCAGTGCCCTGCGAGAGGCTTGCATAGTCCTAATGACCCTGGAGGAAAATCTACCATCCCTCAGGAGGCTCCGCTCAAGCGCCATGTGGTTAGTTGGAGCTACTGAGGGTCTGGATGGATCAACGCCCCCTGGGAGAGGGACACCCTGTCCTGAGGGATCCGCCATGGACGGGACACTGATAAATTCACCAGGTCTGCGAACCAACATCTCCTGGGCCAATGGGGAGCCAGCAGCAACAGCTCCGCCTTCTCCTCCAGCATCTTCCTTATGACCCTCGGGATGAGCGGGAGAGAAGGCGTACAGAAGACCTTGAGGCCAAGGGCTGCGTAGAGCGTCTATTGCCTCCGCCCCTGGTGTCGGGAACCTGGCGAAGAATCGAGGTAGGTGGCAATTGTCCCGAGTTGTGAAGTGGTCGACCCATGGGAGGCCGAAGCGATCCGTCAACTCCCGGAACAGGGATGGGTGAAGGCGCCACTCCGCCTGGTCTACAGATGCTCGGCTGAGCCAGTCCGCTTGAACGTTGGCCACTCCCGAAATATGGGCTGCTCGAATGGACCGAAGATGCGATTCCACCCAGAGGCACAGTTGCTCGGCCTCCAGCATCAACGGTTTGGAGTCTCTCCCTGGCGGTTGACATGGGCCTTGGCTGCCACATTGTCCGTCAGGACCAAAATGTCCTGGCCTAAGACCAAGGACTGGAAGGTCCTGAGCACCAGATGAATAGCCTGGAGCTCTAGCCAATTGATGTTGTGGCTCAGGTCCTGAGGAGTCCAGCGACCCTGAGCCACGTGGGATTGTAAGTGAGCTCCCCAGCCGAACAAACTGGCGTCGGTCGTAAGGACGAGGCGGTGAGGTTCCCTGAAGTGGCAACCCCTGGAGATTGCCTCTGATGTCCACCAATCTAGAGAATTGAGTACTTCCAGAGGAACCCGGACCTTGGTCAGCGCAGGCCTCCTAGACAGAGACGGGAGAATCTTGCGCTTGTCTCGAGTTTCGACAAGAATGGGGGTCTAGAGAATCGCCAAACAATCGCTCCCCAGAGAAGGGGGCAGATGCCAATCTCCATTTATTCCTGGCATCTGCTTCCCACTGGCGAAGCCACAAAAGTCTCCTGGAGGCTACGGAAGATCCAATGGACCTAGCTGCGAACCTAGCAGCATTCAGTCTAGCATCCGCTGAAAACTCTAACGCTGCTATGACCCTATTGAGGTCCTGATGAGGCCTAGTGTCCTCCACTGGAAGCCTCTCCTGCAGCTGTCTCAACCACAGAAGGGAAGTAGAGGCCGAAGTAGAGGCCTTGACAGCCCAGGCCGCAGCCTGGTGAGACTTAACAAAGGTCTGTTCCGATCTCTTGTCCTCCGGGCGGAGAGACTCCTCTGGAGAACCAGCCATCAAGTGGGGAGAGGCCAATGCCAGAACCGGGGCATCAACAGTTGGCACTTGAAGCGCCTTAGTGAGGTCAGGCCCCATGTTGTAAAAACGCCTATCCAGGCCACCAGGGATGAGGACCGCTCCAGGGGACGCCCACTGCCTCTGCACAATGTCTAAAAACATCCTAGGGACTGGCACCTCCTCTGTCTCAGTAGCAGGCTCTACAAAGAGGGGATCTGCAGGATCAGCCGACCCAGAAGCAGAATCGGGAGGCACTTGAGTAGACCCCAGCTTGGTTGTCTTCTTGGCCTTGTAAAGTCAAGAACGAAACAGAGCCGGTTTAAACAGGCCCACAAAGGCTGGAGAATCAGGCATGAGGCCTTCATCCTCTGATAAATCTAGACCAGGGTGAAGCTCCTCTCCTGCCTGAGATGCCTGGCTGGAATGAACCGAGTGCTCCTGTTCATGAACAGGGATGGTCTCTGCCTGGAAGCCATGTGCCAAGGGAATACCTGGTGACCTAGGGGAACCATGTCCCACTGCTGGCCCCTGCTGCAAAGCAGAGGCAAACCCCTGTCTGACGGCCTCAGATATCATGGAGGCCAGATCTGCAGGAAACTGGGGTGCCCCCCCCCCTCTTCCTCCGGACGGAGGCCTGCAGCAGTGGGAGTGAAGGTGGCGGGGCAGAAGACACCCTCCGCTCATGAGGCGGCTCCCAGGCAAGCAAAGAGCCCGAATGGGCTGGCAAATTGCCCCAAATCCACTCACTGTTACTGGGCAAAACAGGTGGTTGTGCCATGGGATCATCAGGTGACCACGAGGCAGTCATCCTCTCCTCTGCAAGAACGGGAGGATCCATATGCAGAGGAGGAAGAGGAGAAGCACAGGAGGGCTGGGCCAGCTGCTGGGCACTAGGCCCCTTGTTTGCTCTCTCTTGAGCCTTGGCAGTGCCCTGCTCAATTGCCCTGAGGCGTTGCTGAGCCTCTTTCTCAGCAGATTTAGATCTTGGGGTTTTACTGGAAGCAAGCCCCTCCTCAGCCCTTTTCTCGGCCGCTCTGGTGATAGCTGGAGCAGCGCTGGAACCGCTGGCCCTTGAGGAAGGGCCCGGGCTTCCAGCCACGAGGGCTGAGTCATCAGCAAAGGCGTCCGCCATTTTGCTGGAAAAGAATGCGTGGGCGGATCCCCAATGGGAGAAAAAGCCACAAACTGCCGCTCCTACCCACGCTCCTTAGCTTGATCTGAAAAAGATCAGAGGCTAGAAAGGCCAGCCAAGTTAATTGGGGGCACAGGCACTGATCAGGGGCACGCTGAGCCGCTCCAAAGAGGGGGAAAAAACCTCCCTCGGCTGCAAACAGCGATTCAAAATGGCGGCCGCCACAAAAACGCTAATCACAAGCACGATCTTTGCCCCGACTAGCGCTGCGGAGCAAGCTCGTGCGCACTGCCTCCTCTGCCAGTCCGGCAGGCACTTCGATCAGGCCGATGGGCTGATTAACGAGCCCCAGGGTCAACGGTGTGGAGCAAGGCTCGTGAGCACTGCCCTGCCGATCTGCCTTTGTTTTTTTTTTTTTTTTAATGAGCCAGCAGTCGGAAACCGCTCCCACGCGGTCTTCAGCGGGACCGGGGAGGACCCCCTTCATGCTGGAATGCAAATCGCTTACCAGTCAAACGAAGAAAGCTGATTCAGGAAAAGAAAAACAATTCCTAACACACTCAAGAATTTAAACTAATTTTAAATCAGTTTCCAGGAATGGGAACTAGAAACACGTCTTGTCCAGATTCGACTGAGTCTTAAGCTGGGGGAGGAGCCGGAGGAGGCGTGCTTTTAAGATGCAGACTCAGTCCAATAGGATTGCAGACGGAGTTAACCCATTCCTGGATGCTGTCTCCACCTGGATGGAGAAAGAGACGAGACGGACGCCTCCTGCAGCCCTTTGCCGGCGAAAACCGGGCACGGGAGGACCGCACGAGGCCCATGCCCCGTTTTCTGCCTGGACAGCTGTGCGGCCCCCCCGCACCGTTTTGGCTGGCAAAGTGCTGCAGGAGGCCATCCAGGCAGAAAATGGGGTGCGGGGGGAGGCTGCGCGAGCCCCCCTGAGCCCCGTTTTGGCTGCCAGACGCACCGCGGGCCGGTCCTTTGCTATTTCCAGGCCGCCCCCGCGGGCCAAATTTAAGCATCCCGTGGGCCTTGAGTTTGATACCCCTGGAATAGGGGATCAATTCATTCATTCATTCTAGCCCTTGTCTATCCACTGCAGGATGGAGGCCTCTTCTGCAGGTTTCCAACCAAGACGGTCCTGAGCTTTCTTTTGCCAATTGGGCCCGCCATACTTGCTGATGTCGTCTCTCCATCTTGTTTTAGGTTTGTTTCATGGATGCTTTTGATCAAGTGGGATCCAATCTATGACCACCTTGGTCCACCTGCCATCAGTTCTTCTTGCTCTGTGACCAGCCCATTTCCATTTCTTTTACTCTCAAAAAGGGGCTCAATGAAGGCATAATATATAGAAAAGAAGCATCCAGTGCAAAAAAAGACACAGTGAGGAAATCTGATCATTTATAGAGAATAAATAAAGATGCATTTCAGAACAAATTGTGGGGTGGTTTGAGAGGAGGAAGACCAAGGAAGTTATGATTGGACAGAGTTGGTGACATTCTCAAAAAACATAATCCTTTACCTGCCCTGCTCCAGTAAGACAATGTCCTTCCACCCTAGCTTGGAGAGATGATATGCCACTGATGTGCCCATGATTCCACCACCACAGATAACCACTTGTGCGTGTGTTGGCAGGGGCATCAAGTGAGATTCAGCTCCATTGCTGCTACTGTGCCGGGAGCCACACAGCCTCCACCACGTCAGAGTCATTCTTTGCCACTGGAGGTCTAATAGTCGTCGGACAAACATCATGCTGACGGTTATTCGGTTTGCCAAAGACGCACAGAAAAATCTTCACAGCTGCTGCTGGCTCTGCAAAAGAGGAACATGCTTTTCATTACGTATGCTTGGAAAATGTGCAGTGACTTCAATGAGATCGGTCAGCAGCAGCAGCATCTCAGATGTGAAGAGATCAGGGCTCCCAAAGTTTTTGGATGGGTGGGAACATGTAAAATTTTGAGTCTGGCTCTTCTTGGAAAAAGATTGCAGTGATAGTTCATCAGAAGCCCTTTTTATTACTTTAGTATTTGGAAGCCACAAATTGAAACAAAAACTTTGCACACACTGCTTTTTAAAAAGTCAATTAATAAGAAATGTTGGGGCAAAACTATAATTCTACCAAAATAAAGAATATGAGCACAACAAAAATTCATTCTGCAAGTACAATAATTCCCACTCGCTGCTTCCACTGGGGATATTGGTGGAGCAACGGAAGCCCCTCATATACGGCGGCCACTAAATTGAAAGGATACGCAAGTTTGGTCAAGTTCAATGGCTGAACCTCTTCTCTTTCAGCCTCATATAGATACATTTACATATATACTTGATCCCAAGTCCAGTTAAGCAATCATACAACATGCATGCCCAAGTATGTATTATACCTTAACATGATGCAAACAGACCCAGGTGAATTTAACCAGCAGTGGGTTGCTCCCGGTTCGGCCCGGTTCTGCAAACCGGTAGCGGCGGCAGCGGGAGGCTCCGCCCACCCGCCCAGGACCGCGAGTGTGAACCGGTAGCAACGGATTTTAGAACCCACTACTGAATTTAACCCACAACCCATCAAAAACCATGTTAGTTTGATCTAGTGTGAATCCAGCCAATATGCCAGAGAAGAAACTCCACCTGTCTTACCTCGCTGTGCTTTGGCACAATTCCATGGGTAAAACAATTTACCCACTGAATGCCAAAAGCACATTTACTGCCACAGGGCAGCATTGACTCAGTCACACCTTGCCCTTAAGTACAAAAGTGATCTCCTAGAAAAGACTCACAACGTGGCAATTAATGGAAGAGAAGGCAAATCTCTATAAAAAGCCAAGTTTTATATTTTTTTAAGAATGGGAGCTCAACCATTCTTTTCTTCTGATTTCTTAAGTCTTAAAAAACCCTGGATGCAACCTGAAATCATCTAATTTAAATGCCTGAAACCTCCTCCTATTTTATTTATTGCATGGCAATTTATAACTGGAGAGCAAATTCGGCATAGTGGTTAAGGCAGGGGTCAGCAACCCGTGGCTCTGGAGCCGCATGTGGCTCTTTCATCCCTCTGCTGCGGCTCCCTGTCGCTCAAAATATGCATCACAACCGCCAATGTGTGATACCCGCTGGCATGCAATTTATTGAGCTTTTCGACCCCCGGTAGGCCAATCATGGATAAATCCAAGAAAAGTTTCAGAAGAGAACAGAATGTTTAATTCAACTACATATGCTAGTTCTGTGGTCGCTCAGGAAATAGTCAGGCACAGGAAGGGTTTTGTGGCTCCCGGTGTTTTCTTTTCTGTGGGAAACAGGTCCAAATGGCTCTTTGAGTGTTTATGGTTTCCGACCCCTGGGTTAAGGCATCAGGCTAGATACTGGGAGACCATGAGTCTTAGTCTCGTCTTGGGTACAAGGCAAGCTGGAGGATCTTGGGCCAATCACTTTCTCTCAGCCCTAGGAAGGAGGCAGTAACAAACCACTTCTGCAACACCTTGCCAAGAAAACTGCAGGGACTTATCCAGGGAGTCTCCAATAACCGGATACAATTGAACAAAAGATATAGAATTATTTCTATTGCTTGAAATACCCAGGATATAAATAACTGCTATAGTTAAGCCCCTGGATATCTTTTAATTATGATTATTAATTTTTTATCCTGCTTTTTTAAAATACATACGTATATATGGTGGAAAACATTGCTAATCCGCTTGCCTCCTATTTTCCCACAAGGACACTATGAAGTGAGTTGGGCTGTCCCAAGGTCACCCAGCCAGTTTTCGTATCTGAAACTTTTTTCTTCCAGTTTTTTTTCAAACCCAGAACATATTTTTCTTTCTCACAGTACCATTACAATTCTCTTCAGCGTCAGGTCGTCTTTTCCCCTTCTTTTTGTGCCTGGTCAAAGAGATCTGGTTCCCCTGAGGAGTCATCTCAGCCCAAGCTCATCTCACTCACTCCAGTGAAGAGACCTACTGGGATCCTTTCTGCCAAAGAATTTCGGCTGGTGGAGTCCAGAAGAGCCTTTTTTTGCTGTGGCCCTCTGGACTCTTTTCCTACGGGAGGTGAGGTGGGGTCCCCATACTCCTGGCCTGCTGGAAGACCCTTAAAACCTGGCTCTGCCAGCTACCCCGTGCCCCTACGGGATGCTCTCTGCTGGGACTGGCTGACAGGCTGGAGACACGATCCCAGCCACCCGCCCTGTGTCATCCGTCTTCTTACTTTTTTAGTCTTTATTTAATCTTTCTTCACTTTAATTGTTCTGGACAGATTTGCATGGTGGATTTGAATCCCAGAAACCAGATGCAAATCCAAAGCCATGAATCTCTTTGTGAGTTTTTCCACTAATTTGGCCAACCTATCTGGCATTTGGTCCATTTTTTTCAGGTAGTTCTTGGTTTACGACCAGAACTGAGCCCAGAATTTCTGTTGCTAAGTGAGACATTTGTTAAGTGTATTTTGCCCCATTTTATGATCTTCCTTACCACTGTTGTTAAGTGAATCCCTACATTTGTTAATCACTACAACTCGGTTGTTCAGTGAATCTGGCTCCCCCATTGTCTTTGTTGGTCGGAAGTTTACAAAGGCCGATCACGTGACACTGCCATCGTCATAAATCCGGGTCCTCTGTCCAGCGTTTGATCCCCTGATCTCGGGGGAGGCTGCGACGGTCGTAAGGGCGACAAACAGTCCCAAGTCACTTTCAGTGCCATTGTGACTTCGAACCATCACTAAATGAACAGTTGCAAATCGAGGAGTACCTGCATTACCTTAGGTCATTTGATATGCCACCTAGAGCCGCTGCAACAGTGGGATGGGTGGCATGTCTTGACTTACAACGGTCAGAGAGAAGGACCTACAGTTTCAAATTCAGGTGCCATTTGTTGAAATCAATGCAGTTAGAATTATTACGACTTGAGGTCACTTGGCTTGAGATCACTTAATCCACTTTCCGGGGTTGTTAGCTTGTTTTCTGGATGGGATCCTATCAGCTAAAGTGTTGTGCAAATGCTGCTTGTGGGATTTTTCTCATAGCCTGCATAAAGGGGTTTTGTGAACATGTGTTGAACACATGAACGTATGTTTAATGGATGGATTGCCAGCTGTCAGAAATGGTGTAGGGCAGTGGTGGGTTTCAAATTTTACTACCGGTTCTGTGGGCTTGGCTTGGTAGGCGTGGCTTGGTGGGCGTGGCAGGGGAAGGTTACTGCAAAATCCCCATTTCCTCCCGATCAGCTGGGACTCGGGAGGCAGAGAATAGATGGGGGCGGGGCCAGCCAGAGGTGGTATTTACCGGTTCTCCGAACCACTCAAAATTTCCGCTACCGGTTCTCCGAACTACTCAAAATTCCCGCTACCGGTTCTCCGAACTGCTCAAAATTTCCGCTACCGGTTCTCCGAACTGCTCAAAATTCCCGCTACCGGTTCTCCGAACTGCTCAAAATTCCCGCTACCGGTTCTCCAGAACTGGTCAGAACCTGCTGAAACCCACCTCTGGTGTAGAGCCCCCTACTTGGGCAGGGGCTCGACTAAATGACCTACAAGGTCCCTTCCAACTCTGTTCTTCTGTTAAATAACGTATGGAATAATAAACAGACAAACAAACCCAGTAAAGGTCTTGGTGGGGGGGGGCTATCTACCTGTGGGAGAAGGTCCTTAAGGCCAAGGAGCCCCAAGGCTGCCACCCTATTGGGGAGGGGGTCTCAAATTGCTCTCTGAGCCTCGCCCCTTCCAAGGGGGGTCGTTGGGGAGTGAAGGAAAGAGAGGGGGGATGCACCTGTGGGGCCTGGAGCCCGACAGGTGAGGAAAGGCGGGGATGGAG
>QLTV01004244.1:1336921-1347231 GCA_003457575.1 Thermophis baileyi | reverse complement strand
AGAGAGAGAGAGAGAGAGAGAGAGAGAGAGGGAGGGAGGAGGGGGCGCTGGACTATAAGGGCTGCAAGTGGGGGGGGGCGCCGCTCCTACCCTTCGGGGTGCAAGGAAGGACAGGGCGAGGCGGTCACCGCCCAGCCGGGTTTCCTCTCGGGGCCTCCTGAACGTCCCCCGTGCCCAGCCCGGCCGCCAAGGACCCACCTGTGTGGCCTCCGGCGCGGCGCTCACCTGGACGCGCTGCCTGGAGCCTTTAATTTGCATCGTCGGGCCCGCCCCGCGGCAGGTCATCTGCATACTCGGGCCCGCCCCCACAGGTATCGTCGCGGGTGGGGGGGGAGGAAGGAGAACTGGGAAGGGCGCAGAAGCGGCGCGCGACCTTCGCCCTCGGGTTTTTTGTTTTTTTTCCGCCCGCGCTTTACGGCCGCCCCGCGTGCGACAAGGTCGCGCGGCTGCCCGTGGCGCAACCCGTCGGGCGGCAGCCAATCGGCGCTGGGGGCGGGAGGAGAGGGCGGGGATAACAGCGTAAAAGAGCGAGCGCAGGCGCGCTTTGGTCGAGCCACGCGTCCGGCCACGAGGAGCGCTGGGCAAGCGTTGGTAGTGCGCTTGCGCACTCTTCCCGGTTGTAGGTCGATCTGCTGGATGCCGGTGGAAGTTGGGCGAGTTTTTAATCGGCTTCTTTAGCGCCGCCGGAGGATCGTGTCAAATGCAACGCACGCTGCGTCCAGTGGGATCAGCTGCCGAGCCTACTTGGCAAGAACCGGAGCCAAATTAAGAAGAGGCTGGACAGTCACTTGTCTGGAATGGTATAGGTTCTCCTGCTTGAGCAGGGGGCTGGACTAGAAGACCTCCAAGGTCCCTTCTAGCTCCCGTTATTCTATTCTATTTTCTATTCTATATTCTATTCATTCTCATTCTATTCTATATTCTATTCTATATTTTATTCTCTTCTCTTCTATATTCTACTATTCTCTTCATTATTCTGTTGTATTCTATTATTTCTATTCTATTTCTATTATTTCTATTCTATATTCTCTTCTATATTTTATTCTCTTCTATATTCTACTCTATTATTCTCTTCTCTTCATTATTCTGTTGTATTCTATTATTTCTATTCTATATTCTATTATTTCTATTCTTTTCTATTCTATTCTTTGGAGGGCTGCCAAGAAGCAGCAGAAAGCGTTGCTGACCGTTCCTCTTTTGGCATAAACCCGATGGGCGTCTCTTGCTTGAATCTCCATCTTGCCCCGAGGCTGCAACGGCAAGGGCAGCTGGGGGCAACGCCTGAGGAGAATCCTTTTGTCAGACCTGCCAACATTCAAACCTCCAAATAGAAACGATCCTTGGCTCCATTTTAAGATCTCGTTCGATTAGAAGTCCAGTGCATTGCAGCAATGCATAGCCAGAACCGAGAGTGGCAGGCCAAAATCCCTAGGTGCTTTTGGCCCCGATGATGGGAGTCTTCATTGGCATATTGCAGTGCATATTTTTGGGGTCATTTGTTGTGGCAGGAATTGGTTCATTCCAATGATTCTCTGCCTCTCCACCTAACTAATTTTTTCTTTTATTGACTGATGATGGGAAGCGAAACGTTTCAGATTGTTGTACTTTGGTCCACTTCCCCTGATTTAACTTTTTAAGAAGTCAGTGTGAGACTTGGTCTCTGATCTAGAGGTGAAAGTGCTGGACCAGAAGCAGAGAGACTAGGGGTTCTAGATGCTCCTTGCGCACAGAGCCAGCTGGGTGACCTAGGGCCAGTCTCTCTCAGCCACAGGAAGAAGACCAGGGCGAACTACTTCAAAAAGTATTGCCAAGAAAACTGCAGGAATTCCTCCTGTGGTGAGTGTGTTTGAGCTCTGCTGGCTAGGGAATTCTGGGAGCTGAAGTCCGCCAGGCTTAAAGTTGCCAAGGATGGAGACCCCTGGTCTGGGGCATCTGTTAACAGAGAACTGATCCCCCTGGTTTGTCAGTAAGATGAGGATGATCAGGGAGTCCTTCAGAAATTCAAAAACGCTAAGGGCAAAGTCCGGAGACACCTATCACCATTAAATAACCTTGAAAAGTAGAAGAACTCAGATGGGTGATCATGAAAGGCAGCTGAGAAAAACACAGCAAAAAGCATAAAACCTGCAGACTCTTTTTTATTAAATTCTCCCGTTTCATCTGTACAGAAAAATGCACATTATGTTCAGTATTTCAGTTAACAATTCAAAATTACACAGCATGAACATGTAAAAACAAAGAATGGCCAAGAATTTTTACATAGATAAGGGAAAAAAAACAATTTACAAAAAAAAATCAATATTACATTTTTAAAAAGAACCAAGATCAGCCAACATTTGCTGTTGTTTTTTTTTTTTTTTTTTTTTTAATCCTTTACCATGTCTCCAATGGTTGCTTTTCAAAGCTGCAAGAAGGGCACCGAACATAACCTAGCTATGCCATTCCAAGTTGTTTGGTGTGTGTGTGTGTGGGGGGGGTTGTTTCAAATCCAATATTTGGGTCTGCAATGAAAACGAAAACAAAATCAAAATCGTGAGCATCAAACATCAGTTGGTTCTGGGCTGCCTTGCAGGGAAAATGCCTCTTGGTGCCAATTCGGGAAACTCCGGATACCTTTTCACCAGGTATGGGGCCACAGGGTGGGCCGCATTGCAAATCTGACGCAGAGGAAGCAATGCCAGTCCTACAAAGACCCCAAATGTAGCCAGTCATTGCTGGCTCAAAAGCAGAGGTCTTCAAACTTGGCAACTTTAAGACTTGTGGACTTCAACTCCCAGAATGCTCCAGCCAGCATAGTCCACAAGTCTTAAAGTTGCCAAGTTTGGGGACCCCTGCTCAAAAGAGTGGCAGTTTCCTCACAAATAACTATAATGCTTGGTCCCAAACGCAGTTAGGTTCAATACACAGCCCCTTCCCGGCCGCTCTGCAGAAGGTAGGGCCTTCGGTCCTCCCTCAGCCTTCCAGCATGGGGCCACCTGATGCTCTTTGCTGTGCCTTAATTTTCTCTCACTGAGACGAGGGGAGCAGCCTGTCGGATGCTGCTTCTTCCAGCTCCAGCTCTCTTTCTGAAGTGCAGCAGAGAAAAGAAGGCCAAAGGTACGTGTCCCAGGATCCAATCGGGGTCGGTCCACGGGACCAGAAGTTTTGTCTTCCGAGCTTTCGGAGTCGTGCTGGAAGCCCATCCTCGGGGAACTTCTTCACACAGAGAAGTGCCCTGAAGATGGGCTCCAGCGTAAGTCCGAAAGCTCGGAAGGCAAAACTTCTGGTCCCGCTGACCGACCCAGATTGGATCCTGGAAAAGAAGGCCCTGCACCCTCACCAAGTTTAGGCGAAGGAGCCCTCCGCGACCAACCTGTCCCCTTTCTGCAAACAGTTGCAAAAGCACAAAGCACAACTATATAGAAGTAGCAGGTGGAAGGAGCCTTCTGGCTCCCAGCTAAGGAGGATTTTAAACCATTCAAACCGGCAGACTGGCAAAACTCAGCACTGCCTCCTCCGCCTTCCTTCAATGAATGAATCTAATTAAGCAGAACTAATCTGGTGGGGCACAGCCTGAGTGGAAATGAGGCCTGATCTCCTCTCTCTATACTGACCGGTTCCTGAGGTTGACAAATAAAACGGAAGAGGCAGCCGGGGAACCTCCCTTGCAGAAAGTCCTGGGAAGGGAGCACGGGGACTGCAGCAACATTGGGGGCCATCTCTTAAGCCCTTGGGGCAGACTGAGCCAAGCTATCTCGCTGCCACTGCTTAGGAGCCCCTCTTCTCGCTCTCTGCAGAAGCATCCTTCCTTATCCTCAACACAAGCTAAACAGTGGAAATGCAGGAAAAGGCAACTACGACTAGCTGAGGGAAAGCACAAATAAAAAATGTGCGTGTTGTGTAATTTTCTAAGACACAGTAGCTAAAATGACCGGGGGTGGGGTGGGGTGGGGCGCACAGGGACTTTCACCTTCAGCAGCAAATGCAGCAAGACAGCCAAGGCCAACCCAAGTGTCTTGCTGGCGTCTTGCCCAATACTTACAATTCTGAATGAGACTTGTCTGGGACTCTTCCTTGCTTCCTATCAACGGTTTAGCCTCTTTAAGGCCGCTGTAGTCCACAATCCACAGCCAGCCTCTCCACAGAGCTTCAACGCCCTATTGCCTTCGCCCCTTCTGCGGTTCTTAATTCTGGCCTCTCGCGTATCCCATCTTGTGCCAGAATCACACATCTCAAGATCATGGTTTTAATGTCTCTAGGACAGAGGTCTTCAAACTTGGCAACTTTAAGACTTGTGGACTTCAACTCCCAGAATTCTCCAGCCAGCTATGAAGGGAGTTGAAGTCCACAAGTCTTAAAGTTGCCAAGTTTGGGGACCCCTGCTCTAGGAGGAAAGATCTGCTTCAGGCAAACCGTTGTCTGACAAAATACTGGAGTTGTTTTTAGATCCTGCAGAGGAGAAAAGACACCAGGCTCTGCAGCATTTGCTGGGATCTCATATCATGTCTCTTTTACCAGTTCCACCTTCTAGAACAGGGCTGGGGAACGATGGCGCATGGCGAAGCATGGCGCCTGGCTGGCTCAGGAATTCTGGGAGTTGAAGTCCACAAGTCACAAAAGGGCCACACTTCCCCGCCCGTTCTAGAAGATCCAGGGGGAACACAAAAAGAACCATGATCCAAGTACCGTTCAGGATAGCAAGAAGAAAAAAGAATCAGTAGTCACTTAAAAAGTAAAACACACCAAACCGCCATCTCTAGGGAAGCAAAACCAGATGCCACATTGCTCATTTTCCAGTATGTTCACTTTGTAGAAACACCATTCACCAACACTTCAGAGCAGCAACAAATATTCACAGTACTGTTAACGAGCGACAGCTTGTCCAGACCCTCTGACTGCCTGGTCCCGTGACAGAAATACAAAAAAAAAAAAAAAAAAAAAAAAAAAAAAAAAAAAAATCTAGAAAGGTAAGAATCTGTCTAGCAAGTGCAATACTGGTATGAGCTGGGACATGCCAGGGAAATGGAGAGGGGCGAGCAATGAAGCTTTGCACTGGCCAGAACACCCAAATGCAGGATTCAGCCCCAGCATATGCAGGCAGACCTATGGCTAGCAGGTTAAAAGACACTCCCATGTGCCAGCAAGAGAGCATGTGCTCTTTACTCCCCAATCAGGTCAAGGGTAGCATCCAGGTTCAGGATAGGAGGGCTACTCAGGGCTGCTTCAGAAAATAGCAATAGCACTTAGACTTATATACCGCTTCATAGTGCTTTTACAGCCCTCTCTAAGCGGTTCACAGAGTCAGTATATTGCCCCCAACAATCTGGGTCCCCATTTTACCCACCTCGGAAGGATGGAAGGATGGAAGGCTGAGTCAACCTTGAGCCGGTGAGATTTGAACCGCCGAACTGCAGCTAGCAGTCAGCTGAAGTAGCCTGCAGTGCTGCACTCTAACCACTGCGTCACCTCGGCTCTTCCTTTCCACTTCCTTTCAAATAACAGACCAACGGTCCCCACCAACCCATTCTTGCTCAGGAACAGAGTCCAGAAGGTGCTCCTATCCTACTTCCCAAGCCTGACGGAGCATGAACCCCTCTCCCCTCCCGATTAATGCCGTATCTGCATATCGGGGAGAGGGTCACCTGCTAATCACTACCCCCACAAGGCCCTCCTCTTTTGGGGGCCCAAATCTTCAGGGTAATTTTCCGAGATACCTACTTGCTACGCAGCTTCCCACCCTCACTTGCCTCATCTAACAGCTTCCCCTAGGGTAGGATGTAGCTTTGCGAGGGGAACCTACAAAACCACCGGACTTTGTTTCTTGTGGTCGATATTTTATTAATCCCAAAGACAACGGAGAAAATGAACGGCTTTTGCCTGTTGGCGGAAACTGAGGAACAAACCAGTTAAGGAAAGGAAAGGAAAAATATACACAAACAGAACCTTGTGACAGAAAGAGGAGAACTGGTGGAGATGATATTCCTCTGAGACCATTTTGCTGACAGATTATGAGCTGAAGATGCTGGTTCATTGGCAAACTAGATATCCAAACCAGGGTCGGTGGTGGTGAGCGGTGGGTAAATGTCCCATCCTTTCAAGTCCTGCCTAACCTCAAATATTTCCTCACCGAGACACACTGCCCCCCAAATTATGCCAAGAACGGATCTTTAAAAGGTTGACTTTAAAACCTCCCGGGCTGCAGTTTGTCAGTCTGCTTTGGAGCGTGTGAAGAAGGTAGTTCAAACAGTACAAGGGGGGGGGGAAGGAAAAGAAAGAGTTTTGTCTACAGGCAGGCAAACAACCGTGGCTAACGATGGGGTAACAAAGCTGCTGGACAGGATGGGAGACCCAGCCGACACGAGCTGCTGCTGCTGCTGTTCTAATTGGCTTGTATTGTCTGAAGGAGAGCGAGGTGGGGAGGGATACTATACAGAGAAGACTGTACAAATTGGGCAGGCCTTCCTCCTCCTTCCCTCCGGTGACCAAGGTCGTCTCTACCTGTCCTTCAGTTCTCGTGTCACTCGCTTAGTGATACGCCCGCACATCAGACCAATCAGGAACAGGACACAGATGCCTGCACTGATCACCGACAGGATGTAGTTCTTGGATGGAGACGTCACCACTTGCATGGCAAGGTCCGAAAAGCCTTCTGCCGGGGCCACCTGGCAAGAGGAAAAGGAGCCGTCAGCTACCAAGCCCAGGGAAAGTCACACCAAGCCAACCAAGACAGGTGGACTTGGGTTGGCAAGGCAGAAGACAAACAATAGTCTGTTCCAATGAAATTATGCTAATAAAAGGCTAAGTTCACCTGGGCAAATTCTGTAGAAATCCCTTAAGTATCAGTCTGGCTAGAAGGTGCAACGCTGGATCTTAACAACCATGAAGCTCACAGCCAGAGAGTTAAAACATGCCCAAATACATTTCGGAGATCCCCAGTTTGCTCTGGGAAATGATTACTGCACCTTTCTTAAAACTTTCCAGACGTGTCTAAGGATGGGAACCACATTTTTAAGGTCAAAAATTCTGTTTATCTTTGATGCCTTTAAATCAGTGTTTCTCAACCTTGGCAAATTGCACAAGATGTGCAGACTTCAACTCCCAGAATTCCCCAGCTGGCATGTTGTCAAGGTTAAGGTACACTTCTTTAAATGCATCGAAGCTAAAATTCCACATAAGTTTGTAGTAGAACTTTCTTCAAAGTTGAAGCTGGACAAAACCCTACTACAGTTGCTTATGGATCAATCCCTAACTTTATTACCATTCCACTTCGTAGTGACACATCCTAATGTGCCTTCAAATCAATTTGCCATGAAAGCATTTCCTCTTTAATAAACAAAGCCAGTGAGGTTCTTTTCCACGCAAAGCGCAGGCGAGGTCCAGATCATGAATAGAATAGAAATGAGAGAGGGGGAGGGGTAGGAGAGAGAATGGAATGGAATGGAATGGAATGGAATGGAATGATATCAATGGGAAGTTTATTTGGGGAAATTGAAAGCTTATGGAATAGAATATTTTATTGTCACTTTAAATGTACACTAATCAGCATACATTAAAATGAAATTTCATTGCATTCAGCTCATCATTTAGTAGCATCTCTTTCAGAGAGAGAGAGAGAGAGAGAGAGAGAGAGAGAGAGAGAGAGAGAGAGAGAGAGAGAGACTGACTCAAATCAGCAGTCATACTGGCCAGACATTACAAGAAGTCCTCCACTAACAACCATTTGTTTAGCAATTGTTTGAAGTTACACCACCACTGAAAAGGTGACTTGTGACTTGCTCCTTGTGACATATGAACATCACAGCATCCTTAGTCAAGCGATCAAAATTCAGGCACTCTCAACCGACATGCCTTCTTGACATCCCAGGGTCATCTAAAATTATCATTTGCAACCTTTCCAGCCAGCTTCCAAACAGGCAGTCAATGGGGGAAGCCAGATTCGCTTAAGAACCACAGTGGATTTGCTTAACAAATGTGGCAAAAAAAAAAAAAGGTTGTAAAATCAGACACCACTCACTTAACTGAGTGGTCTCTTAATTACTAAGCCTTGCTTAGCAGTGTAAAGTCTGGTCCAAACTGTAGTCGTAAGTCAAGGACGACCTGTATGGGGATGAGACCCACCCTACCTGCAAGGACACCAAACACTTCCTAGGATCTGTTTTACCTCCCCTTAATTTCCTCCTCAGTTCCAAGCACGCCAATGACTCTTCTATTCCCATTTAAGACAGACGGTAAGTGCAACCTCACTCACCTTCGCAGCAAAGCTCCACATTTCGATTCGGTCATTAAGGCGTTTTTTGCATTCTGGCTGTAGCCGTACCCGTTTGTCCTCCAGAGCCTCCATGAGGCAAGACATCTCTGCAGAATGAAGGAAACCCTATCACAAAAGGCAGGCTCCCTGGAAAGGGTCAGGGAAGGCCCTGCCACACCGCAAACCACGAATAGGACAGAATCTCCAGGAAGGAGGCTCCCCTTAGTGCACGGGTGTCAAACTTGCGACGTCACATTGTCGTCACGTGTCGTATTCGCTAAACCGGGGGAAGGGGCGTGGCCAGTGCGTGACGCATCTGGCCTGCGGGCCGCGAGTTTGACACCCTGCCTTAGTGCATGATGTAGGTACTGTATCTTCTCAGCTAACTTCTTTCTCTTTCTCCTTCATCACCATCCCCAAAATAAATTAAAAAACCCGTTTTACAGATAGCCGGAAAACAAGATACTTGCAATTTGAAACTTTTCCACCCAAAAAACCATTGAGAAGCAGGTAAAAAAATGCCCGTGCCCTTCATCTCTAGCATGGTATTCATAGTGCGAAGCATCCAGGTTTGTAAGCAGCCACGATCTGGAGTGAACTGACTTTGTGGTCAGAACAGCCCTGCGGTCTCAGCACTCCACAGACCGATCAGTTAACACAAAACTTACGCCGGCCTCTTCCTGGAGTGATGGCGGCACAGTGGTGCTTGATGTCCAGCGCGCAGGCTGTGTGAAGGACGGGATCCACAAAAATATCAGCCTTGCTTTCCTTCAGCATGTTCAGCACCTCCTGGAGAGTAGAAAGTCACAAGGATCATGATAAGATAGGATCGCAAGTTGTTCTCGGGCCAATGAAAACCGAAGGGCTTTGGGTTTTGGGGGGAGGAGATGATGGAGGAGGAGGAGGAGGAGGAGGAGGAGGAGGAGGAGGAGGAGGAGGAGGAGGAGGAGGACGATGGTGAGGAGGAGGGGGAGGAGGAGAAGAGGAAGAAGAAGGAGGAGGAGGAGGAGGAGGAGGAGGAGGAGGAGGAAGAGGAAGAGGAAGAGGAAGAGGAAGAGGAAGAGGAAGAGGAGGAAGAAAGAAGAAGAAAGAAAAAAGAAGAAAGAAGAAGAAGAAGAAAGTAGTAGTAGTAGTAGTAGTAGTAGTAGTAGTAGTAGTAGTAGTAGTAGTAGTAGATAGACAGTGCTCATCCAGGGAGGTGGGTTCTGGATGTACCACTAGCTGGTAGTTAAAATTAATGTCAAATGAAATCCTTGCAAGGCCGTCGTGGTGGACGATTGTGGCTGTCTCTGAACAATGCCTTAAAGAGGGAAGAGGGGAGTCAGTGGGCCATTCCAGATGGAATAAAGGTAGGGAGAGATGCAAATCAAAATAAAATTATCAGTTGGAATCTCTAAAGATGCCATTTAAAGCAGGGGACCCCAACCCCCGGCCGCAGCCCAAATCTGGGCCTTGAGCCACTGTGCTGCCGCACTCACTCACACTCACGCGTCAGTGTGGTTTATGGAGTGTTTTATTTGTCTTCCCCCAGCAGTTCTCTTCACCTGGATTTAGAACTGCCCCAACCGAAGCCAGCCACGAGCAAGGCCAGATTAATCCCCCAGGCAATGGCCAATTAGTCCATAAACACAAATAGCAAGCTGCTCAAACAGTAAGTCCAATAAACCAACATAAAGCCCCCAGGCAAAACTTAAAAAGTACATCCATGTTAGCTCATGGGTTATAGTAATTCAGAGTCCCAGGAAACACAAACGAGCACACAGCCATGACCCACACACGGTGTTTCCAGCAACGCCTCCCTCTGCCTGCCATGCTAAATAGCTCCCGGTGCATCCCATCAAGAAGGACAGGGCCTTTTCCCGAGCAATCTGGCAGACCTCCGTTTCTCTGCCCTGCATGCTCTGAGATGTACCATGGCAGGCAGCTCCTCCCCCTCCTCTTCACTGGCCTGCAAGCGCTCCCCAGCCGAGGCACTTCAGGGCCAGTAATGCCAGTAATGATCTCATTCTAAGAGCCTTGGTGGCGCAATGGTTAGAGTGCAGTACTGCAGGCTACTTCTGCTGACTGCCGGCTGCCTGCAATT
>QLTV01004244.1:1309376-1327733 GCA_003457575.1 Thermophis baileyi | reverse complement strand
TTGTCTTATTGAAGATGTTTCATTACCCAAAGTAGGTAGCACCATCAGTGCTAGAAGGGAACAGGGGTTTCTCTCATTTTATATACAAGATTAACACTAATCAAGAGAGCAAGCTACACTAATATCATACTACACCGGCACTGATGATGTTAGCTAGTTTCGGTAATTAAATGTCTGCAAGAGCAACAAGAATGACTTGGGGTCTAGAGGCTAAAACATATGAAGAATGGATGCAGGAATTGGGTATGGCTAGTCTAGAGAAAAGAAGAATTAGGGGTGACATGATAGCAGTGTTCCAATATTTGAGGGGCTGCCACAAAGAAGAGGTGGGTCAAATTATTCTCCAAAGCACCAGAAGGCAAGACAAGAAACAAGGGTTTGAAACTAACCAAGGAGAGAAGCAACCTAGAACGAAGGAGTAATTTCCTGAAAGTGAGAAGAATTAATCAGTGGAACAATTTGTCTCCGGAGGTTGTGGATGCTCCATCACTGGAGGCTTTTAAGAAGAGACTGGACAGCCACCTATCTGAAATGGTATGGGTCTCCTTCTTAAGCAGGGGGTTGGACTAGAAGACCTCCAAGGTCTCTTCCAGCTCTATTCTGATTGATTGAAATCAGATTAGAACGAGTATTCAGCGGCATGTCAAGTTGTCTCCCTTTCCTTCCCAATGCCCGGGCCAAGACGTTCCTGGGGCAAGGACTGGTCATCTTTACCTTGATCATCTGTTTGCAGACCCGCATGAGGGTGTAATCCAGCTCTGGATCCATCATCTCTGTCTCTTGGAGTTTGAAGACTTTTTGATGGCAGCGGCTGGTTAGCTGTTTCTTGTTTTCTTTCAAACACTCAATGATCTGCAGGGAGAGGAGGAGATTAAGAAAACATCGAGAAGCACCGACCGTAAGAGGGCAGCACTGATGAAACAGACCTGGGATTGGGTGAAAGACTACACTCTTCGGTCAAAATGCATTTTGGTAAGAAGACCCTTGTGTTAGATAGCACCAAATCCCAGCCCAGCCCAAGATCGGCCCTTGCAAGGCCTGGACTGAAGGAACCGGTTGCACAGATGACATCATTGTTTCTTAGACCTGGCCCTTGAAGATGTACGGACTTCAACTCCCAGAATTCCACAGTCAGCCATGGCTTACATCTTAAATTAGCCAAGGTTGAGAAACACGGGGTGACATTCTTGAAGTTTTAGTAGCAAAATGTTTAACTTGAGAGTAAGCAAAACTGTAATTTCAAGGGCAAGAAAGAATTTGAAATGCAGCCATTTCTGCCACTAGCATGGTAATTTCAAAATGAACGTTTTCAGCAACTGGTTGTTATAGAAGCACTGATTACGAAGTATTCCAGAATACTGCAGAAAAGTGAGCCATGGCTCAACCCATGTCCCTTGTTCCAAGCAGAAGCAGCCAGTGTTGTGGCCCGCCAGCGGCCTGTGCAGCTGGTGGCTGATTCCGACAGCAAGGAGGCTGGTGTGGTGATTCGCCAGCGGCCTGTGCAGCTGGTACCCGAGTCAGACAGCGAGGAGGCTGGAGAGGACTCGGTGCCAGAGGCAGGGATTCAGCCAGGGCCTTCAGAACCTCCAGAAGCTCCCATAAGTAAAGAGGAAGAAGAGGAGGAGCCTCTTCTCAATGCACGGGCGCCCAGAGCTGCCAAAAGGCAGGAATGGCTCCTCAGGAGGAGGTCTCCTCAGGAGTAAGCTTGGGACTAATTGGCCACTCCCTTAGCCTATTTAAGGGATGAAGATGACTGAGCCAAGCTTTTTTTCTCTCTCTCTCTCTCTCTCTCTCTCTCTCTCTCTCTCTCTCTCTCTCTCTCTCTCTCTCTCCTCTCTATCATCTTTCTTACTAATTGCTTCTGGGCATTTTGCCAACCACAGTAAGATTACTGTTATCTGACTGTTCCCTCAGAATTGAGTTATTTTTCCTTGGACTCTTGCCGGCTGTTAATGAAGTTGAATTAACAGCCGTGGTTCAGAAAAGACTGATTTAAACTGTATTTGTGTTTGAACGACTACTAAGAAAGCTCATTAGTAGTACTTATTTAGTAAACCAAGGTTTGTACGGACTCTGTGTGTGCTGTGTTCTTTTGGGTCGGCAGCTGGGGCAGAACACAGAGAGAAAAGCAAGGTTAAGGCATCTTCAGCTTTGGCTACACTCCAGAAATTAACAGAAAGGGCTAAGGCAAAAAACTAAGCCTGTTTATATTTTAAGTTAATTCAAATGAAATAGTTACCATAAATGCACTGTGGTCATTTTAAAAATATGCTATTCTATCACAGGCACAATCCGATAGCAATTTATGGAAGCTTTGTCAATCACATCCAAAACTTAAAAGGATGGCATGCGGATTAGAGGCTTTGCATTAGCCTTGTTTATCATACATTTATCATTTTACCATTCATAAGCCACCTTATCGGTGACACGAGCAGCATATAAATTTAATAACTACACATATACTGTACATATATACTCCCAATTAGCAAGTCTCACAAGGACTGGGAAAGGCAAGCTCAAATCCGGCTCAGGCACCACTGCTTTGCAATGAAATATATGAGGAGTGGAGACCAGAAACGTTACACCTTGGAGAAAATTTGATGAACGTGTACACAAACACCTAGGAATACATCCAGATAAGCCCATCATCACCTGGGCATTGCCGTAGGGAACGTTCTGGCAGTAGTTCTTAATGTCAGTTTTACATGCTTCGTGAAGATCTGGTTCCAGACGGATATCTTCAGTCTGCAAGACAAATTCAGATCCAAAGAGGAATATGAAACAGGAGCAGCCACTGAAGCTCAGAGCAAACTGGCAGCTTTTTTATTTAGACCAAACTGAAGTCACAAAGCACTCTGCGCTCTTCAAGATCCCACAAAACCCTTTAACTGAGCCCCGGTTCCGCGGGAGGGTGGAGGGAAGGATGACATGCATTCAAAGCACTCGGGCTTAGCCTTAAGACGCCGCCTAAAAGCATTATTTAGGACTGAGCTCTCCTCAGCTGTCTTCCAGTAGGAGCCTGAGTTGGGCCCAAGCCTTGCCTCAAAAACCTGCCAAGAAAAGATTTTGAGACTGGAGGGATCAGACCGGGCAACACACTGGCAACCCGGACACTCAAGAACACTGCCTTCTTGTGGCAAAATGCCAGAGTGGAACACAAACTGCGGCAGAGGATAATTAGGGGAAAACACGTCAGCAATGAGTGGCGGTCTGTGTTTTTAACTGGCGTCCCACCAGATTCCCCGAGAAACCTGTGCCAGACAGACAGAAGCCAGGCCCGTTTACCATTTCCAGCTCCTCCACCCGCAGCTGCTTGCGGCACTTCAGAGAGACACGGTGCTCTTTGGCATCCTGCAGGGTATCGTTGCGCACCGTGGTGCTCAGGCAGATCACCACGTCCACCCTGAAGAAGAAAGAAGCATGATGTCTCCCCCAGGCCGGATGAAAGGCCGACTAGGCTGCCCCAAGCTACGGAGGAAAACCACAGACGTACTTTTTCTTGATGTTGGGACACAACTTCAGCACATCTTCCTTGCAGGCCATTTTAAATTTGTAGGAGAACCGGAAATCCTTCATTTGGATCTGAACAAAGAAAAAGCGAGCAGAGAGTATCAGTCCTCAACTCCCCTGAATGTCTCCCTCCAGTCTAATTCTGGTGGAGAGAAGCAGGACTACAACTCCTATGCGGACCATGAAAAGTGATGTAGTTGGCCAGACTCCAGTTAATAGCCATGGAAATAAGGAATGACCATCTGGAAGGAGATGCTGGAACTGGTATGGAGAGAGTAATCACGGCAAGGAAGCCAGGAAGTCTTGAAGAAAGGGACCACAAGGAGCCCACTTTCTATCAACTGGGGTGATCCTGTCAATTTGGAAGAAGGGGGCCTGTCTGGTTCTTAGCCCTGGCAAAGCTCCAATTCTTTTTGGCTTAGCCTTTGTTAGATCTCCTTCTTCAGGGAAAACCTGCCTGCCCTACACAGTCTAGCAGGGACAGGATGCTCCAACAGGGGGTGGGTTCTAACTTACCTCGCTGCCGGTTCGCTTCCTCCTGTGCCGCGTGGGCGCGCGTGCACTGCACGCACATGTGCAGTGCAGTGCATTGCACGTGCATGTGCAGTGCATTGCACGCGCAGTGCTGAAAATCCAGCTTCTGCGCCTGCGCAGAAGTGAAAAACAAGATGGCGCCGCCTATGGCGCCGCCAAGAGAGCCGGTTCGGGGGCGTGTCCAGCCGGCCATCACTGCCGGTTCGGCGAGCAGGGGGAAATTCATGCTACCGGTTCTAAAGAACCGGTCCAAACCAGCAGGAAGTGCTCCAGGTACCCATCCTGAAAGAAACTGGGGAGTTGGGACCCAGGGATGAGCTTCAAGTGGCAGCTCCCCTTCTCTAGAACAGCTGGCTCTCCAGTAGAATGTACTCCTAGGTTTCTAGAAAAATGGAGAAGACTGTCCTTTTTTTAAGACAGCAATTGGGCAGGAAGGCCTTCCAAGTGATGGCAGTAGTTAAAGCATATTATTTTTATTAGTATTCTATGGATGCTTTTACACTGATATGCAATCAGTCCCCTGGAGTTGTTAGAACCGGCAACATATGAACGGCTGGGAATAAACAAATAGAACGGCTGTACTCACTAGCTGGAAATGCGTAACTCCAACTGCACACTTCTCATTCATTTCCTTCTGATGTTTATTCTGAACGAGACACTCCATGAGGTCTCCTGAGTCAATTTGGTTGTCTGCCATTTCCTGAAGGGGAGATGGAACAATTAGGGGCATGTAATGACTGCCTGGCAGAAACTCGCTCCCTTCTTGGCAGCTTCCACTGTCAAATTAAGGAAGGCATAAATCATAACTTGGAAAAGTCTCAAGAGGTCTGCATGAACTCAACTATCACCTTAGAAGGTGAGGGAGAAATAGCCAGTCTTGGCCCCAGAACAATCCAGTTGCCCTCAGTCGTATTTCCTCAACTCACTAATTCCATTCCCACTTGGCACTGCCAACCGCCTACTGCCAAGGGAATTTAAAGCTGCAACCCAGCGCACATCCCGAGGACGGCAAACTGGGGAAAGGTGTAGTACAAGCAGGATTAAAGTTTATATAGAGCATAGAATAACAGAGTTGGAAGGGACCTTGTAGGTCATCTAGTCCAACCCCCCCACCCAAGCAGGAGGCCCTACACCATTTCTGACAGATGGCAGTCCTGTCTCTTCTTGAAAGCCTCCAGTGATGAAGCTCCCACAACTTCCGAAAGCAACTTCTGTTCCATTGGTTGATTGTTCTCACTGTCAGAAACTTTCTCCTTATCTCCAGGTTGAATCTCTCCTTGATCAGCTTCCATCCGTTATTCCTTGTCTGGCCTTCGGGTGCCTTGGAAAATAGCTTGACCCCCTCCTCTCTGTGGCATATGTTTCCATAAAGCCAAATTCTCTCATTAAATGCTATTCAAACCCCACAGGGACATGGGTATGAAAATTAAAAGTCAGTTCCTATATAAGGTAGAAATTCTATGCAAAGTAAAATTTGAAACTCTTTCTGGCATACAGGTAGTTTCTGACTTATGACCACAACTGAGCCCAAAATTTCTGTCGCTAAGTGAAACATTTGTTAAGTGAATTTTGCTTTATTTTACAACCTTTCTTGCCACAGTTGTTAAGTGAATCACTGCAGTTGTTAAATTAGTAACACCGTTGTTAAGTGAATCTGGCTTCCTCACTGACTTTGCTTGTTGGAAGGTCGCAAAAGGGGATCATGTGTCCCCGGGGACAGTGCAACCGTCATAAATACGAACCGGTAGCCAAGCATCTGAATGTAAATCACATGACCATGGGGATGCTGCAATGATCATGTGTGAAAAATGGCCATAAGTCCTTGACTTACAACGGTTCGTTTGGTGACCGAAGTTACAACGGCACTGAAAAAAGTGTTTTTCAGTGCCGTTGTAACTTCGGTCACTAAACGAACCGTTGTAAGTCAAGGACTACCTGTATTTACTTTGTTCTATTCCAAAATGCTGGTTTCGCTTGGCTCCATTATGCAGAGTACCAAAGCAGCGCTGCACGAGTATCATCTCCACCTTCTGACAAACAGCCCCCATCTTGAGAAACTCTGGCCAGTGCTGAGCAAACCATTTCAATTACATTCTCATAGCAAGAAACTCCTTTCTCAAGGGGGGGGGGGGAAGAGGGAGAGGAAGGTTGAAAAGGAAACTGATCTAACAAGGATAATGGCTTCAGGCATCAGAGTCTCCACCATCTGCTTGCTCTTCTAACTCCATCTCTCTGGCACCCAAATGATCCACTATAACAGGGGTCTCCAACCTTGACAACTTTAAGACTTGTGGACTTCAACTCCCAGAATTCCTCAGCCAGCTTTGCTGGCTGAGGAATTCTGGGAGTTGAAGTCCACAAGTCTTAAAGTTGCCAAGGTTGGAAACCCCTGCACTATAATACAAAACTGCAGATTACATTTTTTCCCCCTGTTACGTAGGTAAGTAGGAACAGTGCATTTTACTACACTGCACTTACTCACATTCCCTCAGATGTTACAACACATATACTCTGAAGGAGATGGGCGGTTTAGAAGTAGGAAATAAAAATATAGGAGGACTCTTTCACCAGCGATTCCTTTGCAATAATTCCAATTAGTCTTCATTCAGAGAGACTATCAGGCAGCTAACAAAAAGCCCAGGAATCTGGGGGGGAAAAAAAGCAGCTATCCTGACCCAACCTCTCCAGTCTGGCTCCTTGCAGACAGGAAGTGACTGCAATTTCCAGAATCCCCATCTCCAGTATATTGGAGGCCATGTGTCTGTGCAAACATTTGCAAATTACAGAGGTTCCAAGAAAGAACACTTAACGGGAAGGGCATCAGGAGAAGTATATTAATGGGAAAGGACTTTACGTTAATGTGGCCAAAACTATGAGAGAAAAGAATCACTTACATGGCAGAAGGTCTGGATGATGGGTTCACATGCTCGCATCAGCAAGGCTTCTATCTGGATATCCTGTCAGAGGAATCCAGAAACCAGTCAGTTCACTCTAGGTCATGCCCAATTTTTAACACAAACAATACTCTTAGATATTTCATACTGGCAATTCAAATGACAATTAAATAGTTACCAGCCCATAAATATTGCAGAAATTGCTTTTATAGCATCTCCTTTGTTTAATCTAATAATTCTTCATTCTATTTTATGAGGGGATATCTGGACATCTGTGCCAATCCCACTACTTCTCCCAGGGGTGGGTTCTGACTTACCTCGCTGCCGGTTCGCTTCCTACCGCGCCGTGCGGGCGCGCGCGCATGCGCAGTGCTGAAAATCCAGCTTCTGCGCATGCATCTCAGCAAACATTGCAGCCTGTGCAAATATTACATTTCCACTGGCTGCAAATAAATGCCCCTTTTTTCAGGTCAGCTCATACATACGTATCACAAGACTTGCACATCACAATTTGTCCTGTCCTTTCATTTTCACTTAAGTTGTTTAAGGCACCACCGATAGAAAAGGCTTTTATTTCTTCTTGTTTCTTCTCAGGCACTCGGATTAAGCCAAGTGTGTATGTCAAGCTTGAGAGAAAAAAAGGAGACTCCTCCACTTAATTCTGTTGCCAAGCTTCTGTTAAGTCTCTCTGCTTACTCGATCGATGAAGTCACTCTCTGGAAACTGGCTACTTGATATTTTTGCTAACTATCTGCTATCTCAGCAAGAAGGAATCACCTAACAAACATCTGTTTAATGTATAGATATAAAAATTATCATAAACAAGCTAAGGAAAACGTGCAGAGCATGACTTCTGGAATTCTATTTTTTCTCCACAGCCAGAAACTGGATTCATTCCACTTTGGAATTCAGATTTTCTTTTCCCGACTTCTTCCATCGTGCCAAGTTTGGTTCCCATTCCTTTCTGGAATTTTTTTTTAGAGGTACGGCACTAATGGACAGATACTGGACCAAGTCTCTTCACATAATTTCTCATTTTGGATTGGAAAGAGTCGAAGGCAAAGGCTAGCCACACCTTGCTTATTTGTCAATAGATTTGTCTGCCTAACTGCCACAATTCCCAGGGATAGCAGCCTTTGGTTATTTCTCAAGGTCTAACCATTCCAGACACTGGAAGATAAAGCGCAGTTTGCAATCCACTGACAATGACTCAAGTGTTAAGCGCCACAGAATAGTGGAGTTTCCTCTTTTGAAGAAAGTCACCTCACCTCAGATTCCAGCTCTGTAAGATTTCCAACAACTTCTCTGCATTCAGTTACCAGATCATCCAGATGGTCCTGTAGACATTCAAGTTCCTGCACGTAAAAAAAAAAAAAAACCCCAAAACAACACATAATACCTTAGGCCTGTGATGGCGAACATATGCCACAGGTGGCACGTGGAGCCATATCTGAGGGCACGCAAGGCGTTGCCCTATGTCAGCTCCCTGATTTTTGGCCTTCCGGAGGGTGGGGGGGAGGGCGTTTTCGCCCTCCCCAGGGTTCAGGAAAGCCTCCGGAGCCTGTGGATGGCGAAAAACGGGCCCAACGGGCCTACTGGAAGTTTGTTTCCGAACTTCGCCATCCCGTTTTTCGCCATCCACGGGCTATGGAGGCTTTCCTGAAGCCTGGGGAGGGCGAAAAACGTCCCAACGGGCCTACCGGATATCCAGAGGCTTCAGTGAGGCGCGCATGCGCGGGGGGGGAGCGTGGGGGGGTTGTGCATGCATGCAAGGGGGGGAGGGCATTGCATTATGGGTGTGGGCACGCGGAGCAAAAAAAGGTTTGCCATCACTGCCTTAGGCCAATTTGATTATTCCTTTGAGAATCCTCCAAATGCACAATGAAATGGCTCTGTGTTACTTATTTTTCCACAAAAATATCCCCAGGATTCCGCTATGGATTTTAGCAATGGTGTTATATATCATTTTTCTGACAAATATAAATCCTGGCCCAATAAGTCATAATTCTTGCTCCAGGTTGTACTGAAGTAAGAAAGCTAACATTCACACCCCTCTGAAATACCACTGGTCTCTCAGCTGGTCATTCTTTTAGCTAAAAATACTTGGCTTAAAACAAAGAAAAGTAAGGTTTTACACGTAGGCAAGGAAAACCAAATGCACAGGTACTGAGTAGATGGTACCTGGCTTAACAGCAGTAATTGTGAGAGGGATCTAGGAGTCTTGGTGGACAACCACTTAAATATGAGCCAGCAGTGTGCTGCAGCCACCAAATAAGCCAACACAGTTCTAAGCTGCATTAACAAGAGGGACAAAATCAAGATCTCGTGAAGTGTTAATACCATTTTATAATGCCTTGAATACTGCATCCAGTTTTGGTCGACACAATATAAAAAAGCTGTTGAGATTCGGTAAAGAGTGCAGGGAAGATCAACAAAGATGATTAGGGGGCTGGAGACTAAAACATATGAAGAACAATTGCAGGAATTGGTTAGGTCTAGTCCAGGGGTGTCAAACTCGCGGCCCGCAGGCCAGATGCGTCACATGCTAGCCACGCCCACTTCCATTTTAGCGAAGGGGGGGAGTCGTGATACATCACGTGACAACATGAGTTTGACACCCCTGGTCTAGTCTAATGAAAAGAAGGACTAGGGGTGACATGATAGCAGTGTTCCAATATCTGACGAGCTGCCTCAAAGAAGAGGGGGAGGGGGTCAACCTATTCTCTAAAGCACCTGAAGTTAAGACAAGAAGCAATGGATGAAAACTAATCAAGGAGGGAACCAACCTAGAACTAAGAAGAAATTTCCTGATAGTTAGAACAATTAATCAATGGAATGGCTTGCCTCCAGAAATTGTGGGCGCTCCTACATTGGAGATTTAAGAAGAGATTGGACAGCCATTTGTCTGAAATCGTATAGGGTCTCCTGCTTGAGCAGAGGGTTGGACTAGAAGACCTCCAAGGTCCCTTCCAACTCAGTTATACTATTAATGCAGAATGCTAAAACCAATTCTTGCATATGGAATGTGCTTGGCTTCTTAATTTTAATCTGCACATATTTCCCAACTAGATTACAATATTTCTGGTTCTGAATCTTTTACTTCGTTTCCCATTTCTCTGGCTGATTAAGCAATTGGCCTTGCTTGGGTAAACAGCTTTTGGGCAGCCAATCTTCACTCAAGTATGCAAGTTGCCTTTTAACTGTCTACCTGTAAGGAGCAAGTGCCAAAACCAATCTCCCCTTCATCAACATTGGAAGAAAGGCAAGATAAGGTCGCATGAAAAAGCTATTGAAGAAAATGTTCCCTGCTTTGTTCAAATACTCATTATGCTGAATAATAAAATCAGTTTAGAGAAACCTGTTATGAAAAAGAACACCAAACATCTCCTGCTTTGCTGTTCCTCTTGCTCTATTAGAATTTCTACATTAACATGCTGAAGGGATGTCAAAAGGCAAAACAATCAGCCTGAATTCTCTTCTCCAGGTTTGCCACCAAGTTTCTTCTTTCTCTTTCTTCAATTTTCAGTTCCATGCCAGCTCAGGAATTCTGGGAACTGAGGTCCACGGGTCCTAAATTTTGTCAGAGTTGCCCACCCCTGCCCCACACATTTTCCCTTAACATCCATAATTTCAAACACCCTTAACAACTTAATAATGTAGCCATCCTGTTTCTTGACCAGCAACCTCACAACTCCCCTTTCCTTATTATTTCCTGCTGAATTCAATCAGTGATTGATTTTGCTTTGTGGCAATCTGGCAGGGAAAGTCGCAAATTGCAATCACGTGACTGCAGATGTCGCAACTGTCATAAGCTGGTTGCCAAGCATGCAGATTGCAGTTGTGCGATGGCGATGACCAGAATTTTGAGGACAGGTCATAACCACGACTCATTCAGCACCATTCTAATTTTACGTGGTTGCGGAATGAGCGGCCGCTAACCAAGCACCACCTGTAGTCTTAACTGCCCTGCAGAAAACAGCAAGGACAGTATTCAAAATACGAAAGAGTATCTGCGAGATCACCTCCCCTGTCCTGGTTGCTGGAGTCAGTGCTCTAGTCAACTATGCTATTTTTCTAATATGTTCAGTAAAGGTAAAGGTTTCCCTGCCAGTCATGTCCGACTCCAGGGCACAGTGTCCATCTCCGTTTCTTGGCCGAGGGAGCCAGCGTTGTCCGAAGACAATCTCCGTGGTCGTGTGGCCACAATGGCTAATACGCCAAAGGTGTACGGAATGCTGTTACCTTCCCACCGAAGTGGTACCTATTAATCTACTTGCATTTGCACACTTTCAAACTTGTACAAATTCTCTTCGACCAACACATGGTCCCACAAGCAATCAAGTTTCTATTAAAAGCAGTAAGTTACAGCAGCAAAAGAAATGCTCATATTCTAAACCTGAAGAAAAGTTATGCTGACCCATTATTTAAAAGTCGAGATATTTTCAGGTAATTACCACTGCTTAGCCCCCAAATATAACAATTCCAGTCTAGTCTAATCTAATCTAATTCTGAAAAGAATGAATGCCATAGTTACCTGTCCAGTTTCAGTTTTCTCACTGCACCACTTCCCCAAATCTATCATGCATTTGTCTTGGAGGGCTGGATCCAGTTTCACATCCAAAGCGCGCTGATGCAGAATTCGCTGTACTTCCGCTCTGCATTCTCGGGATAACTACCGAAGACAGATATGGACATTTGTGATGAACAAACCTACCCAACCAAACATTTTGGGTTTTTGTTTTTTTTCCTTCCAGAAGCAGACACCAATTCTCCAGCTATTCTTGGCCAAACCCAGTGTCAGGCCAAAACATTGTCTCCTCTGAGTCTTACTTTCTTTGCAGTCCCCTTCCAATTCTTACTTTCATTGATATTTGAATGGCTAAAAAGTTATTTAATCAGAAAGTACTTAAATAAATCACAAGAAGGCAGCAACTGAACCAATTAGGTCAAGCTGCAATTCTTGTTGTAGGCAACTAAAAATACATCCAATCTCTAATTTGTGTTTGTGTCAAAGTGCTCACAACTCCAGACTTTCTATCCTACATTTAGGAGGCTGCTTACACCCAAACGCCTCACAAACACTACATGGCTAGATAAACTGTCTAATTATAGAAAACAAAGACATACATCAGCAGAAGATCCAACTACTGGACAATACAGAAATCAGATTAAAACTAATGTTCTAAAAAATTAAGACTAAGTTAAATATAGCCAAATATATTGGAGAATGAAGCAGGAAAGGAAAGTAAAAGATGCTCCACTGATCCTCTGGTTTTCTAGAAGTTTCTTCTATAAACCTGACTGTATGAACTTTTGTTTTTAAATCTACAAAATGCCACAATCTCATTTCAAAAATCCACTCTTTCTTGGAGGCAGTTATGGTTCAATTTCCCCAGATCTCAAACACATGGCAACAAAATGATGAAGCCAAGGTGTAATTTGCACGAGAAAAAATTGACCAATCCCACATCCACAGCTGAGCAATAGCCTGCAAAATCTCCCCCCCCCCCCCATTTCAGTTACCCCCCTGTAAAATTGGGAAAAAGATCTTTCCCTAAAAAGGGGAAAATACAATTTTCCGACTCACATCCACAGCTGAGCAATAGCCTGCAAAATCCCCCCCCCCCCCCCCAATTTCAGTTACTCCTCTGTAACATTGGGAAAGAGATCTTCCCGTAAAATGGGTAAAATACAATTTTCCGACTTGGCTTTTTTGTCCCCACCCCCGATCTCTAATTGCAAAAGGTCTGTAGGCTCTACTTGTAGAGTCATCTGGGTTTGTTAAATCCAGATGACTCTACAGTATTTCATGAACCCTGGACCACAAGACCATTACAGCTGCACTCCAAAATACCCAGAGCGCATCCAATTCAATCCAATATGGGATCTCAGTCTTTCACCTCACATGCTACTGAATTCTTTTTTACCAGCGATGCCAAGATTGAACCTGGAATCCTCTGACGTGAAAGTCCATTGCATTATGAAGTCTCACCCAGTGACTAAGAGCTCTTGACCTTCTGGTGGATCCTTGCCTCATTACAGATGCAAGGAAAATAACAATCTGCAGGTTTTCACATGAGACTCCATATGTGAACATCCTAATATGTACATGGAGCTTCCCAGCCAAGAAGGCTGGAGTGTAAAGATCCAAGCAACTGGTCCAGAAAAACACTGCCTTGTCTTCCCAGATGTTCCCAGACCTTCTGCTCACTTTCTCTGTTCCCTTAGGAAAATCCGAAGACTACTTCAGGAACAAAATCCACTGCATTCTCCCAAACCCCATTTATTCTCTGAGAAGCACCCAGATGTGTCAAGAGGACGAGGGGATAATGCCTACCCTTCTTCCCTGCTCTTCTGTGCGATACGCATGTCTGTATAGGCAGGAGAAGACTGCTCCAGGCGGAATCATCTCGCTTGTTTCATTCCAACCGTGGGTGTGACACAGTCGAGAGGCATCTCCTTGGCACTTACGGTAGAGGACGGAGTCCAACCTAGGGGAGCCCGAAGAGCATCAGCGTGAGATTCCTGGGTGACCTGGCTCCCCCACAGCGGCAATGGACCAGGTAGGAAGTCCCAGAGTCACAAGCAAAGCCCCAAGCCCGCACTCACTTCCAGTCCCGTGAAATAAAGTACTGAAGCTCTAAGAGCCGGTGTTCACAATCCTCCACCATCTTCTCTGTGTACAAGTGCTCCATGAGGCAAGAAAGAATCCTAGAGGGGAAGCAGGAGAGTTAAGATTGCAAATACAGCATCTCTGAAGCTCTCAGATGAGGTGCTACAACCGCTAGCCTCTCACAGGCAGGCAGGCAGGCGAACCAAACTGCCCACAAACTGGCTGCCCGTTGCAACCACACAGCCTTCTCTGGATGGAGAAGAGGTCTATCTCTGGTCTACCCTTTCCCTATATTGCTTATCTGTAAGACCAACTTGAAGCAGCATTAAAGACAGTCTGAATCCCTGTATCTATCTACTCTTGGCAACCAACTGCATCCCAAAATCAGGATTTCCCAGAGTTTCTTTTTAACAAGATAGGCAGAAAAGGAGGTAATCCTCGATTTACAACAGTTCGTTTAGTGACCTTTCAAAGTTACGTTGGCATTGAAAAAAGTTACCCATGACTGTTTTCCACACTTACGACCACTGCAGCATCCCCATGGTCACATGATCAACATTTGGGTGCTTGGCAACTGGTTCAATTTATGACAGTTGCCTTGTCCCGGAGTCATGTGATCCGCTTTTGCGACCTGCTGACAAGCAAAGTCAATGGGGAATCCAGATTCATTTAACAACCACGTTACTAACTTAGTGGTTCGCTTAACAACTGTGGCAAGAAAAGTCGTAAAATGAGGCAAAATTCACTTAACAAATGTTTCACTTAGCAACATAAATTTTGGGCTCAATTGTGGTCGTAACTCGAGGACTACCGTGTTTCCCCGAAAATAAACCCTCCCCCCGAAAATACCATTTCCTCTGGTTAAGGTTAAGGAGACAGAGCTGGAAATCAGGTAAGACGGCAAAAGGAGCCCCGTCTTGCTCCACACGCCCCAAAATAATAAGGCCAAGCGCTTATTTCGGGGTTCAAAAAAATATAAGACCGGGTCTTATTTTCGGGGAAACACGGTACCTGTAGAATAAAATTATACAAATCCCAGCAGCTTTAGAGCCCGATTTATCCCTCAGAGGCTTTTTTTCAAATTTTACCACTAGCCGCTCTGAATCAGCAGAAGATGGTTTATTTCCCTGATAACCGAGGGATGTAGAAATGGCCAGGAAGATGCATGGCTCCTAACGCATCATCACAACACCAATCTCTTCTCATCTTTCTTAGTCCAAGTCTTCCCTCTGCAAGAGACCACCTGGAATCCATCCCTCTCTCTGCGGGTTCCTTCCATCTCAAAGAAACACATTAACAACTGCGGGCGGAAAAGGCAGGGCTCGGTCACCTACATGGGATCTCCGGCACGGATGTGCTTGCAGGCCGTTTGGATCACCGACTCGCAGGCTTCATTCAAAGCTCGATCGATGCGATAATCCGCCACGGGGTCCACCTCCTGGATCAGAGTCTGAAGCTGAAGGAGGGAGAAAACCCAAAACTTAAGACCCAGAATCCTCGTTGGGACAAGCAGCTGCCTCTCCACCAGTTAAATCCAGGGCTCGGTAAGGAGACCATGATTCTGAAGCACGGATGTCACCTCTTCCTTGCAACTACAGCGTGGCTAACAGCCCACGAAGACTTTGGGCAAAGGGTTTTTCCAGCCTAATCCAATCAAGAGCAAATGGCTGAACTTTGACTAGGTCAGATCCCGACTTTTTGTAGTTCTGCTCTTTCATTTGGAGCAGATAACTCTAAGTCAGACAGGCAAAGTGTCAGGCTACCCCACAACATCTCAAGGATACAGACATTTGCAACCCAAAGTACCATCCCCTTTGTCAGGCCCCAGGAACCAAGACAAGTGTGTCTGTTCTCTGTGTCATATAATATATGTGGGTATATACATAATTTTGTATTTATTTATTTATTTATTTATTTATCTTGTCATGTTTATGTAGTATAAAATTGGAGGTGGTGACCCTTTAAGAGCTGTACGCAACAAAATTTCATTTTTAATGTATGCCAATTAGTGTACATTCAAAGTGACAATAAAGCTATTCTATTCTATTCTATTCTGTTCTGTTCTATTATTATTCTGTTCTATTCTATTCTATTCTATTCTATTCTATTCTGTTCTATTCTATTCTATTCTATTCTATTCTAATTCTATTCTATTCACTTCTGAGAAGTTATTATTCCTCACCTATAGACAGAAATCTTACCAAACTAAAGCAACTACTTGGTATAACTATAGATATACTCTAAGAATCACCGGGGAGGAACCTTAACTCTCTTCTTCCCAAACAAACTTCCCATGCTTTCCTGCCTCTCTGCCTTTTGGAAAGCAGCCCCGCCCTCCTGGAATCCACACTACATTCCACCACACTCATTACGCAACTAAGATTAATCTCAATGAGAACAACTAGAACCAACTTAGTTGTACAGGGTCTTTTCTCTTCCTAGAACTGACAGACAGGAGGGCAGGGAGAAGCCGTGCTGGGCACTCGATGACGATGGTCTTCCCCTCAATTCCAGCCATGAATACGAGTTGCAACCTCCCAAATCTGAAACAGCCTTCAAGTAAAGGGTGTTTGGTGTGAATGACAGCCTAGGAATTAGTGCTCTTAGCTATTTCATTTGGGATGGAAAGAAGGCAAAATATAAGCCACTGGACCCAAATAAAGCAATTACGGAAAACATATTCCAATTTAATACAGGACAACATTAACAGAGATGGCCAGCTTCCAAAGAAAGCAAATCTGAGTGCAGTACTGAAGAGACCTCAAAGCTTATTGCATCCTATTATCCGTTGCTGGAAAGAAAGGAATTCAGTAAAAGGTTCTTGTAAGCAAGCAGATTTATATTAAAGCCTTATCACTTGATGGTTTTCTAAGGGAAACAGTGTCAGCTTTTACCATTCTACTTCTCGATTCAGTGGAGAGGAAATTGGCCACAGCTACCTGTTCGTTGTGGACTTGGGACTGCAATTAAACCACAATCTTTCCAAATCCTCGCACCATCTTTGCAAGCTAAGGGAGTTCCTTATTTCTTTGGAAGCAAAATTCTTCCTGAAAACCCAAGTGCCAGCTGCCAGGAAGTGTGGCAAAAGGGGATCAGCTGAGCTGTGTCCCAGCCACTCCTTTCCCAGCTGATATACTGCAAATCCCTTCATGAAAACCTATCAAGAAAATCTGGACTGTCGGAAGGCACCAAACCAGCAACTTCCTTGCACTAATGCTATCCAACGGAGGTGTATACCCGACAATGGAAGCCTGCAGGGGATACCAGCATAATCTGTGACTGTCTGGGAAATAAATCTGTTGTTCTCTCTCCACCCAGGGTACAAAACCGAGGGATTCCTGTTTGTCACACTGAAGCACGAGAAGTTTTCATTTCAATCACACAGACAATTCTTTGGCTTTCTTTCTTTCTTTCATCTTGATTCTGCTTATCCTCCCCCAGCTCGAAACATAAAATGATCAGAGCTTCTTTTATATACAACCAGCAAGCTCTTTGCAGAATAAGAGTCTGTTATTGAAGAAGAGGGAGAAAGCAGTGATAAAAGATTAATGTTGCTCCCTTTTATCTTTGTTAATTCCTGCAACTATAATGTATTTGGAAATACCAAATGGAAACACTGTGCCGGAAAGATATTTATGCACCGGAATAGGAGAGGTGGCGGCTACATGGAGCAGAACCAAATGAACGTACCCTGAACCTAAGCTACCACATTCCCACAGCCTTTTGGGTGTGGGTGTGGGTGTGTGTTAGTTAATGCAGGCTAGCTGCTCCTGGTTTTTATGCTTGCTATAGAAAAAAAATGAAATTTAGAATGTTAGTTTGAAGATTTAATAATTGTGTAAGTTATAGAACTTGCTTGTAATAATTATAGGTAATGAAAAAAAGTTGAAGTTATAACTGTACAGGTAGTCTTCAACTTACAATGGTTTGTTTAGTGACCATCTGAAATTACAATGGCACTAAAAATGACTTATGACCGTTTTTCACACTTGCGACCGTTGCAGCATCCCCATGTCACGTGATCAAAATTCAGGTGCTTCACAACTGACTCATATTTATGACGGTTGCAATGTCCCAGGGTAATGGGATCCCCCTTTGCGCCCTTCTGACAAGCAAAGTCAATGGGGAAGCCAGATTCACTTTACAACCATGTTGCTAACTTATAAAATGCAGTAACCCACTTAACAACTAATGCAAGAAAGGACGTAAAATCTGATAAAACTCATTTAAATGTCTCACTTATCAACAGAAATTTTGGGCTCAATTGTGGTTGTAAGTCAAGGACTACCTGTAAATATGGATTTTATTTATTTATTTATTTAACAAGCAAAGTCAATGGGGAAGCCAGATTCACTTTACAACCATGTTGCTAACTTATAAAATGCAGTAACCCACTTAACAACTAATGCAAGAAAGGACGTAAAATCTGATAAAACTCATTTAAATGTCTCACTTATCAACAGAAATTTTGGGCTCAATTGTGGTTGTAAGTCAAGGACTACCTGTAAATATGGATTTTATTTATTTATTTATTTAATTTATTTATATTTCTATGCCGCCCAACTCCCGGAGGACTCTGGGTGGCTTGTTGTCTTACTGTGGCCCCATTTTGGTTGAATATTCACAAATTGTTTAATAGATTTTAAAGAAAAATATACTTTAAAGACAAGAATGCGTTTCTGAATTACATACCCTAAATCTGGAATCTATCATTACATTAAAAGAACTATGGCTTGAGTTCCACTCTGAACTGATGATGTGTTTGCTTTCTGTTTATAAACTGGCCCTCTGGTGACACAATGGAAA
>QLTV01004244.1:1283434-1309349 GCA_003457575.1 Thermophis baileyi | reverse complement strand
GATGGATGGATGGATGGATGGATGGATGGACAGGGACGGACAGACGGAGATAGAGATAGAGAGATTGTGAGGTTGTAGTCATTTTTCTTTGTGGGTTTTTTGTATCGTTTTTCTTTTATATTAATGCAAATAAAAATTTTATATTTGCTATACTAATGCAAATAATTACATTTTAAAAACAACCAACAGCTGCCCACTAGTATTCCTTTTAGGTTTTCTTCATCATGCTTCAGAAATTAGGTAGCTCATCTAAAGGGATGGGGATCACCTGGTTTGAACATGCAGATGGCAGCTGGAAAGGAATTGGGAGAATTCAACAGGCTCGGGTCCTTTAAGGCAGGGGTCCCCAAACCCTGGGTTGTGGCCCACTACTGGGCCACGGCCTGTTCAGAACCAGGCCGCAGAAGTGGAAGGCAAGCGCGGATGTGTGTGCAGCTTCACTTGTATGAGTGGCGGGCGCACGTGTACACCGCTCGCCAGTGGTGAAATCCAAATTTTTTTACTACTGGTTCTGTGGGCATGGTGCGGCTTGGTGGGCGTGGCAAGGAAAGGATACTAAAAAATCTCCATTCCCACCCCACTCTGGGGCCAGCCAGAGGTGGTATTTGCCGGTTCTTGAGCCGAGGTGGCGCAGGGGTTAGAGTGCAGTACTGCAGGCTACTTTTGCTGACTGCCTGCAATTTGGCAGTTCGAATCTCACCAGGCTCAAGGTTGACTCAGCCTTCCATCCTTCCGAGGTGGGTAAAATGAGGACCCAGATTGTTGGGGGCAAGAGGCTGACTCTGTGAACCGCTTAGAGAGGGCTGTAAAGCACTGTGAAGCGGTCTATAAGTCTAAGTGCTATTGCTATTGCTATTCTCTGAACTGCTCAAAATTTCCGCTACCGGTTCTCCAGAACCTGTCAGAACCTGCTGGATTTCACCCCTGCCGCTCATCTCAAATGGAGATGCGAGCACTCACCAACTGCTCGTGCAGAACCATCCCCTCCCCGCCCCGCCAGTCTGCAAATTCGGAAAAGTTGGGAGACCATTGCTTTAAGGGACAGAATTCCTGTCAAACAGCCCATTGCTTTGTGCACAGAAGCCGGAAAGGATATGCCCGAGATGCTAATATTCAGCAAGCACCAAACCGGCATGCCCTGTGAGGAAACTGTAGGTGAAGACTCCCCACCCCCACCCCGCCCTGCAAAGCTTACTGAATGTTGGCAGCTGTCCCCCAAGTTGCCTTTCTCTCCCCGAACCACTTTCATCAGGCAGTGCAGAGTGCGGCCCTTTCGATGCAGCCCCGAGCAATGGTGCTCGATCTCGGTGCGGCAGCCGAGGATGATTTCTGGGCTCAGGGAGAAGTCCTCCATCAGCATCCGCCTGTAGTCCAGCATTTCTCCCTGGCATTCGCTGCTTACCTGCCGGCCTAGGGCAAATCAGAGGAGATTCAGGTAAGGTGGAATAGAATGCCAGCAATACGCAAGTTATTGCGCGCCTTGGATTGTTGGAATGGCACATCCGAAGAATTGCACTGGCCGTGACTCGGGTATTACACAGACACTCTTATTGCAATAACAAAAATTGGGAAAGGATTTTCCACTTGGAAATTTTACATTTATTTCAGCATCAGAAAGATGATAAAAAAAGGACTCCACTGAGTGAAAGGGATGGAGCTGAGGCAGGCACCAACCCAGCTATCGGCAGTTTTAGTGTTTTCTGGCTTAAGCCTTTTCCTAATAGAGCCTTGCTTTAAATTACTCACATACATATCCGAACACGTTTTGTTTTGAGTCTGCCACCTCTTTTATTGAACGCTCTAAGCCAACTTCTACTGTCTTTGTTGGGAAAAGTGCATGGAATTTACAGACTTCCTGCAACTGGCAATGACTCCATCCTGCATTTTAGCATAGATGTATTATGGTCAATTCCTCTTTACAGACATTCTTTGATTCGTTGATATCTGGAGCTCGTCTTGCATGGCTGCTCATGTCAGGCGACACTACAACATCTCAGGTGGGTTAAAAGTCAGGGCTTTAACTTGCCCTTCCAAAATGCAAAATTTCTTTTGGCCCATCCAACTGTCATGGATTCATTTGTGCACCTGGAATTGTTGTTGTGCTGCATCACTTACATCTGTATAAGCTTCATCTCACAGAAATACACCCTGACATTCTCCTGTAGAATTTGCTGGTATTATCCAGAATCAATTGCTCACTCAGCCATTGAGAGCCCCAAGCCATGATACTCCCACTAGCATGCTTCACAGTTGAGTGAGGCTCTTTTATTGAAATGCAATGTTTCATTGTCTCCAAACACAGCGTTTCTCATTAACGCTCAAAAGTCCTGCTTTGTCAATCTCAGCTACCGACACAATATTGTTCCAACTGCCTGCTGAGTCATTCAGGGGGATCTTTGGCAAACCTGAGACAGACAGAAATGCAGTTTCTGAAAAGTAGTGATTTTATCCTTAATATCTTCCTGTGCAGACTGTTCTTCAGTGTTGTCCTGATTGGTAGACTCATGAACACTGAGATCAGGTAACACAAGGGCCAGTAGATCCTTTTATCATTACCTCAGGGTTCTTTGGGCCCCTTGATCTTGGATGATCTGTTCTCAGAAGAATAACAAGGTGCTGCTCTATTTGTGCACCATCTGCTTGACTGGAATCCAACATCTCTGGAAATTGCTTTGTAGCCCTCTCCAGCCTCATGAACATCACCAGTCTGTGTTCCAAGGACCACGGAGCTCTCTTTTAACTGTGACATGATTTATTGCCACTATTTTCTCCTATGAAGAGAAGCTCCAAGAGGGCAAACAATTTGTGTCTTTTTTTGAAGAGACGGAGCTGCTCAAACGTGCCCCGAAACTCACAATCGTCTCCTGATGGATGACTTTGCCTACACTTCCCAACAAAGACAGTGGATGTTGGCTCAAAGTCATCAATAAAGCTACCTCTTTAGTCATAGTTTCTCTTTATCTATTAATAGTCTTTAGATCAAGCTCTGGTTGTTTTGAAGGTCACAATTCTGCAGGATTATGGATGAAGCATTTCAAGCTTTGTGTGGACTTCAATTCCCACAATTCTGGGAGTTGAAGTCCACACATCTAAAAGTTGCCAAGTTTGAAAATGCTGTACTAAAGGTTTCCCAACTTTGGTGTCACCACTATACATATTAATTCAGGGGCAATCAGGTTGGCTCCAAATTAAATTCAAAATATAACATTGGTTTTAATACTCTAAATAGCCTAGGGCTCAAACTTCCGACAAAGGCTGATAAAAATGTTTGGTTGACCAAGGTCAACATCTGACCTGTCAGGTGCAAAGAACCAGAACGACACTGATAGTGGATCAGAATAGTATGTTTTTTTTAACTCACCTGTTTACAAGAATTTTGCTAAACTAAATGCACTTTCTAGAACAGCCAGATAACCACTCCAGGGTTTTTGGGGGGGGGGGGTGTTAGTTCTCTGTGGCTTCCTCTCCTTCAGAGATTCCAGAGACTGACATGATTTTCAAGAACTGATGCAAAAAAATTCTGAAGTCTTTTTTACATTTCAGATGCTACATTTGTTTAAAAAATATATTATTATTTAATGTGTGTTTTCCCCCTGTGCTATTCTAAGGATTTTGCATGCATCCCATTGACCAGTGCTACACCCACAGATTTATGTTCTGTTCACAAACTAGGGTTTGACGGAACAGCCAAAAGGGCGAACACTACCTCTGTGCACAGCAGATTCGAGACACATGAGCAGGTAAGAGAGACGGGCTTCCCGGGTACGAGGCAGATTCTCCACATTGCAACGGTACTTCTTCAGATCGCTTTTGCAGGATTTTGCCAAGGAGTAGCTGACTTTGTAATCCTGGGCAATCAACTTTTGCCGAGTTGTCAATGCATCCCGACACTGAAGAGGGCAAGCGAGAATTCAAGTCCACTTCCCATTCATCTTTGATTTATATTGATTTATCACATAATTAAAAATTTGTACCGATTAAAAATGAAAATGCATCTGAATTAGAAGATTACAAAATGTTCCATGGTTACAAAGTGCTCCATTTTTCTACATCACATCAATTCAATTCTTTTGGGAATGGTCCAATGTTTTTTCTGGTTATAAATCTTCTGGAGCAAGAAGTGGCCCTGAGAAACTATGAACTCCTGCTCCAAAAGATTTATATGTAGACCAACCCTGGAAGGGCTGAATCAGTATGTATCTGGAAGGAAAGCAGAACATTTTCTTATTCCCCAGAACAGACAAACTTAATATCAATACACCACAACTTTTGTCATTCAGAAATTATCTTGACTTTCACTATACCAACGACAGAAGTATTCCAACGGACTAGCATAGGGTTCCCTTTCAACTTGCTCTGTCCAACAAGTTTGACTTTATGACATTTTTGCCCAAAACCAGTGTTTACTTCCAGTTTCAGGCAAAACCTGGCCCATAGCGAACAATGGGTTCATTTAGCAACTGTTGCGTTCACTTAATAACTGCCACATTCGCTTAATGATTGCTGCAAAAAGGTTGAAAAAAATGTACCACTGTAATTTCCAAGCTTAATTACGATTGTAAGTCGAGGACTAGTGTGCTACGTTCTTGTGCAATTCAGATCAACTTTCCCCCTGGCCACAGAACACGGACAGAGATGCCTTAATACTGACCCCATCCCTCCACCTAAATCTCCTCTCCTTTCCACTCTTTCCACCCAGCTAATATGATCTCCATAGACCTGCCTGAGTGGCCTCAAAAGGAACTGGGAACTTTGTGATTCAGCCTATTTTAGGAATCCAGCCGTGGTCTCAAAGGTTGCATGAACTACCTTATCTCTTTAAGCCGTAAGGTGATTTATTTGAGCATAGCATGTTTATGTGAATAAACAACTGCAGTGTGTGAACTCATGACTCTAGTTCAGGGGTCCCCAAACTTGGCAACTTTAAGACGTGTGGACTTCAACTCCCAGAATTCTATAGCTGGCTGGAGAATTCTGGGAGTTGAACTCCACACGTCTTAAAGTTGCCAAGTTTGAAGACCTCTGCTCTAGTTAGTCAGCCGGCTTGTCCTCTCTTGGGTGCATAGATCAGAGAAACCCAAGAGGCGACCGAGAAGCCAAACCTTGGGTGGAGGAGAGAGCAGCAACTAAAAGGGCTGAATTCAGCACTTTCTCTTGGGAGGACACTTACCTTTTCACTCATAGCATCTTCAAACTTGTGGTTAAATAGACACTTGTATACCCTGCCTTCGCCTGCTTGGGTCTGTGAAATAAAGCAACAATCCTTTTTAGTAGGTTTGGCCAGGATAGATAATTAAATATATATCTATATATATTATAGTCACTTCCAAAGATCTGATACATATGGTTATTCACCATATACTGTTCCAACAAACTCATGAAGACAGACTAAAACACAATTATTGTCGAAGCCAAGTCAAATGGAGCTTACAGCTTCAGCTACACTCGATTTTACTAATGTATTTTTATTCACTGCACGTCCCAGACTCCTTTTTAATCATAATCCTGTACTTTCTAGTTTACACGTCTGTTGTTATTTACAAGGTAGCATCCTCAGTTAAATGAAATCACGTTGAATCAAGTTTGTTATTTTGTAGTAAAAAGTAATCTCCGTAAATCAAGCTTGACTTTTTGTTGCCCTCATGGTTCTGTCCAATAGTTTCCTTGGCAACAATACAAGGCCATATTATGGGCTTTTTCCTCTTCTTTCTTTTCTGTTAATTGCCAGGCTGGAGGAATCCCAGCCCAAAACAGGCCATGCCAACCCACATAACCGTGGTTTAGTGGGCTTATTAATATTCCCCAGCAATTCCCTTCACCAAAACCCCAGAACTGTCCCAATTAAATCCAGCCACAAGCAGACCGATGCTAGTACACAGAGCAATGGCCAAGGAGTCCACGAGGCACTTGAAAGTTTCCCAAATGAGATAAACCCACCAGGCAAAATTAAATCCACAATGCAAGAGGGTTCGCAAAACAAAAAAAGGCCAGAGTCCACAAGGCACGATCCAAGTCAAGGTGTCAATCCAAAGCAAGGCAGGAATCACAACCACCCGAAAACACACAGCAAGCAAACAAATATGTTGTTCCACCATCATTTCCATCTATCTGCTGTGCTAAATAGCCAGCTTCTGGTGCAGCCTATCAAGAAGGGCGAGGCTGCCTCCTCGCAAGCAATCTGGCTGACCTTCTCTGCTCTTGCCTTTTCTCTGCCCTACGTGTTCTTGGATCAGGTGCAGAAGGCAGTTCCTCTTCCTCATCCCTGACTGGCTGCAGCTGCATGCTTTCTCCACCTGCAGCCTCGGGGCTGTCCTGCTGCAGCTGTGCTTCAGCCAAATCCCTCTCGGACAGCAGCTCGGAGCCATTGACCAACTCCCCTCCTGAAGTGCCAGGAACTGGTTCATCCTCCCCCAAGCTGACATCTGGAGAGGTATCTGGGGAAGCGTCTGGGGAGGGGGAGTCATCAAGCCAGCCAGATTTGCTGAAGGGGGACATTTTAGCTAAAGAAAGCTAAGCAGAAACTTACAGTTTCACAAAAGTGTTCCCGATCATCTCGGCAAGCAAAATAGAGATGCCGGTCCAGGTGGAAGTCATCCGATGACAGCTCCGCCACTCGGAGAATCGCCTTCATGCAGGACTCCGAGACTTTGATGCGATGCTCATTGTCCTCTGCCACTTTTACCAGCCCTTTCTCCAGGCAGGCCACCACTTCCCCTTGAGAATGGGCATCCTGCAGGCAGAGAAGGAAGTTATTCAACAACAAAAAATATTTGGTTCGATTTACAGGCGGTCCTTGACTTACGGCCATTTATTTAACCACCGTTCAAAGTTACGACAGCACTGAAAAAAAGGCAATTACAACTATTGCAGCGTCCCCATGGTCACATGATCAAAATTGGCAACTGGCGTGTGTTTATGACCACTGTGGCATCCTGGGATCATGTGATCATCATTTGTAACCTTCCCTGAGGGCTTCTGACAGGCAAAATCAATGGGGGGAGGTAGATTCACTTAATGACTATATGATTCATTGAATGATTACAGTGATTTGCTTAACAATATATGGTGGCAAAAAAAATCATAAAATTGGGGGCAACTCACTTAATGAACGTATCATTAGCAATGGAAATTCTTATCCCTACTGTTGTCATAAGCTGAGAACTACCTGTTTTCAAAATACAAAACCGAACAGCTCCAATCCCAATGGTGACTTCAATCTAAGGGCATTCTCAGCCAATCAAAGGCTAACCGTCTCTTGCCCAAAACATGTCCAGATAATAACACAAATTCCATATAGAAGTAAAAAATCTAGCCATGATCTTCCAAAGGTGCTTTTTCAGGAGGCAACTAGACTTTCTAGTTTTTTCTTTGAAGATGTTTCGCTTCTCATCCAAGAAGCTTCTTCAGCTCTGACTGGGTGGTGGGAAATGGAAGGATTTATATTCCTTGCAAACAGCACTTGGAGGTTTATCTGTATCCTCAGGGTCACCTGAGTAGTGCTAATGGTTCCTGTAGTCTGCAATTTTTCCTCTGGAAATTCATACTGCCACACCATTCGAAGGGTGTTCATCCCAAATTGGATAGCTAAATCCTTCCATTCCCCACCATCCAGTCAGAGCTGAAGAAGCTTCTTGGATGAGAAGTGAAACATCTTCAAAGTAATAAAAAGCACCTTTGGGACAACCATGACCTGGATGACTGAGAATCTCTACAGACTTTTAGCCATGATCTTCCAACTGATTTCTTCAAAGCAGGTTAGAGAACTTTCTTCTTTAGAGAAATGATGCTCCTCCCCAAAATTAATAGATACAGAATCAAAATAGATTTTCAGATAGATTACCTTTTCTCCCGGTCGAATACTGCCACACTTCAGGAGGTTAATATCAGACCTGCAGTGATCCATAAATCCACAGATCAGGCGGTAATCGCTGAAAATTATGGCTGTCATTTTGGTGATGTACTGGTGACACTGGTATTCGGTGATGTTTCCTCTGTGCTCCACCAAGCAAGATACCAAATAACCTTTTCCGACTGGTTCATCAGCACACTCTTTGATCTGTTCAGAAAGATCCATGATAAAATGAATAGATACCTTGCCTGGATTTTGTGGAGAATTTAGTTTACCAAGTCCCCATCCATTAGTTTTCAGTCCAGAGTAAAAAACCCAGACTCCAATTTTCAGAGAAAAGGGGCTAGAACAGATATTAAGGCTTCAGCAGTCATGGATTCCCTACAAGTATTCAGAGAATGCAGGGGTGGGTTCTAACTTACCTCGCTGCTGGTTCGCTTCCTCCCGCGCCGCGTGGCCGCGCGCGCGCTTTGTGTGCACACATGTGCAGTGCTGAAAAATCAAAACAAATTCCCCCCCCCCCCAAAAAAAGCCAAAAACAAGCTGGTGACGCATGCGCAGTGCCGGAAACTTGGCTTCTGCTCATGCGCAGAAGAAAAAAAAATCCAAAAAAATTCCCCCAAAATTTTTTTTCTTCAAAAAAAAAAATTCCAAAAAAAAAAAATGGCGGCGTCCACGGACCTGCACCGACCGAACCGGCTCCATGATGTCACCGTGACATCACCAGCGGGTTGCTACCGGTTCAGGCGAACCGGTCCGAACCGGGAGGAACCCACCTCTGAGAGAATGAAATGTTAACATGTCAGTCTGGTTGCTCACTCTGAGAAGCCAAGATGAAACTCCAGAATTAGGGTGTCCAACCTTGGCAACTTTAAGACTTGTGGACCTCAACTCCCAGAATTCCCCAGCCAGCTATGCTGGCTGGGGAATTCTGGGAGCTGAGGTCCACAAGTCTTAAAGTTCCCAGGTTGGACATCTCTGCTGTAGAGTGAGCAACCTCCGCAGAGAAGGTTTTGGAGTGATTGGTGACTTTTATGAACTAAATCCAAGGGGAAGTATCACAGTTCTCCTCCAAGGCAGGAAAATAAGCACCAGAGCAGACCAGGAACCTTGAAGCCATTCAAACAAAGCCAGAGACTCAAAACAATTGCCTTGATGAGTAAAGTCAGGAGCAAATTCCCAATGGTGCAACTGAAGAAGCCCAAGAGTAAATGGGAGTGACTAGTAGAACCACTTAACCACAGAAGGATTATCTAAACCACTTAACCACAAATGGATTACCTAGTTGAATATTTAGAAATAGATGTTGTGGATCCTTAAAAGAACTGTAACGACGCATCACAAATGTCTGCAATTGGAACACTTGTTTAAACAATGATAATTTTAATGCTCATCAAGTAAAATCTTGACCTAACAAAATCCTTATATTCGATCGCTCTTTTTGTGCTACAATTTTAAAAGAAATCTTTCTAATTATACAGAACTGGGTTTACACAAAGGCAAGAAACCTGATCCACAATAGCCTTCTCATTTGTCTATAAAGGAAACCTATTATATCAGGGGTCCCCAACTCCCGGTCTGTGGCCCACGAAGAACCAGGCCGCGCAAGCGAACGAAGCCCCATCTGCACATGCGCAGGACCCAGGCGAAACCACACCCCTCCCTCCCACAACCGTCCGTCATAGAATCGGTCCCTGCCACCCAAAATGTTGGGGCCGTGCATTATATAGTGAAGAGGCAGTGGCCCTTCTTAAACTATCCTGTTTAAATTCAGATTTTATCCGTTTGCACCAGGAAAAAAGAATGATCTATTTTGTACTCGTGCCTTAGGTGCAAAGGTACCCAGACAAGTGAGCATATACTTGGAAAAGAACTGATTTTTTCAAAAATGAGTAGTTCCAAAAGAAACTCAGATGGACTGCTGTGATTGCAGAAACTTCAATTAGGTGGTGTCATGTATTGAATGTCTGGAGTATTTTATAGCTGCAACAAACACAAAAAGAACAAGCTATTTTCCCATCTTCCTACTAGACAATACAGAATAGGGTTCCCTGAAGGAAGAAATGTTCAGAGGGGGAAAAACCCCCACCTATTGTACTTAAAGCTGAACACCAGGTTCTCTCTTACAATTCCTCTTTAATAAAAACTATGTGTTTGACTATTCTTGCAGCGGGGAAATTAATCAAATAAAACTATTGTGTGCAGTTGGTGTTGCTAATCCAAGTGCATTTTTAAAGAATCATTCACTGGTGGTTCTGCTATCAACGCCTGTCTCACCACTAGATACAAGCTGCATAAAGCATTACCCAACTAAAATCCACAATTGTCTTTTTCGCATTGAGAAGCTTTTCGCTTAGAGTCAGTAAACAATATTTGAGTAAAATCTCTCCCGTGGTATTTTATCTGATGATAAATAGCCTAAAAACAACTCGAGGGTGAAGGCATGAAATGGCCGAGAGATAAACAATCAGTACAACCTTTGGTCAACTTAGCGGTCAGCTATTGGCACAGTTTTATGACTCAATATTTAATTTATTGGACCAAACAAAAGAGAATTAGCTAACTATAACATAACAAATGATTACCAGAAGACTGGTAATTGGATGGGGCCATTTTAGCCTTCAAAACCAACCCTTGGCTCCAGGCAAGATCCAAATTAAAGATTTTGCAACAGGGGATATCCCCTTCCTTCAGCAGCTACTGGAGAATCTGGGGCACACTTAGAAACTTCACTTCTACTGTTGAGAGGATCGCAGCTGTGTGTGTAAGCTTCAGTTAAATCATGCTTTCCAGTTCTTCATACATTCAGTTGCAGGCATGTGCGAAAGATGATACATCCTGGCTATGTCTGTGCCCAGGATTTTTCATTATTTGTTCGTTGAATAATAGCAATAGCACTTAGACTTATATACCGCTTCACAGTGCTTTACAGCCCTCTCTGAGCGGTTTATAGAATCAGCTTATTGCCCACAACAATCTGGGTCCTCATTTTACCTCAGAAGGATGGAAGGCTGAGTCAACCTTGAGCCGGCCAGGATCGAACTGCTGGCAGTTGGCAGAGTTTGCCTGCAATACTGCATTCTAACCACTGCACCACCATGGCTCTGGAACAAGCCAGAGTCACTGACTTAGGTATGGCTGGCTCGGCTAATTTATTTTCTCAATTGCTTTGGCTAACAGCCAGAAGAAACAAGCAGAACACAAAACAAAAGGTTTCTGCTGAGGTGGTTAAGACGTCTGGCCATGTTATCTGGAATTCCTTCTGGTCTGTGGGCTACGAGGAAGTAGAAAGGCTGTTCCTGTGGTTGTCTGCAGCCATTTGCGGACTTGATTGTGGCTCTTTGGTGGATTTGATGGGGCGTTAACAGAGTGATCTGTGCCTTCATTTGAACCATGGCCAACAGCCATGAAATTTGGCAGACCTGCTTGCCATGCAGCTGGGCAAGCTCAAGGATAGGAAAGCTACCCAGATTTGAGTAAGGTCTCATTTAAAGCTAGTCTGGAGTAAATACAAAATCTTGAAAGCTGTAAGGGGATTTTCCTACCTCCACGGAGTTCATTAAGGTGATGTTTCTTGAATGATCTGAAATGCTCCTTCTCAGCTTTCTTGCCACCTGGGCTAAACTAATGAGATAAGGTGTTGACTGACCCAGCCTCTGCCTCTTGTTTATGATTATTCTCCTCCAATCCTTTCCCAGCTTCCTCACAACCCTGGACAACTATCACCATGGAGGAAGACTGCTGAGACTGTGGCGGCAGGAACCACTTGGAAGCAGCAGAATACCTGAAGCCTTTTCACTCAGGGTTCAGAGCTGGGCGTGGCATGAAAACAGTAACTCTTGTGGAGGTCTTCTGCAGGCACCTGGATAGGAAGAGCCTGATCTTCCTGTGGCCTTTGATATCCCATTTTGTGATCTGGTTCAGGAGACAGGAGAAACTCCAGGACGTGTGGCAGGTCGGGGCAGGGGCAGTGTGTGCTTCTGAGTGCAAGGATTCCAGAGGACCCAGAATCAAGGGCACCCTGGGAGTGTGGTCAGGTCAGAAGCTAGCTGCATGCAGATGAACAGGAGGGCACAAAGAAGGTCTCTGTGCACTGCGGGCAAGGTGAAAAGGCCAAGACAAGGAAAAACGAATGGAGCTACAGGTAGACCTCAACTTATGACCACCATTGAGCCCAAAATCTACGTTGCTAAGTGAGAAATTTGTTAAGTGAGCTTTGCCCCATTTTACAACTTTTCTTGCCACGTTTGTTAAGTGAATCACTGCAGTTGTTAAATTAGTAACACGGTTGTTAAGTGAATCTGGCTTCCCCATTGACTTTGCTTGTCAGAATGTGGCAAAAGACAGGACACTTCTACGGTCATAAATGTGAGTCAGTTGTCAAGCCATGTGAATGTAAATCACATGACTGTGGGGATGCTGAAATGGTCATAAGTCTGAAAAATAGTCAGAAGACAATTTTTTCAGTGCCGTTGTAACTTTGAACGGTCACTAAGTGATCTGTTGTAAGTCGAGGACTACCCGTACTGGGAAGGAGATTGTGAGATGTGTCTCTGCACACCACGTTTGCTGAAAGCTGAAGGAGGGGTGTAAGCGAAGTTGAGCAGTTGTGAAATCTTGGAATGCAGAGAAGAGCGCTGAAGTCAAGGTTAGGAACTAGCCAAGGTCAGGAGCATCATGAGAATCAGAGTCACAGAGCACAAAGCATAAATTGGGTCCCCTCCTTGCTGGACAGGAGCGGTTCCTTTTATGTAGCTAGCACTAGTGAGGAGGCGGGCAGGCAGCCTGCCAGGTCCTGGTGAGCCTGCCACTGATTCACAGGACCCTTGCTTCTGCAGGTTGCATGGATTTCATACCATATTGGCTGGCCTGGCACACCCTCTGCCATCCATATGCTAGCAGAGAAGGAACCTGGCAGGGCTCCCCAATATCCCTATGTCCCAATCTGCCAGCATCCCCAAGCCCACTCCCTGGACCAGTGTTTCTCAACCATGTCGACTTTCAGACATGTGGAGCTCAACTCCCAGAATTCATCCTTGGTTTTGTGCATTTCTGTAGAGATGAAATGATCAACTCCACTTCCTCTTTTGTTAGGTCTGTTTCTTTTGAATAGTTTGCATCCTTCCATCAGTACATTCCAGTCATGAGTTTCCCCCCACCAAGTTTCAGTAATGGCAACTACATCATAGCTGCCTTCATGTAGTAATACTTCAAGTTCACCCTGTTTGTTCCCTAAACTTTGAGCATTCGTGTATAGGCATTTATGGGTCTTGGGTATGTTTCTTATATCTCCTACTTTGTAACTGGGATTTCCATCCTTTCCATCACTCTCTACTTCATTATGTTTTTCTTTTTCTTTTTTTTAATTTCTTTTTTCTCTTTACTCCCTTCCTCCTTATATGATTGGTTATCTAGTGGTTTTTGCTTGGAATTAGGTTCTAAAAGTCGTGAAGATTGCCCCCCTCCCCCCTCGATTTTCGTTTAAAGCCCTTTTGAGAAGATGAGCCAGTTGTTTTCTGAATATATTCTTTCCAGTTCTTGTGAGATTCACTCCATCCCTTGCCAATAGCCCTTCATGTAGGTAATGCAGACCATGGTCTAGGAAGCCGAAGTTCTGTTGACGACACCAGTTTTTGAGCCAGTGGTTCATTTCTAAAATCCTTTGCTTCCTCATTGGTTGTTGGCCTTTTATTGGAGGTATAGATGAAAACACCACTTGTGCTCCTAATTCTTTAACTTTCTTCCCTACTTCTTCATAATCTCGTTATTGTTTTCAGATTCACTGTTGTGTCATTGGTCCCCACGTGTAGGAGAAGAAAGGGGTAGTAATCTGTGGGGTTGATTATTTTAATAAGGTACTCAGTTGTATCTTTGATTTTTTGCTCCACGGAAACAATACAACTCCCTAGGTTGACTGCCTGGTCTGCAGACTATAGTTTCTGTTCCCTTAAAAATTGAGTCTCCTATCACCAATATTCGCCATTTTTTTCCCTAGGGAAGTCTGGAATACGTTTCTTCCTGTCACAGGAATGCTGGGTTGTGCCTCTTTTTTAGAAACTATTGATGAATGCTCTTTTGTGAGTGACTGTATATTTTCTTCTAGGGCAGGGTGTCAACCTGGCGGCCCATAGGCCGGATGAGTCGCATGCAGGCCACGCCTATCCCAGCTCCGCGAATGGGGAAAATATTGCAAAACATCACGTGACGGCAACGTAACGCAGCGAGTTTGACACCCGTGTTCTAGGGGGAGGCTATGAAAGCAACTGTTCAGTTCCAGAAGGGCTTCATTGGGGTAGCTTCATTCACTACTACATTAGTGTGAATGTACTGTTTCTGTGAACAACAGAAACAGGTATACTGATCATCTTCATCTTAAGAAACCCTCCCAGCAATTTCACACAGATGCTAAAAGATGGAGCCCTATAGCATTCATGGATAAATGACACATATTTTTAATCACTTTTTTGAAACCAGGGCTTGAGAGAGGAAGAAAAGCACTGGGGCAGCTTTCTGTTAGAATATTCATGACTGGGAGAGCCAATGGTAACAAGGTCAGCCAATGAACAGGCATAGCAACTAAGTCAGCCAATGGGAGCTAAACACATCTGAGTCTGTGCAGAGAATCGAAACTGAAGCTAGAAGATTGGGCGTGGCTCAGCCCACTGTTTTTGTCCACTCTGCTCTGCTGAAATGAAACTAACTGTTCTCTCCTGCCTGTAACTGCTATTACGTTGAAGAAGAATCTATGTTGGTATTGTATATATATTTTTGTATATAAAGAAGTTTCTTATTTAAATCAATCCTGCTGCATCAGTCTGCCTGTGTTTTCTGGATTTAATTTCTGCAACAAACTCTGATACTTTCTTCAACTTCCCTGCAAGTTGGCACCTATATTGGGTGCCAAACTCGGAAAGACTCCTCACACCTCCCAGATTCCATGGTCAGTGGCACCACATACTTCTGAATAATCCAAGCAATAGAAGCTTTGCACTGATTCCACTTCCCCTTTCAGAGAAGAAGTTCCCTACTTTCCCCAGCGGACTACTCAAGGCGGCTGCAATTCCAAAATTAAAAACAAAATCAAAGTCAGCACAGAATTCCTGTATATTCAGTGGCACACACTGGCACAGCACCAGATGTACCCAGTTATCCACTCAAGCACCATGCCAAAGAAGAGCAGTTTGTAAACAGTACCAGCTGGAAAACCTGGTATGGTTCATGGAGATATTTTTAAAAACATGATCTCACAACCGCCTCCTCTGAGGTAGCCAGTACATTTTCTTAGCAAGCCCTCATTATCTCCAACACTTAAATAGACATCATCAATCCAGGTAAGGGCAAAGAGAGAAAGGTGCAGCCTGCAGACGGAATACTAATGTTCCAGAAAGAGATTTCAGCTCTTCCCCTCTTCCTTGCAGCTTGCATTTAACCCTCTGCTAATGTCTGTTAAGGAGAATCTTCATAATTCTTTGGCTCAGATTTTGGGTCTACGACAACTTGCCATGGCCCACTCACCACTTGTCCCATGACAACTCACCACGGGACAAGAGTTACACTAATATCAAAGAAATGGTGGAATAACATCATTAAAGAAAGGATGCCAAAAGAGGAACAAAATGAAACGAGAATGACCAAAAATAAAATAATTTTTAAATTACTTCAAATAATTAAATTGAATTGTTGAACTGTTCTGGCAAGTTGGCCATGGGGAGTTGTTCCCGGGCGAATCAGCTGAGGTGAGTTGGCCACGGCGAGTTGGCCATGGTGAATTGGCCGTGGCAAGTTATCCTATTTTGTCAGATTTTGAAGCTCCATGACCACCCATACTGGTCCTGCTGTTGGAAAACGTTGTGCTAGTTAAACTGGACACTGGATTCCACCCCATGACCATCTTCAGGCTGCAATTGGAACTAATCCCAGGAAAACTGTAGTACATCTTAAAAGATGTACAGTTCTACAGAGGAATTATTGAGTCTGTCATCTGCACCTCTATAACTGTCTGGTTTGGTTCTGCAACCCAACAAGACAGACACAGACTTCAGAGGATAGTCAGAACTGCAGAAAAAACAATTACTGCCAACCTGCCTTCCATTGAGGACCTGTACACTGCACAAGTCAAAAAGAGGGCTGTGAAAATATTTACTGACCCCTCGCATCCTGGACATAAATTGTTTCAACTCCTACCCTCAAAACGACGCTATAGAGCAGTGATGACGAACCTTTTTTTGTTCGGGTGCCAAAAAGGCGCACACGCGTGTGATAGCGTGCGTGTGCGTGCCCACACCCATAATGCAATGCCCTGCGCATGCGCGCACAACCCCCCCCACACTGCCCCCCTGCGCATGCGCGGACTCACTGAAGCCTCCAGAGCCTGTGGAGGCTTCCCTCAAGCCTGGGGAAGGTGAAAAATGGCCCAACGGCCCAACCAGAAGTTAGTTTCCGATCTTCCGGTTGGGCCGTTTTTCGCCATCCAAAGGCTCCAGAGGCTTTCCTGAAGCCTGGGGAAGGCCAAAACGACCTCCCCCCCCCGCCGCCGCCCTCCAGAAGGCCGAAAATCAGCTGGCCAGCATGCACATGCGCACTGGAGCTGACACAGGGCAACGCCTCGTGTGCCCTCAGATATGGCTCCACGTGCCACCTGTGGCACGTGTGCCATAGGTTCGCCATCACGGCTATAGAGCACTGCATACCAGAACAACTAGACACAAGGACAGCACACCAAGACAACTAGACACAAGAACAGTTTTTTCCCGAACGCCATCACTCTGCTAAACAAATAATCCCCTCACCACTGTCAAACTATTCACTAAGGCTGAATTACTATTCCTATTAGTCTCCTCATTGTTCCTATCACCCATCTCCTCCCACTTATGACTGTATGACTGTAACTTGTTGCTTGTATCCTTACGATTCATATTGATACTGATTGTTTCCTGATTGCTTATTTGTACCCTATGACTATCATTAAATGTTGTACCTTATGATTCTTGACAAATGTATCTTTTCTTTTATGTACACTGAGAGCATATGCACCAAAGACAAATTCCTTGTGTGTCCAATCACACTTGGCCAATAAAGAATTCTATTCTATTCTATTCTATAGCAGAGCTTCTCAATCTTGACTCCTCCTAAAATGATAAATGAATTGTGCAACTCCTACTCCCTCCATCCCAAATGCATAAAATTAATTGCATTCACTGGGGATACGGTCGGACAAGAAATAAATGCACCATATTTAATGACGAGGATCCTGAATCGCAGATTGAGAAAGGAGCTTGAAGCCCTCATTACTTGTTAATGCATTGATCTCACATTTTTCATAACTAGAAAAAAGCATAGATCTGGAATCTAAATCTGGAATGGAGGTTAGTGGGGTTTTTTAAAACATGTTTCCAATTCTATAAAAAAGAAACAAAATCAATTCAGAAGATATTTATACTTTTTGGAAGAATAACTCAACGCTTTCATTTTTTTACTCTCTGTTTTTCAGAAAAAGGTAGTCAGGTTCCAGCCTCTGCCCACCCCACCTCCGAAATCAAATTACCTCTGATATAGTGGATTTGCAAACTTCTCTAGCCACCGATTCAAATTTTGGATCTGTAGTCAGGTTCAATTTGTAGTTCCACAACAGCTAAAGGGAGAACAAGAAACAAAAGACAAAACTTAGCTTTTAAAAATGCTGCTTTGGGATCTTTTTTAAAGCAATAGCTCAATCTGATCTAACATAAATCTGACAACATTTCCCCTGTGATATCAGGACTTCAATTTAGATTAATTTATTGAAAACATTTATGTAGCCACCAACTCTGGGCAACTCCCAAAATTAAAAAACTCTGGGCAATTCCCAAAATGTATAAAACAACATTTTCTGCACATCACATTAATCTTTGCATTCTGATCTTTAAGAATAAGGCAGCATGTAGATCAGAATTTTTTTTTCTGAAGGTAAATGAAATATGCACTTTGTCTCTACATGACAGAAAGAATCCAAAAGCAAAGAAAGGGTAAATTGAATCAAGACTTAAGCTTTTGTATTAATGTCCCTACTGACAACTATTCCATCTTACTACCATGTCCAAAGAGCAAGCCACTCACCAGTATGTGAGTGTTTTTCAAACCTGGCCACTTTAAGATGTGTAGATTTCAACTCCCAGAATTCCCCAGCCAGCCATGTTAGCTGGGATCTCTGGGAGTTGAGGTCCCACACATCTTAAAGTAGCCAAGGTTGACAAACATTGGTGTAGATGTATTTCCATTCCTTATTTGTTGATATGCTTTCTTTAATGGGTTTTACTATTATAAGCCACTGAGTAATTGTTGCAGGCAAGTCAATGACAATTAACATAGAGAACTTTTAGGGGCACAATTGGTGCCCCTAAATACAGATGGTAAAATAAGAGGCGAGGAGGGGCTACTGGACACGGGGATCTATTAATTAAAACTCACACCAATGCAGATAGGGAGAGAATGGTTCTCCTTTCCCGTGCTCCAAAAAGCTCAGTACTCTGTGATGAGAACTGTTACTCTAGCCCAGAGGTCTTCAAACTTGACAACTTTAAGACTTGTGGACTTCAACTCTCTGGCTGGAGAATTCTGGGAGTTGAAGTCCACAAGTCTTAAAGTGGCCAAGTTTGAAGACCCCTGCTCTAGCCTCTTGAGACGTTATTTTCGGCACAATGCAGCCTTCTCTTGCCCTTGCAAGGGGTGTGTTTGTGTGTGTGCACCTGTTTTGCTTTAGTTCTCTATCCAAGGAAGCCGGGTGCAGTGTAAATGCAGTGCCAGTCACCCACCCACCTTATTTTCTTTGAAGTTCATTGAAATCACCAGTGGAGTAAACTAGATGGCATGGGCAATTGGAACAATGCTGGAATGGCACTTTGTATATATGCACCCTGTAAGGGAGCTGGGTTGTTGTTGTTTTTTACATGAACCTCTTCCAAAAGGCATCCAGCACAGAGCAGCAGAGACCAGAGGTGAACTGGCTGCAAACTGGAGCAAGAGATTAGGGCAGCAAAAGGAGAAATGACTAAACAATGAGCTGACTGAACAGAAATGGTTTTAGGGCACCAACTTAAGGTAAGTGATAAATTCAGGGAAGTTTATTCGGTTGCATTCCTTTCAGAAGCTTAAAGGAAAATGACTGATTGATTGTACGCATAGGAAAGTTTTGTCTTTCGAGCACAATGCCTTTCCAACAAGCATTTCCCGAGAAACAGAATTCTGACTTGCCTACATAGGCAGCCATAGAAAAGTAAAGAAAGGTGAGCCTTTTCCATTTGGATGAGTTAGTCGGGATCCCATGAACTTCCCTTTTGTCAAAACAAATGTGCTCAGTGCTCTTGAAACAATATGTGCCAAACCTTTTGTCAAAAAGCACACTTACGTGGTTGCAGTCAGAAGAGATTTCGTTATCCGGCTAAAAATAGAAAACAAAACAAAATGGTATTAATTCAGAGGTCAGGATACCCTGCTTTCCTTCCCCACAAATCAGCCAATGCTATTGTCTCAAAGTAGTGTGCATGATCAGGCTAACCTGGCAAACCGTTCTGCCAAAGCAAGCCGCCCGCAGATTAAATACCAGTTTTTATCTTGTCTAATCAATGGCTACCACCAAGGAATTAGCTTCAACTCAAAGGCATCAACTAAATTTCTTTTCACAACGTTCCACTTAGGTTGCTTTTCCACAAGTCTTATTTCATAATGCAATCTACTTTAGACAAGCTGGAGCTCTACACAATAAAGGCCAGCAGGATTTCGCTAATAAAGCTTCAATCGTTCTTAAGATGGTAGAACACTTCACATTTTTTTCCTGGCCATCAGTCACAATTGCAATTACAAATTATCACTTTATGGGAAGGAGAAAAACTGACAATGATGAGAGCATCACACCATCTGATCTAAGCAAAAGCCAAGAAGTCGTCTCAATTCAACAAGCAGCTTAAGATGAATGGGATCTTTGCCCCCACAGATGTGACTGAAACAAAGGACCAAACTCAAGGAGATTCCACTGTACACATACCCAGCCGAAGTAACGCGGAACAAGTTTTTCTCATGTGCCTTTGGCTTGTTCTTCCTTGTCTATTTGGGGTACCAATTCACTACCCTGAAATATTTTTAACCCTGAAATATTTTTAACCATGTTTAAAAACATATACATTTGCCCTTTGATAGCAATAGCAATAGCACTTAGACTTATATACCGCTTCATAGTGCTTTACAGCTCTAAGCGGTTTACAGAGTCAGCCTATTGCCCCCAATAATCTGGGTCCTCATTTTACCGACCTCAGAAGGATGGAAGGCTGAGTCAACCTGGAGCCTGGTGAGATTCGATCTGCAAACTGCTGGCAGCCGGTAATCAGCAGAAGTAGCCTGCAGTACTGCACTCTAACCACTGCGCCACCGCGGCTCCTAAATGATATCCTTCATTTTTCTTATGTCTGCTACATTTTTTCTTTTGTCAACTTGGCACATTCCTGGGCAAAGGACACCCTAAAATGTTTATAAATTTAATGCTGGATTACAACCTCCCTCAATTCCGTGTCAAAGTGGGTCATGGGACAAGGACTGCAACTGAAGTTGTAGTTGACACCTCTGGAGGGCATCACACTGAGGAAGGAGACTTCCACACACAGCCCAATTATTGGCTCAGGGGCCCACTGAAGTTGGCCCCAACTCTCAGGCCTCCCCCTTTTTCGTATTATTTATTTATTAAATGTATTGGCCGCCCATCTTACCATAGGGTAAATCTGGGCAGCTTACAGTTACAAAATACAGTTAAAACAGAAAAAAATTAAAATCAGACATTAAAACCAAGGACACACGGGGAGGGCGGGGACGGAGTGGGGGAAGAGGAGGGATCTGTTATTACACAATCAACCACCTCCATTGCGCTGTTCCCCCACTGGTGCCCCAAGCCGACTGGCACAGCCACGTCTTTAGGCCCTTACGAAAAGATAGGAGGGTTGGAGCCAACCCCACATCAAAGTGGGGGGGGGGGAAGATGTTCCAGAGGGCAGGAGCCACAGCAGAGAATGCCCTCCTCCTGGATCCTTTGGGCTGACGGGACCAGTAGCCTGCCTCCTCTGCCGGCACAAGTGAGATGGGCCAATCCCGGTGGGGTGAGGCGGTCCCTCACATAATCTGGACCCATGCCATGAAGGGCTTTGAAGGTGGCCACCAATACCTTGAATTGCACCCGGAAGCAGACAGGTAACCAATGCAGCTCGCGGAGCAGTGGTATTGCAGGCGCCGCTCCTGGGGACCCCAAAACTACCCGAGCTGTCGCATTTTGTACTAGCTGTAGCTTCCAAATGCTCTTCAAGGGTAGCCCCATGTACAGCGCATTACAGTACCCCAACCGTGAGATGACCAAGGCCTGAACGACTGAGCACAGGCCATGTCCAATCAGCAGGGTCAGCAATTTGGAATTGTGGGAGCTCAGTCCAAAACGTCTCGAGGAAATCCAGTTTAAGGGTACGACCACAATTGAACCCAAAACTTATGTGGCTAAGCAAGACAGTTGTTAAGTGAAATTGCCCCATCTTACGGCCTTTCTGGCCACAGTTGTTAAGTGAATCGCTGCAGTTGATAAGTCACCCGGTTGTTAAGTGAATCTGCCTTCCCCATTGGCTTTGCTTGTCAGAAGGTCGCAAAAGGGGATCACGTGACCCCGGGACACGGCAACCGTCATAAATATGAACCAGTTGCCAAGCGTCTGAATTTTGATCACGTGACCACGGGAATGCTGTAAACGGCTGTAAGTGTGAAAAACGGTCTTAAGTCACTTTTTTCAGTGATGTTCTAACTTTGAACAGTCACTATATGAACTGTTGTAAGTCAAGGACTACCCGTACAGGTTTTAGAGCAACAATTCAGAATGTTTCAGGCTTCCTACAAGCCAGACATTTGCTACCATTTTATCCAAACAGCTTCTTGGAAGGAAGTGAGTAGGAAATGAAGAAACCATCTCTATATCAGAGGAAGTTTCAAGTTTCACACGGGAGCCAGTTTGGTCTAATAATGGTTAGAGCACCAGGCTAAAAAATGCGAGTTGGTAAATTCTAGTCCCATCTTGGGTACGAAAGTCAGGTGGATGACTTTGAGCCAGTCACTCTCTCAGCCCAACCCACCTCACAGGGTTGTGGGGGGGGGGGGATAGGAGGAGGAAGGAGTATTAGCTATGTTTGCTGCCTTAAGTTTTTATAAAAATAATAAAGGTGGCATAAAAATAAAGAAAATGTTCGTAACATGTTGTAAACAAAACACAAGGGGATTGTTTTTAGTTTAATGCTTCAATGCATACTGTGGGGATCAGCCTATCTTCCTTATTTTAACCAGGAAACAAGCTCCATTTACAAACTACATCAGCAGAAAGTATTCAAAACAAAAGCACACAACTTTTTCTGTCCAAAGAGCCTTTGGATGACCAAAATCTAAGAACCACAATCCAAGAAATAAGTCTAGGACAAGAACTACTTAAATGTGAGTGCTATCCGGGCTTGTATTTAATCATTTCACCTTTCATTTAAACATTTTAATTTGTTAACCGTTTGTGTATCTTAGAATCCATATAGTTGCTCTATGACCTGTGCTCTGGGACAATGGCCATAATTCTAGAGAAAAGAGAAATGCAAGGTTATTATTTCATTTTACTTTTCTAAGTCCAGATTAGGGAGTGAAGTAAGACATGCTTTATATAGTCTTTCAATAGAATCCACATCCCAGCAAACAGGAAGTGATATTTATAAAAGCAAAGTAGTTCAATTCTCCATAAACAATTTTGCCACCACTTATTAAATATAGTTTGGGAGCAAAAGAAAGTGCCGTTCTAAATTTTGACAGATCTACTGAAGGATCTCTCTCTTCTGGCACAAGGCAAGCCCCTCCCTCCCTCCCACTCTTTCTGAATAAGTGTTCAGCCCTGCCCTTTCTTCAAAGACTAACCAGTTATGATTTTATATCAGCATAATGCTATTTATGCAACAATTTTAAAGCTCATCTAGCAAAAGCTTACAATTAAGGTAACAGTAAATCAATTACCCATAATTTAGCTCTTGGTTCTTGCTTCAAAGACTAAGTGCAGGTTATGGAGGAATATATTCAGGATTTTTACTCGCTCACAGTAGCAATTAGAAGCTTCAGCCACCAAGCACCTAAAATTAACTAGCCTTACTAACTTGCCCATACATGATTGGTCAAAAAAAATTGACTCTTCCTGGGTTCTTGTGGTGCCTCGCTAAATTTGTACTTCAAAAAGAACATGACAACCAAGTTTTTATAGCCACCAGGAATGTCGTTCAATCTGGATTCCGCAGATTATGAACTCTTCCTTTAGGACGTTACCTTAATATTAACTTAAGCTAACAAGCAGGTTAGCTCGCTCGCTCAACAGTGAGACGCTGGCGAGGTGGGCACAGCAGCACCTGCATTTTCTGCATCGCCTGAGAAGACTACGTCTTCCTTCCCCTGTCCTTACCACTTTCTATAGAGGGATGATTGAAAGCATCCTGTCGTATTGTATTACTGTGTGGTTTGGAAGCATTACTGCTTTGGACAGGAAGGCAGTGCAGAGAGTGGTGAGGACGGCAGAGAAGATGATTGGAAGTTCACTTCCTTCTATCCAGGACGTGGCATACAAGCGATGCTTGAGCAGGGTCCGCAGGATTGTCTGCTCCACGTCCTCTTCACGACCTGTTTTCCTTGTTACCTTCCGGGAGGGGGCTTCGTGGCATCCGAATCAGAACAACTAGGTTGAGTCACAATTTTGTTCCATATAGTATCAACCTTCTGAACTCCCAAGTTTCCTCTTTATGTATTCAAAATGGACAGTGATTAATATGTGTGCGTGTGTGTGTAGCATGTGGTGTGTGTGCCAGTGTGCCAAGTGTGCTCACAGTAAAAAATGACAATAAAGGTTATCTTATCTTATCTAATTTACAGGCTGCTTTAATCCTAAATTAGCCCGTATCACTGATACACATTTTGAACTGTAGATCAAACTGGCTTCCAACAGCAATCTAGGAAAAGGATGTCCTAGGTAACAAGAATGAAAAGCCCTGAGCTATAAATCTGGCTGTGCTGCTGCAGCAGCAGCCTTGAACTGCAATAAAAATTGGCTTCTCTTCATAAGAAGGACCTATGAAGGATGTCTCTGGAACAGCCAATCTGCTTCCTGAAATTGCCACCACTTCCAGAGTATCCAAGGCTAGTAATTTAGGTCACTTTTTAGTAGGTTGTAATAATAGGCTTCAGGCCTTTCTAAAATGGTCAAAGATGGAGGTATCTCCTTCCAGATACTTAGAAAAGCAAGACTTGCTGAAACCAGGCAAGCTAAACAGCATTTCATGTCTTAACAGAAAAAGAAGTTGCCACGGCTGAGCTGATGTCCTGCAGAGAATGTATTTAATTTCATTTATTTTACAATATTTATAGCCCACTCAAATCCTAGCCGATCTGGGCAGGGTGAAACTCTCTCCAAAAATGGGGAAGCATCACCCTGAAAACGGTTGATAGATTAACAACAGATCCTACCTACCCTCCCCCCTGCTCATCCTACTCCCTCCCTCATCTTTTAGTTATAGTTGATACGTTGCATTTTTATAGCATTTTATTCTTAATATATATTTATTCTTTTTAACACTGTAAGCCACCCAGAGTCACCTCATGGTGACATGGACGGCAAACAAATTTAATAAATAAATATCAGCAACAAGTATAATAATAATCACCTACTTAAAAATCCTCTACTATATCAAAAGTGCCACTGACCTAATCTAAAGGCCAATAGCTTCCTTTGCCCTATTTTTGAAATATCTCTCAGCAACTTTAACATGTGTGGCCTTCAACATCCATAATTGCACAACATGCTAGCTGGGGAGCTGTGGAAAATGAAGAAGGCCACGTACCTTAAAATTGCTGAGCTGGAAAATAAGGCTTTTAGAGCATGGGCCACCCTTACCACTAGAGAAAGAGCGTTCCATAAAAAGGAAGCCACCATTGTTGGGGACTGCTGGCCTAATCCATGATTCATGAACCTCACAAGAGGGGTGCACAACAGCCCCTCCTTAAATGAGTGGACCAGATCAGCAGACTCAATCTTGGCAAAGCACTGCCTGATGTATCCCCAGTGCTGCACCATAAAGACTGGGGAGAAGCGTTCTCTCTTTTTGACTGAAGGCCCAATGGCACCAGAGGTGATAGGTAAATATACAGAAAAGTTATAGGTGAAAGGGATTCTAAATCTTGAAAAGACATTTCAACAGCTTTCTAGGAACACCTTCCAAAGAGTACCAGTATTTTTTTGCCTCACTATCGAACTAGAACAGCTGAAAAAGTGGATGTAACCTGAAGTTGCGTGTCTCTGTTCACTTAAATCAGATGTACTGCTGAGAAACTATCCATAATAGCCCAGCACTATCCATGTCAGTTGCTTGTAATTAAAAAAAGAACATAGATGAGGCTGTTCTCTATCCTAGGGGTGTCAAATTCGATTTCATTGAGGACTGCATTAGGGTTGTATTTGACCTCGGGAGAGCCAGGGAGGGTGTGGCCAGCTCATCACTTGTGTCGGGGGCGCCTGTGGTGGCCTGAGCGCTCTGCCAGCGAAAATGGGCTCCTGAGCTCCATTTTCAGCTGCAACGGCCTCCTGCAACCCTCTGCCAGCGAAAACAGAACTCGGGGAGGGCTGAGCTCCGTTTTCACTGGCAGAGGCACCGCGGGCCGGTCCTTCACTTTTTCCAGGTCCAACCCCATAGGCCAGATCTAAGCACCCCATGGGCCGGATCCAGCACACGGGCCTGGAGTTTGACACCCCTGCTCTATCCTGTCCTATCAGGGCTGCAACAGATAGCAGCACCTAGCCAACCCTGAAAGAGGCTAAGCAGGGCAGGGCAGGGCGGGGCAGGGCAGGGCAGGGCAGGGCAGGGCAGGGCAGGGCAGGGCAGAGAGGTCACTTCCTTTGCTTTAGTACCCTGACTTAGCTAATCATAAGGGTAGCTCTCTCATGCATTAATACCAAATTGTAGGTAACCCTGGGGTTTTTTTTTTGCAAGGATCAAAACAAAACAG
>QLTV01004244.1:1260054-1282913 GCA_003457575.1 Thermophis baileyi | reverse complement strand
GAAGGAAGGAAGGAAGGAAGGAAGGAAGGAAGGAAGGAAGGAAGGAAGGAAGGAAGGAAGGAAGGAAGGAAGGAAGGAAGGAAGGAAGGAAGGAAGGAAGGAAGGAAGGAAGGAAGGAAGGAAGGAAGGGAGTCAACTTGCAAAGATTTCAAGTTGCCATGAAATGGAGGGGGGGAGAGAGCTGACGGAGTGGCTGACTGCATTAACTGAAACTACATTCCACAAATGTTTCTTTTACTGATTGTGTCTAGGCTACCGGAGTCAGGAGGAGGGGTGTGGGGTTCACAACCCGCCAACGTGATTCATTGGAGAATGTGATTTATGACATGTCCAATGAGAAGGGGGGAAACAGGGTCATGAGGGCGTGCAGCCTACGTGGACTCAGTTCTGGCTGCATCGGAGTATTGCCGAAATGTCGCTCCTAATAAATCTTTATATTTCTTTTGGACTTTGGCTCGTGGCTCATGAATTAATTAGGGCATCTTTCGGAAACTTCACAGACGGAAGGAATCTGACTGGAAAACTGAACATCCTTGATTCGAAACCAGAACATTCTGGAAAAAGGCAATAGTCAGTGCCTTCTTTATTGCCACATAAGTCAAATTCAGCTTAAAAACAACTTTATCTTCCAATATTAAGGAAAAGCTGTTGCTTCCTTTCAGGATCCTCCAGAAAGTGAAGGATCAATGAAATTTGCAAACTATCAAGTTTAGTTTTGTTTTTGTTTTTTTAAAATAGGTATGATAAATTCTCTGAAAAAAGCATGGCCATCTGATGCAACAAAAGAACAAAAGTCTTTTCTGTCAAGGAGCCCTAAGGAATATTAGTTTATCTTCATGAAGGATTATTCTGAACAGTTCTCAAATATTTATGTCACAATAATCCCATTAGTTTTTAGGATTCACTGGAAAATATTTAGTGAAATCAGTTAAAAGGGCAACCTAAATAAAATACACTCCTTCCCGCCCCCCTCTCCTCCCCTCAAGGTATGCAGCCATAGTAAAGAGGCAATAATCATTCAGGTTATATGTGAGTAACTTCAATCTGCTTTTTACCCAGAGGAATAACTGAAATTACCTTAAAATTCAATTCCAAGGACATAAGAAAGAAGGATAAGAGCTGATTTTTTGTAGTACATCAATAACTCCAATTTCAATCACTTGAATTGGGTTTTACCATTTTCTTAAAGCATTGTGGGGATAATGAACCCAGCACCAGAATGTAATACATCGTAATCATAACGTCTACACGCAGTCTGTGAATATGCTCATTAACTGAGCTGGTTTATCCTCTTGCAGGTGGATGAACAAGCACAGCACGGAAGGTCCAGCCTTTACCACCAATTCTCGGTGAATACGGGATTTGACGATAGAGTAGATCCAAGTGACATTTATATAAATAGAAAGGGTGGGGGGAAAGAGCAAGGAGGACTTATTCCGGCAGCCCTGGAGAAACCAAGACCGAATGGCCATCATTAATTATTGAATAGAACACTTTCACCACAGTGGACTGCAAAGGATCCCCTTCTGGGATTGTTTTAATGAAGTTCCTGTCACTTAAGCACTCGAATTTGCAGCCTACTGAAATGATAATCTGGCTCCCAACAGCAGTTGGCTCTTCTGAAGATGCAAAGAGAAATGTTTCCTTTTCCATGGACTCATAAATTCTCAACTGGGAAATAACTTACGGAACTGAAAAGTAAAAGATCTCTATTTTGCAGAGTGAGAACAGTAAAACTGCACCCCTATAACAGACACCAAATACTTCGTGTATGTTTTCACATGTGGATTATCCTGGAATGTACTCTTCATTTTTTTTCAATTCATGTACAGCCATGGTTAAGAAGAGAAACGCTTCCGTGTTGTTTAAATAATGTTTTGGTGATTTGTTGAGGAAAGGCTCATCAAAATAGATAAGCTTATTGCCACACATAAAAGCCTCTTTAGTGATTAAAGTGATAGTTTCCCTATCACTACAAGAGCCAGTTTGCTGCCTAATGATATGCCAAGCATGTATCTGCTTTGGTACCAAATAAAATTATTCTAGTATCACCTCAAAACATCTGAGCTAACAATTGCTGCATAATGTGCGCACCTACCTTCTGAAATTGAAATCTACATCAATCACAGAAAAATAATTAATATGCATTAAGGTTATATCAGGCAAGAAATACTTTCTTTTACTGAATGGATGATTAAATAGAACCCTTCCGACAGTGACTTAAATCATTAACATTGAGTTTTCCTGAGCAGGGCCTTAAACCACGATCTAAATCAATTTTGCTTAAATTAAGTCTTCCTCCCACAAGATGATGCCAAAATGCCAAACGCCAGCACAGCCACGTTCTTCTGAAAAGCTGGAATTGGATGGGATGGTTCTCTTTCTCACAAGACGCCTGATAAGGGTCAGCACAGGACGGGGGGGGGGGGGGCTACGACTCACTCCCACAGACAGGCTTTGCAAATGCTTATATTGGCCTTTGAGCCAGAGGGTCCCACATGACTACCACCACTTTAAAGAAATATCCTGGCATGGAGCAGATCTACTCGGATGGTTGCAGCTCCCTTTGCCAAATGAAAAACTTGGGTTCCTGCTGCAGATTTCTCTAGGTCTGCAGTGAAGGGGGTGCCCCCTCCCCTCTGGCTTCACCCACCCCTGAGCCCTCTCAATCAGAAAGTGAAGAGAAGGACAGCCCAATCTGGATGTACAGGTAGTCCTCTACTTACAACAGTTCGCTTAGTGACAAGTTCAAAGTTACAAGAGCACTGAAACAAGTGACTTACGACGTTTCACATTTGTGACGGTTGCAGTATTCCCATGGTCACGTGATTTATATCTGGATGCTTGACAACTGACTCATATTCATGATGGTTACAGTGTCCCGGGGTCATGTGATCCCCTTTTGCAACCTTCTGACAAGCAAACACAATGGGAAATCCAAATTCACTTAATGTTACTAACTTAACAACTTCAGTGATTCACTTAACCACAGGGGCAGGAAAGATAGTAAAATAAGGCAAAACTCACTTAAACAATTTCTCACTTAACAACATAAATTTTGGCCTCAATTGTGGCCCTAAGTTGAGGACTACCTGTATATAAATACCAGCATTTGATTTGCCCCCTTCTTCTGGGCTTGAAAACATTTCTTTCTTTCCTTGTTTTTCCCTCCAGTTCCCTTTTCTTTCATCTCTTGCCTTTGAGACCAGGAGGTCTCTTGTTTTAATCAACTTGAGCTGCTCTGGGAGAAAATAGTTGCCTGACTACCAAGATGAAAACCCCCTGAACTAATAATTCTTGCAGCACCCTGCTCTGCAAGCTCAGATGGCTATTTAACACTGTTACTTCAGTATATCTTCCCCAGGTATTTATTGATTGGTATTTCCTTTAATACTTACGTATTCAATACCTCGGGAAGATAAACTGAAGTAACAATTTACTGTCACATGAAGGCTAATTACTGACTTGCATTACCTTTTTATTTCTGTCTGTTTAAATACAGAAGCCATTTTTCTGGAAATTTTGAAGGAAATGAAAAATCACATGGGGAGGGCTGGTGGGGAAATTAAATGCATGTGCTTCAGTGTTTAAAAACCCTCACTTTATTTATAAAATAAGTAGGCATGCTTAAAATTAAAAGGGTTAGTTTAATTCACAAAAGTTATAAATCTGCTGATAGAATTGATGATGATGATGAATTGTAAGGAAAAGAACACCTTCCTTTTTGCCTTTCCAAAGAAACACGCAGTCAAAATGTTATCAAGGAAAAAGAAGAAGAAACCGTGAACACTGTAAGTTATATATTCTTAGTTTTGTTCCCCATTGTGTCAAACGGACAGGAAGTAAGCTGACAAACGAAGGGGAAGAAAGCTCAGAATACGAATGTTGAGACACGAGACATTAACTGAATCTGAAACACTATCCCTTTCAGCAGTTTCCATTTCTTATTTTAAAAAAAAGCTCGTCATGATTTTCATAGACTTCTAAAAACTGGTTTCCTATGCCGAGGCAAGAATAGAAATACTTATATCTAAACCAATGTCTTAACAATTTCATGTAAAAGGAAATATTACAAGCCATTTCATATATATATTTTTGTAGAACTTCCCTCCCACCCAAAAAAAAGCCACAGGGAGGAAAACAAACAACAACCGAATGCCAATGTTAGAAGGCACCACTGAGGCCATGAAGTCCAATCCTTTGTTCAGGCAGGAACCACATCAAAGCATCCCTCATGGATGGCTGTCCGGCCTCTGTCTAAATATAGCCAGCAAAAGATGGTCAACCACTTCTCTGGCTAAGTGGCATCTTGTGTTTCTGTCTAGAGCTTTTCATCCCAGCCCAATTTCGGCGTCTGGTACTCTGGCAGCGGGCACTGGGCAACTAGTTAATGCCCAAATAATTGGAACACGGCCCTCTCTCCTGTAAATTATTTCCCACTCTCATTTGCAATATTTTCCTCTTTATATTGTTTGTTTGTCATATTTCAGAATCACCCTATACATTGTATTATTTGGATACAGTGGTTTTTCTAAACTGTTTACTGGAGATGATTAACATTCTGATGGTTAGATAACTTAGACCCTTTAACGATAAAGAAAAAAACGTTTATGCTAATATTAACTATGATTTCGCATCTAAAGCTAACTCCTCTGTTGCAATTTAACTCAGCTACATAACTAGGCCTATTATTAATCACCTCTGTGTTAATCATTTATCTGCAGGAAGTAAGAACAGCCAACTTTCTTCTCATATATTGCAAAAATATTTTTCTGCATGATTGCCCGGGGACAATTACTGTTTCTTCTTGGGGTTCTGAATATCTGTTTGCAAGCACAATTTCCCCCCACCAAATAGGCCTCATTTTTTCTGAAGGATTTTCATTTGGTTCCTTCACACAAATGAAGTGAGCCCACAGCAAGGCTCCTTCTGGAAAATATCCAGGAATTCAAGTTATCTAAAATGCTACAGAGAACCAGATCGCCAAAAGCCTCTCATCCTGTCTTCTTAGTTGTTTCAGGATTGTTCTCTTCCATTTAAGACTGAGAATCCAAGAAAGCCACCCCGTCTATTCCAAGCTGTTTAGTTATAACAAAGGAACATTATTCAGCAGTTCTTCCCAGGTTTGCAAGAGTATCATATTTGCATAAATCACAGTAACTTTAGATAGGTTTTTTTTTTTTTAAAGAAAGTACCTTATTGCCCTTTTAAAAAGTGTAATCATACTGGTTTTCATAAATATACAGATAAAGTGAGATTTGGAGATTAGTTTTCCCCCCTTTGTTTTACTTGTGTCCTATTGTGATCCAATAACTTTGTAACCGAGTGGTATTTAAATTGCATAAACAAACAGAAAAATCAACATTAAAAATGCAATTCGATTTCATCAAACCAAACTATACATTAAGGAGAAAGAAAATCATAATGTAGAGAAACATTTAACATATAGTCTGTTAAAAAATGGAAAAAATTGATAGTCAGAAAAAAGAAAAAAAGATGGTCCAATCTGTATATTAGCAGGAAGGCAGGGTTCGGTTATCACTTCAGTGGCTTTGGTTTTCCCTTCCCTTCTCTCTTGCCTCGTGATTTGCCAGACTGTGGTCAGCTGAAGCAGTTTATTCTTTATTTTTGCAAGCCATATCACAAATGTGTTATGCCTTGCAAAAATTTCACAGCCATGATGGCTTTTTACTCTTTCAATAGTCCTGAGAAACACAACTTGCTTCACAAAACAAGCCAAAATGTTGTGACCCTGGTCAATGTGAAGAAAGATTAATTTCAATTGTAATTGGTAAGCCTGTTTGGCTAGTTGCTGCAGTACAGTCACACCAGAGATCTCTGGGCATAATTAAACCATAAGGAAGCCTGGTAAGGCAACTGATGCCAAGCCCAGAAGCACGAACTGCTGAGAAGGTTTGGGGAGGGGGATCCAACCTGACAGCCCCCAGTACTTTCAGACAGCCTGGCCTAAATTGTCAATCCTTGGGGACCAGTTATAGCTTGTAAAAAAAGGCAACAATGGCTTAATTAATGCGGGTTACAGTGTTGGAATCTTTTCAGACAAAAACATCTAATTTAAGCAGACTGATCCATTTAAAAATACGAATTGAACCACATTTTAGTTCAAATGCATGAAAAATATCACAAGCTGGCTTGAAATATAAAGTAATTCTGCCTGAAACAGACACATCCTCAGTTATGCTCAGTCTAACAACTTGTGCAGCCCAAACTGACTTTTATCAAAAGGAATTTTTAGGTTTTCAATGTAAAACTGACGAAAACCAGGAGGTTTGGGATTAGAATTTTCTAATCTTTAGCCAGTACTGAAGACCATCTGGTTCTACGATTTTTACAAGTTCTGTAGACTTAACCAGCTGGAGATAAAACTAATTCCAAATCATTATAACCTGCCTTATCTCTCAAAATCCAAGGCAATAGTACAAAAACGAATACAACCAAAAGGCAATATAAAGAATAAAACTTCCTGCCAAAATAACAAGGACAGTAAATAATAGAATTATATTAGAGGTGCCCAGGAGCATACAAGCATAATAAGTCCAATGAGTTGGCAGATCAATAATCTACAGCAGAGATCTCCAACCCCCAGTCTGTGGACCTACATTGGGCCGCAGCATGCCAGAAACCGGTCCGCGCGAACAAGCAAAGCCCCATCCGCGGGATGCAGGCAGCACACGAAACCACGCCTCCTCTGGTCCGTGGAAAAGCCTCTCTCCATGGAACCGGTCCCTGGGGCCCAAAGGTTGGGGGCCACTGATCTACAGGACAAAGCAGCTTTCTCTACCTATTTTCAGCATTCTCTTTTTGATTAAATAAGTACATGTGTAGTTCTTGTCATATACAGTTCAGCCTTCAGTCCCTCTACAAACAACTAGAGATGTGAAGGCCCGGAAAAAAACTGGAAAAATTCGGGGGGGAAACCGGTTTTTTTCCGTTTTTTTCCTGAAGGTTTTTTTGTTTTTTTCCAAAAAATTGGAAAAATTGAAAAAAGAAAAAAAAAACATTGTGGAATATTTTATTTTAACATGATGAATAAAATATTTTAAGATAGGGTGTTCAAATATTTTCCAAATCATTTCTAAAAAAAATGTATGATATCAGATTATTCTAATTTCTGTGCACTGAGTGAGGACAAGCAAGTCCTAGGTAACAAACTGAACCCTCCACTGCAAGAACAATATGCATTTCTTCCTTTAGAAGGTGCTGCTATTGTAAACTGACATGTGAAAGGGTAGAGAAGGCTGTTCCACATAAACTAGTAAGCACTTCAGGAGATTGTTTCTCCCTTTGTTACAAATAAATATTATAAAAAAGTAAATTCTGTTTGTGATAATTGTTTGGCTGCACTATATTTTTAATATGCTAGTTGTGATAATTTTATGCCAAGTCAAATTGTCCATAGTCATATTTTATGTTCCTAAAGTAACAGAATGACTTTCAATCTTAAAAAGACAAAAAAGTGCTAATGTAGCATTTTTTTTCAATTTTTCCAAAAATTTCCGTTTTTCCCCCAAAAAACCGGGAAAAAAACCAGGTTTTTTTCCGAGCTTCAAAATTTCCGGAAATTTTACATCTCTACAAACAACACAGTTGCTGATATGTACAAAATATTGTCCATTTCATTTTCAATCAAACTTTAAGCATTTGCTGAAAGGTAACGATCCAAAAGTAATACCAAGGGCCAGCATTCAATGGATTTGACTGAAGCATGCGCAGAACAGAGAAAAAGAAAACTACTTCTTGAAAGAGAGTTCATCTTGAGCCCTAACTTTTAACTATATTTAAAATCTTCCTTCTTGTGAGTGGACAAACCAAGCACCAGTCTCTCTCCTCAGGACCTCAACAATCCAAAATGGCATTTGCCTCTCAGTGTCATCTTGTGCTCGCAGTCAATGTGGCGAGTTTTCTCTCTTTGTCTAGCACGATGAATGCTCACTCCACCCCGGTGGCTCTTAGCACACATTCATCTGTCCCCAAATACACAGGCTTAGCTTCTGATTCACCAGGACAATGTTATGCAGATCGCTGATTTGGTTCAGATGCAAAAATAGTCCTGGAGCAGCTTAGAAACGTGGAGAGAATCCAGACTGGTGTCCAGCTGTCACTGCTCTCACACTTCGTCCTACTGAATATTCATTGTTTTAATGGGAAATGTAATCATCACAATGTGGGTTAACCAAAGACGTATCAATCAATGATAAATTGTGGCTTTGATGGAGAAAAGAAAAGGGTGAAAACAGATTCACTCTGTTTTATTCTTCCAATGCTTAATTAGTATAAATGAAACAAATACAGGAAGTTATCTACTTACAACCACAGTTGAGCCAAACATTTCTGTTCTTAAGTGAGACATTTGTTAAGTGAGCTTTGGCCCATTTTACAATTTTTCTTGCCACTTTTGTTAAGTGCAGTTGATAAGTTAGTAACACCTTTGTTAAGTGAATCTGGCTTCCCCATTGACTTTGCTTGTCAGGCGGCCACAGAAGGTGAATAACATGACCCCCGGGATACCGCAGCCGTCGTAAATATGAACCAGTTGTCAAGCATCCGAATGTAAATCGCATGACCATGGGGATGCTGCAATGGTCATACGTGTGAAAAATAGTCATGAGTCATTTTTTTTCAGTGATGTTGTAACTTCAAAAGTCACTAAGTGAACTGTTGTAAGTCGACGACTACAGGTACATTGTTTTGATCCTTGACCAAAATCACACTTGCAAGGTGCTCTCAATAACAAGCTCTTTAAGGTCAAACACAAAGATAGGCAAATACCCACATAGCACACTTTGTGTTCAAAACCATTTGTGGGTGGTTCTAGGAGAAAGAAACAATATATTTTGTCCTGGTTCAAACATAAAAGGTTTTGGCAAGAATTTAATCGGAGGATGAGATGGAAACTCTGGGTCAAACAGCAAGGGCAGAAGCGCAAAGGCCTCCCACCAGGGAAGATCTAGGCCTCCGGAATGGGACAACTTGCCCCAGCCAACTCGCCATGGCCAACTCACTGTGGGACAACTTGCCGCAGGACAATTTAACAATTCAATTGTTCAAAATAAATTTAAAAATAATTTTAATTTTTGTCATTCACATTTAATTCTGTCCCTCCTTTGGCATCCTTTCTTTAATAATTCTATTCCACCATTTCTTTGATATTAGTGTCACTCTTGAACCACAGTGAATTGTCCTGCAGCAAGTTGGCCCCTGCAAGTTGGTTGTGGCGAGTTGGCCATGGCGAGTTGTCCTAGACTAGGGGTCAGCAACCCGCAGCTCTGGAGCCGCATGTGGCTCTTTCATCCCTCTGCTGCAGCTGCCTGTTGCTGGTCGGTAAAAGGAAAAGACGCCGTGCTAGGAGGAGACTCTATGGTGGGGGAACCGGGCTTCCGGTCGGCAGAGGAAAAAGGACGCCGCGCTAGGAGGAGACTCTATGGTGGGGGAACCGGGCTTCCGGTCGGTTCCAGAATTGAACGGGGAGCTTCCGGTTAGGACTTTTGTGGCTCTTTGAGTGTTTAAGGTTGCCGACGCCTCTGCTATTATTCCTCCTCACCCAGCAACACTTAAAACCCAGAATCTGAAGCTAAACTGAAGTCCACAACTGATGAAGCAGAAAAACATAACAGCCAAGAAATAGTTCGGTGTTTCTGAGCTAATTGAGAACATTTCACACAGAGAAGTTCCCCTTTCCGTAGATGATGGAACTCCACAAAATATCAGCCAATGAACTGTGGCAAGCAAAACAAAGATTCATTTTTGTATACTGGTCATCAACAAACACAAGATCATTGTTAAAGCCTGGTAACTCAGTCCAACGTTTACCGACAGCACGATTTTCGGGATGGCTGGAATAATGAGATTAAAGGAAACTGGAACAAAGGCCGTGGAGAAGCACTGTGCGTCTATCTGCTCAACGTTTTTGCACAGGTAGTCCTTGACTTACGACCATTCATTCAGCAACCATTCATAATTATGATGGTGCTGAAAGAAGGGATAATATGGCCTGTACTCAACGCTAGTGCCCCCGAGGTCACACAATGAAAATTCAGGCACTTGGCTATCCCCCTGCTCTGACGACTACAGGTAGTCCTCGTCTTACAACAGTTCACTTAGTGACCATTCAAAGTTACAACGGCACTGAAAAAAAAGTGACTTATGACCATTTTTCACACTTACGACCATTGCAACATCCCCATGGTCACGTATTACATTCAGATGCTTGACAACTGGTTCATATTTATGACAGTTGCAGAGTCCTGGGGTCATGTGATCCCCTTTAGCGACCTTCTGACAAGCAAAGTCAATGGGGAAGCCAGATTCGCTTAACAACCACGTTACTCATTGAATCACTGCAGTGATTCAGTTGACAAACGTGGCAAGAAGAATATATCTTGACTTCAGCAAAGTGAAGGGAAAAAAAGTGCTGGCTGGGGAATTCTGGGAGTTGAAGTCCACAAGTCTTAAAGTTGCCAAGGTTGGAGACCCCTGCTCCAGAGAACCCCCTCACGCTATCCCAAGAAATGGACGCCATTCTGGATCCGTCCACAATTCTTGTGATCTCAGAAGGGCACAAAAAAACTCACTTAACAAATTTCTCACTTAGCAACATAAATTTTGGGGCTCAATTGTGGTCTTAAGTCGAGGACTACCTGTACGGTGATGCTGCAACTGCCCTCCACCTGTGTCCCAGAGGCCTTGGGCCTCCTTCCTGCCTCGGCATGCCTTACTCCACTTACCTCTTCTGAAGACTGCCTTTCCAAAAACACGCCCAGCCAACACAATGCGCAGCATTCCTCCAGAGCAGGGGTCTCCAACCTTGGTAACTTTAAGACTTGTGGACTTCAACTCCCAGAATTCCTCAGCCAGCAAAGCTGGCTGAGGAATTCTGGGAGTTGAAGTCCACAAGTCTTAAAGTTGCCAAGGTTGGAGACCCCTGCTCCAGAGAACCCCCTCACGCTATCCCAAGAAATGGACGCCATTCTGGATCCGTCCACAATTCTTGTGATCTCAGAAGGGCACAATTTTTCAAATCGCACAGTTTGCAATGATGATGATGATGATGATGATGATGATGATGATCTTCTGAGAGAATGCACAAATGGTGCCTACTTCCAGAATGGCACAAGGTTGCACGTCACATCAGCTGGGTGCTCTTTCGGAAAGGCGGTTTTTGGTAAATGGAGCAAAGCGTGATGGGGCAGGGAGGAGACCCAAGGCCTGAAGGGACCCAGAAGCAAGCCCAAGGCTTGTGGGACCCTACAGGGTGGGAAGCTATGCGGGGGGGGGGGGGGCTCAGGGGGCAGGGGGGGGGGGGGGGGGGGGGGGGGGGGGGGGGGGGGGGGGGCTCAGTGGGCAGAGAGACCCAACATAGCCCAATTGAGAGCGGCGGCCTGGGCCTGCACTGGGCCTTCCCACCCTCCAGGCACCCGCGCTCAGATTAATGACGATGCATTTGCTTAACAGCCAACACAAAGAGAGCTGGGACTGCAGTGGTTGAGTGGGCCAGTTATGTGGACATTTTATTTAATGAGCGCAATAACTTACAACCATAATTCCAGGCTCAATTTTGGTCATAAGTTCGAGGAGTGCCTGTATTTAGCAACTTGTTTTGCGTCTTACAATTTCCCCAAAATTGTAGTTCTCCCTTTTTTTTTGGCAAGAAACTCCCTCTACTTCCAGCAAACCTAAAGTAAATAAATACCAGATGAATGACAGGAAATGGATATAACTACAGGCGGAGAGACTTGAACCATATTGCAAAACTTTTCTACACACCTCATCTCTTTCAGAAGGATACTTAGCCAATCTTTAGAAAGTTTGTTACGTTACCCCCCCACCCAAAAAAAAAAAAACCCCACTCTCAATTATGCAGAACTTAGGTAAAAGCTGTAAGTAGCTTCTCAAAATTTTAAGATATTGTTTAGGAGGAATATGAGAAACCGGCTGATAAATGCAGGTGGAAATATTCAGTAGACAGAAGTACAAAGAATTTGCTGGCTCTGAAATTGCTCTTTGAAGGAAGAAATTAAGCCTATTTCATAGCTGAACACTGCTGCAGCCCAAGAGATACATTATTGACGATTCTGTGCTTTTTGATACAGATATAGCTGTTATTCAAAGAGAAGCAGAAAGGAAATTAAGCAATTGTGCATCCAGCAAAAAACCTTCTCTCAACCACCAGATCACAACCTCACGTTCTCTGCATCCTCATTCTAATTTGAAAGTTTTGCTTAAATCAGAAATATTTTATGCTGCCAGGCCAGAATCCCATGCAAATTGTAGTGACTAATTTTTGGGGGGACAAACCAGGCAGCGTGTGCAGGGACTACTGTCTAGTAAGTTGAAACTCTGTTAACAAGAACGAAGTCTGAGACTTCCAAAGACTTACTTACACACCTTTAATAATGCAGGGGGGGGTGGGGAAGCCAACCGAATCTGGTTGCTTTCTGGGGAGCGTTTTCTATATCTACAGATGTACAATGACAAGTGTGGCATCTCCTTTTTTTTAAAAAAAAGTGCTGTATGGGCATGGTGGAAGCAAGGATGGTTTGCGAGGATAGAAAGAGGTATGTACAGTTAATAGCGTTGATGTAAACTAGATTTAGCAGCCCATCTTTTTCTTAAGGTCAGTGTGTTTATTATTTCAGGCAGTCTTTCTGCAATTTGCATAATACTGCCTACCCCAAAAGGGAACAGCATGATAGTTACAGAACACAGAACATGTACACGTATGTGTATGTATGAGGCCAGTATCTTTCTGTAGTTAACTATAATCTCAGCCTTTACTTTCAGTCTATTTCTTCCAACTGTCAGACTCTCTGATCTTAACGGCTTGCCTCCCCTGCCAGGTCTAGGAAGCAAAAGCAGACTCCCCCTGCGCTGCAAGGCGGATTCCATGGACGGCCGTTCCTAAGATAGGTATTCAAAAACTGAATATGCAAATATAATGGAAGCACTGAAGGCAGCTTGGAACAAAACCGCTTGGGCGCTCAAGGCTCGGCAGTTAAAACATAAGCATGACTCATCACCGCAGCTATTTATTACACTCTGGTTACAAAAATGCAGAGGTAGGGATGATCCGCTTAACTAAGTTTCTCTTTTAAAAAGAGAGGGGGGGGGAGGGCATCCTGTTGGAGGCCGCCTTCCGGCCTGATTGGAGTCTCTGTAAGAGGCAGACCTGGGAAGCCTCAGCCATCTTGGTCTGAGATCTGACAGCTCCAGCAGGATTGCCTACATCCTGTTCAGGCTCTGTTGGAAATAGGTAACTACCTGTTTACTACATTTTTATTGGGAGGTACTCATTAATGAGCCTTAACTAATGAGCTAAACAGCTGTACTAACTGCTTAATGACTGAAACTATTCTAGTGATATTGCTGAAGAACTCCAGGTGCCATCTGCTCACTGCAATTTCCAGGCAGACAGTAAATGATAATGTCTGTCTGATCACAAAGTGCGCAAGAAAGCCGAAGTATTTTTTTTTAAAAAAGCAAATAAACCCACAAACCATTTTGAACCAGCGCTCTTTGTGCAACAAATAAACAAAATGTCAGCTCTAAAAGAACAATGGGGACTCATACAAGGATTTTCCAAACTCTCCACTCAGCTGAAAGTATTAGTACAGTATGTAAAGATCTGTTTAAGGCACATGCAGAGAGCTTTTGTAGACACACAAAACTGGGAACATCTCTGGGAACATCCCACATTTGGGAACACTGCTACTGGTCCCAATTTTGCTTAACCCTCCTACAACTTTTTTCCCTGCAGTGACAATTCCCAGAATGAGACGTTCCTGTCTGATAGAGCAACTGAGAAGTCTTTTTTATTATTATTAATGCTCCCTCCATGCGTAGGAAGATCACAGCTAATGGTCAATCTTCAAATCTTAGGGTGGAATGAAGGTTGCTGAAAGACAAACTGTAAAGCAGGAAAGAGATCACGGGATAAAGAGATAGCACAAAGGCAATAAATACTTTTCTAAGTTCCTATCATTGTTTCACATCGGGTTATCATCTTCATTATTTTCATTAGGTTAATGTTTATGCATCTGTGATCAATATTTAACTCCTTCACTGGGTCAGTAATGCTTTGAAATAAGGACACGTCTATGAGAAGAGCTCATCCAGAAATCTTGCCTGTCTCTGCGGCACAAAGCAGAACACCAAATGCAGCAAAGGAAGGCCTTTTAATTCTACATCGATACTCCTGGTCTTCCCAACGGAGGGAGGACATGGAACCTCTTAAGGACTTGTATTTTATTATGCTGGTTCCCTCTGAGGAAAAGAAGCGTCCTTAACAGTCCTCCATTGTATTCACACCTGCAGGGCTATAAATTACACAAACAGCCTTCAGGCCCAGCATGTTTATTGATCTAAGATCAAATGAAGACTTACAGACTCAATTCTCATCAACAGCCCATCTCCTAAAAATTTATCAGTGATACAGAGCGCTTTCTTCTCAGCCAGAGCCAGACACTGGGGTGTCCTCCAGATGTTTTCAAGGAAAACCATCCTTTGCCACCAGCTACATTGGCTGGGAATGACATCTGGGTTTACCTACCTACTAGTGCAAAGTCAAATCTAAATGTGAACTAGTGTTAAATACTTTTGTCTAGACGTTTCATATACATTCCCTTTTAATGTCCATCTATTTAGTTCCTATCTGGTAACACAAACAATTCTTATACATGTCTCCTAGGAAATAAGACCCACTAAGTTTATTATAGATGAACATAACAACTATCCAAATGGTTGCAGCAAATCAGTAGGAAAGGCTTCAACAAATATCCTAAATCATAAAATTTAGAGGAAATATACCACTAAGAAAGATTTCTAATGAAACACATTGGCTATTACGTTTTTATTGTATCTGTATTAATTGTTGGATTAGGGTTAGAGAGACTCGAGTTGAAATCTATCTTCATGTCACTCCCTTCAGCCCAAGAACCAGCATGGCGGTGTGCTTCAAATATTGGACTAGAAACTAGGAGACGGTGAGTTCTAGTTCCCTGCTGCACCGTGTGCACTCGATAAGGGATCAAAGCTGCTGTTGTGTAGATAAAAGAGAAAGCCATACTAAACTTGCCTTGAGCACTTAAAAAAAAGGGGGGGGATACAAAATCAACAAATACAGATAGTCCACAACTTACAACCGTAATGGAGTTTGCCCATTATGATCATAAGTTGTAACAATCATAAAAATGAGTCACCCATGTGACCAACTCGATTTTGCGAACTTTTTTGCATCGGTTGTAAAGTGAATGTCACAGTTGTAAGGCAAATCCGTTGTTTGCTGTGGGCCGTTTTGACCAAAAATAATTAACAAATACCAGTTTTCAGGAAAAAAAAAAAACTTGTAAAACCCAGACATGTCACAGCAGGATGCTGCAAATGGTCGCATATGCAGGCTGGTTGCTGAAACACCCAACATGTACTCACATCGGATGCTCAGAGGGTGGGGAGGGAAGGGAGACCACAGGGGGAAGACGCTGTCGGAACTTTGTAACCAAGTCATAGATATTCCAGGAAAGTCTGTCGTAACTTCAAATGGTCACTAAATGATCAGTCATAAATCGAGAACTACTTGTATTCCACTATGTCAACATACATTTTTCATTTTTGTCTTCACAAAAACTGGATCTATTAACCTTATCTAGTGTAGTAACTGAAAACTTGGTATTTTTATTTATTAAACAAAGGGTCTGAGCCTTTCTATTCTGATCTCTCAGCTTGTATGTCTTAAGCTAAAGCTCTGCATGCTTCACTGTTATTTTAGTTTCCCTGCATTTCCTTGTTACTTGCCATTTTAGTCTTTCAGTTAGCTATTTATCCTGGCAAGTACAACTTAAACTTTAAAGCATGCCAGAACCACACAAGCCACAATCAAGAACTATATGCCAGCCACACAATAGTTTGAAGGGCTAATGGACCTTTACATATTTTAAAAGAGCATATTATTTACAGGAAAGGGTTTTTAAAAATGAGCATTTTTACAAACAGTACTTAGCAGGGGACACAGTGATCTAATTCAGTGTTTGCATTCTTGATTCAAGCCGACTTGAGATTTATTGAACTGAAAAGGAATTAAGAACTGGGGTATTCCTCCCCACCCCTCCTCTTGGCACAGAAGACATAGTCTAGGTATTCCTAACTGTGTGCTAGGAAACAGGCTTAAGGAACCAGGTGGCCTCTTCTACGGTTGGATGCAGGGAAAGAGGCTGTCTGTCTCTAAGTCTTGCTGCTTTTCCTCATTCATAACCTGAACTGCAGACTAAAGAAAGCTCTGCAAACTCTGTTATTATTCAAATGGCGGCTCCAACCTTTGCCTGTTTTGCCTGCAAGACTAAAGCTTAATTTAATCTACAGCTGTTTTCCAAATACTACAAACAAAACTGATCGCAGCACGAGGGACAAGACCAGAAGCCATAAAAATTGAACTATTTAGGCAGTGCCTTCCTTATCCATCAGAATTTGAGAATGCCAATGCATCTCCTAACTTTTGGAGGAGAAAAAACAGAAGACGGTGAACTATGGCCTGAGATTAGAAGCAGCAGAATCTGGGCCTAACGTGTGTTACGGTGTATGATACGGAATCCTATCTGTACAGAAATAAGTACCGTATCCAGGAAAGTAAGAAATCAAACTCATGTTTTATGCTTTTACCCAAACTATCCCACCAACTTAAGACCATCTAAATCAGTGGTTCCCAACCTTCCTAATGCCACGATCCCCACCCCCTCCCGGCGCGCGATGAGATGACAAAGGGGGCGTGGTGGGCTAGCGCGCGCTTAGGCGACCCCTGTGAAAGGGTCGTTCGACCCCCAAAGGGGTCGCGACCGACAGGTTGAGAACCGCTGATCTAAATGGATCGTTCCTTCCTGCATGGTGATATAACACCTCTCTGGAAGTTTTCAAAATCATGGAAAATGTTTTAATATCTTAACTCGTAACAATTAAAAATATGGGGCATGGAAGATGACAGGAACAGAAACAGGTAAGCATAACTGTATAAATATTTAGTGAGAATTTTCATTTAATAAGATTAATTACTCCCAGGTAATTTTTGAATTCAATAAAAGTTACTGAATAATGAAAAAAGATGAAAACTATTATATAATAAACTTTTTAAAAAGATACAAGGCAATACAAACTAATATACTCTCAAAACGGTGTTAACGTTTAACTTGAGTCATACTGGAAAAAACAAGGGGGAAATTTTAAAACAAAGGTCTTGCAAAGGTTTCGAAAATCATAAATCCACAACCAAGTAAGTAGCCATTCTCTAGGTTTGACTGATTTGCAAGCTTAGAATAGACTAAAGAGCACCCAGAAGCTTCAACTGGTCCAGAAGGTGGCAGCTTCACAAGCTGCACTGGATGAGGTGTAATTCAAGGTGTTGTTTGTTACCTACAAAGCACTACAAGGCACAGGGCCTGGTTCCTGAAAGGACTACCATCTTCAATAGTATATACCAGGGGTCTCCAACCTTGGCAACTTTAAGACTTGTGGACTTCCAACTCCCAGAGTTCCTTAGCCAGCTTTGCTGGCTGAGGAACTCTGGAAGCTGGAAGTCCACAAGTCTTAAAGTTGCCAAGGTTGGAGACCCCTGGTATATACCACACTGATTCAATCCTGCAGAATTAGTGTGCTTCAGGTTCCTTCAATTACACTATGTCATCTATCGGGACCCCAGAAGTGCACTTTCTCTGTAGCAGTGCCTGCCCTCAGGAATAAGCCCCCCCCCCCCCAAATCCAGGTGGCTCTCTCTCTGCTGTTGATCAAATGAGCTGTGAAGATCTGGCCCTTCACCCGGCCCTTTGGAAAAGGAGTACGTCCGCCTGCTTCCTCACGCTTGCCATCTTTTATCTTTTATTGATTTTATTGGTAATTTTTAATGTCATATAGTTGTTCAGTTCATGTAGCATACAAGTTTAATAAAGTATTATTGTTAAATAAATGAGCTACAATTCAATTAGTAATCTAGTGCCAATTATTTCAGAGGATTTACTTTAGGCAGGGCTCAGTCTGGATCCAACCTCATGTGTGGAGATGAAACAAATCTATTTTACTTTAATATCTGACGTTTATATAATATAATGAGATAAGAGCATTTAAACTTTTTCAGATTTTTCATAATCCTCTCTTGAGCACCTTGTAAGAACCAAATGAGATGGAACTGACACGAAGCAGGGGGTTAGATTAGAAGACCTCCACAGTCCCTTCCAACTCTGTTATTCTGTATTCTGTATCCCTTTCTCATGCAAAGATTGCTACTGATCCCCATTTAAGAGCAAGAGACTTTAAGAGTTGTTGTCCAACATATCTGGCCGTTGCAATTTACGGACAGCTGGATTAAATGTTACAAAATGCTGGAAAGACCAACATCAGAACGAACGCACTTCCATTCTCTGGGGCTTCAGCTGTAGAATGACAGAAGTGTAGAAGTCTCTCTCTTCAGCTCATAAAACTGTGGTTACATGAAGCACATGTCATACTAAATCCTAATAAGAAACACTTTGAAGGACTGAACCCATTTCAACTTGTTAAAGATAACGTTTACTCTGTGGTCTCCAGGCTTCTTTCTGAATGTTTGAACTTCTCTGTCTAACTGGATGGTCCGGTCTTTCTCCAAGTATTAAGGAGGTCCACTAATTCTGCTTCATCAAAAATCATCAAAATTCACTTGATGCTGCCGCTTTATCTTAAAACTTTGTTTCTGATAGTAGAGCCAGCACGAATATCCACAGAATGCGGCGTGTAAAAAAAAAAAAAAAAAAAAAAAAAAAAAAAGTCAAGGTGGCCATGGATGGTGCAGTCGAAGCTCAGCCCCTTGCTTGTTTGTGCACAATGCACACAAAAACTAGGCAGAGCTTTGACTGCACTGAGATGGCACCATCTTGTTTGTTTTTTTCACATAACCTGCAGACACATCTCTCTATACCAGGGGTGTCAAACTCGCAGCCCGCGGGCCGGATGTGTCACGCGCTGGCCACGCCCATCCCTGGTTTAGCGAAGGGGGGAAAAGTTGTGATACGTCATGTGACGACGTGTCGTTGCAAGTTTGACACCCCTGCTCTATATGCTATATGGAGAGAAGGGAGGAGGCATCTTCAAAAGATCTCCAGGAATCAATCCCAGAAAACTATAAGACAACCAATGCAGTATTCCAATGGCACATGCAAATTTTGTTACTGGTTTTAACTCTTGAAGAACAAACTTGCCAGCTACTACAATATTCTAGAATACACAGTACAGCAGATGGGGCATTTCATAAAGAATTCCAGGTCACAAAAAGAGTTACACAATTGTATCCTTTAAGTACTAGGGCATTCCCTAAAATTCAGTGCAATCAGTTCCCTAACCATTCAAGTTCCTTCCAAACTTTCTTTCTGACAATAAGAAAACAAAAGAACCAATTCCAAAACTCAAGAAATAGCTTAAGCTGACAAATCTGTGCTCATGGTTTACATGGAAGTATCATATCTAGAAAACTAATTGTAAAACCAGAATTCCTCAAGAATTCACTGGTGCCAAAAAAAATGTAGGCAGCCAGAGCACCTGTCTCTCTTATTATCATAGAATCCCAGGTACCTTGGAGGTCTTCTAGTCCAACCCTCTGCTCAAGGAAAGAGACGTTATACCCTCTACCATTACTGTCTTATATCATCCCTCATTTGCTATGATCTTCTGCAATATTCTTCCTTATATTATGTAGGTGTTAAGATTGCAGTTACATGATAGTACATCTAAAACATAATGCTGTTCTTTTAAAACAACTCTACAAATTGTAAACTAAAAATCTAAAACAACACTCACAATCTAAAAAAAACCACACAATCCACTGGCTCTATCACTGTCATTCACACTGAAAATAAATACTATAATTCACTACAAGTTCACGAAGATCTACTGTTTGAACAAATAGGAGAACAATCTAAAACTCATGGATGCAATTCATCCCAATGCAGGGTGGAACCGACATAAGAGGTGTAAGTTACACATGTCTTACACGGGATGAAAAATCGTTTTCCCCGGCCCCTCCTGCAAGCACCAAGAGTTAGGGTAATGGAAACACCAATTGAGCCTTAGGTTGCAACTTTTAGGGGCAAGGGGATCATTTGGAAGTCTAAGACAGAACCATGAGTGTTCAAATAGTGACTGCCATCACATTTCTGACAATTCATAAAAGAGCTCCCACGGTGTGTGTGATGACCAATCACAAAACCACCATTTACCAAGCAGTGGTGAGGTTGCCTTCCCTCATCTTTCTAGCCTTCTGAGATGCTGTCTACCAAACCCACTCTACCACTGTCCATTCTCTGGGGGAGAAGCCACCCTTCCAAACGATACACTAAAGCACAACTTGGTTTTACTTCCTAAGGACATTTTGAGGCTCACTTGAGGCATTTTCAAAATAGAGATATGAGAGAAGCTGGTGTTTTATGGGAAATCGCTTTAAATGTCTCTCTGCTTTAAATTAGAAAATCCAGCAACTATATTAAAGTCTGGGAAGGTAGGCAGTCTGGTGGACACCAAGGGAGCTAGCCGTCTGCAAGCACACAGATATTCACATTGATTTTCTCAGTAACTAGTGATTCCTTCCACGTCACTTCTGCTTCCTTTACCTTAGTTCAGCCAGAAAGTGAGACATTTCCCGATTTCAGAAATCCCCCCTCTGTGGTTTTCATATTCATGGTTTTAGAATGAAAAAAAAAATCAGGAGGAATCTAGTAACACCTTTTCTGACTAACAAATTTGACTAAAAGGCGCTAAGCTTTTGTAATAAGCCTTTTAATAAAATGTGTTAGAAAAAAGGCTTCCAGGCTCCTGTTTTTTGGTCACTGTAGACTAGAACAGCTTTCCTACAATAGCAATGAAAGGAAACCCAAAGTAGTCAGTGCAGATAAAAGTTGTCAGCTTACTAATGCAACTGTTAGTACTGGACACTTTTCTAACAGAACAAACAGATAGAAAACAATTCCACATCAGAATCTAGAATTTAGAAACAATTGGCCTGGTTCACACTAAGTTAAAAACCTGTTTGTAAGCCTTATTTTTCTTCCTAGGAGGAGTATCCATGTTATAATTAAAAAGAAAACTAAATTAAGTGGTCCTATGTGCGAATCAGGTCTTGCTAATACTTACAAGAAGCACCATCTCACCTGAACTTACAATTTTGTGACTGTGATCCCTGAAAGTAAACCCAATGAAACAAAAGACATTTTTCTCCTGCTTAACCAAACTCAGGATTCTATGTGATCAGGTAGTAAGTGTCCTTAGTAAGTGCAGAACATGGTATCTTGCCCCACAGAATGTCTTGACTTCTTTCAAAAAATTGAGGACAGACTCATGAGTTAACCATTCTTACACAGTCAAAAAGGATCAATTACAATCTTTTCACTGAGACTTTTTCCAATGTTGGTATTATTATTAAAAGTACCATCTTACTGACTTCACCCCACCCAACAGTTTTGAAGTTATTCAAATATTTGAGAGAAAAAAACCAACAAAGAAAGACGGCACAAAGGTAAACTTCAGCTTTCTCCAGTAAAACCTATCAACCTTGGCTGGTTTGTGCTCTTAATCTAGAGCTCATTCTTTGCTTGCCCATTTCACAAATTGCCATACTTTGCATCCTTATGAATGGACAATATAAGAATAAAAATCTTAAGTAATTTCTATTCAGAACAACTCAGAAAGTTTGAAATTTAGCCGCAATCATTTCTTACAGCATCACGAAACATCCAAATAATAAACCTTTCAATTTAATCTGTGTAGCAGACATATATTTATTCATGTTCCTTTAAAACTTTAAAGTGGTTTTAAATGCCTAAATTCAATTGTCTATTCGGCTAACCAAAGTTAAAAATGAACCTAGTCAGTAAGGATAAATGAGCAGATGATACACCACTAAAAACTGGAAAAGCTGATACCCCAAATAACCTTTATAAAATCCAAATTTTTCTTCTTTTTTATTTGGCAGTGGGATAATGGGCCCTTTTTTTTTTTTTAAATTCACCAGGGAGGTGGAAACCAATCTTCCTCCTTACTGCTGCTTGAATGAACTTCCAAAAGTTCTGATGAAAATCCACAAGTGTTTCTGGGCAGCTGCACCCACCTGACTTTGTCAGCATCGATTCTTTGGGGAAAACTCGCACAACCAGAGGGGAAACCACTCCGGCTTTTAGGAAAGCGTCTTTCCCTGGACCCCTGAAGACCACCTCACCCAGCCCAGGCCAAAACCTCACGGGTGGGATGCCGGGTCTACCTCTGCGGGGCTAGATCCGCCCAAGCGAGGCTCTGGGCAGCACAGGAAGGGGGGGGGTGGAGACCCCTCTACAGAAATGGGGCTGCACCCTAAAATCCACAGCAGGACCGAAAAAGCCGTTATCGGGACCTCTTCTGTGCCCCGCACCCAGGGCCGGCTCTGCCCACTCTCTGGATCCCGACGTGTCCCATAATGCTCGGCCAGCAAGGATGCCCAAGGAAGTCCAAGGGAGGGACCCTAATGCGCGGCCAGGTCGCCTAAGGAGCGCCCGCCGAGGTCCCGTCAAGCCTGCCTAAGTCAGCCTAGCGAGGTCCCATAATCCACGGCCGCCTGAGGAAGGCCTGGCAGCCGGGTGGTCGCTCCTCCTCCTCCTCCTCCTCCTCCTCCTCCTCCTCCCGTCCGCCCGGGGGTCCCGCGCCGCCCGCTGACCTCGCGCACGTCCTGCAGGCACTCGAGGACGGCCAGGTTGTTGGCCCAGCTGTGCTTGGGGCAGACGCGCATCACGTCTTCGCGGCACACCGGCTCTTCCGCCAGCTTCCAGCCGCCGCCGCCGGAGGAGCCAACGCGGGACGCCCGCCCGCCGCCG
>QLTV01004244.1:1232904-1253439 GCA_003457575.1 Thermophis baileyi | reverse complement strand
TATGTATGTATGTATGTATGTATGTATGTATGTATGTATGTATGTATAGATAGATAGATAGATAGATAGATAGATAGATAGATAGATATAGATATATAGATATAGATATAGATATAGATATAGATATATATGTAGGTCTGTGGTTATTCGGGTTTTCTCCCGCGTGAAGTTGGAGATGTCATTGCAACGTTTCGACGAAGTCTCATTCGTCATCTTCAGGCTGATTATCAGGCTTGTGTCTTCAGCCTCGTGCTCCTAGCTTGAAATAGATCTATACTAGTCTCCCTTTATTTATGTAAAAATATAACATATAGAAACGGACTGTCGTTTGTAATTAACTGTCTGGATGGCCCCTGGAGGGGCCGAAAGGCAAAAAGGAAGCAGTATGCTTTCTCCCATATTTGGGTATACCAGGTGATTTAACAGAGAAAAAAAAAACATATATATATATATATATATATGTGTGTGTGTGTGTGTATATAAAAAGACTTGCATATATGTCAGTGTTATTATTTGGCAAGCTATGCTTGCATTTTATCCATACTAGTTAATTTTCATGCAACGCAGAGTTCAGAATAACTGGACATGGAATAAGTTGGCCAGCAGCCACGACTCTAGCCTTATCATCTACCCTAAAGGTTCTTTTTAAAATCTCCTCCGGATGGGAGGACCCTCCTCCTCCCAAGATGGTGTTATTAGGGGCAGCAAAACATGCAGGGCTTCTCTGGAGCTTTACCTGGATCACAAAGATCAGAGGGCATAGTTAATCTTTTCATAAGTTTCACGGGGCACAAAAAAGAAATTAGTGGACTAATGGGGGACGTAGTTTAATATCAAGCAGCACAAAATGAGCAGGGAATACATGGGATTTGTGTTTCTGCTTGCAAGGTATCACAGAGCCGAGGTGGCGCAGTGGTTAGAGTGCAGCACTGCAGGCTACTTCAGCTGACTGCTAGCTGCAGTTCGGCAGTTCAAATCTCACCGGCTCAAGGATCCTTCCGAGGTGAGTAAAATGAGGACCCAGATTGTTGGGGGCAATATGCTGATTCTGTGAACCGCTTAGAGAGGGCTGTAAAGCACTGTAAAGCGATATATAAGTCTAAGTGCTATTGCTATTGCTAAAAGAGAGAGGGCAAAGAACAGTTGTTATAGAAAGATGGGATCAATTATTTTATGAATAGGATAATTTATTTTATAATTATGGCAAATCGGTAGATATTATTTTGGTTGTTCTGTCTCAACTCTGCCCTTGGATAGAATGTGGCTTCTGCCACACACATCCACATAAATGTAAGCACACAAAAATATGATGCACACGTACATACAGGATTGATTTCAACAGGAGCCGGTAACCCTAGGCTGGAAAAGCTTGGTGTTATAAAATGTTTTGGTCCATGTTGGTAATTTTTGATCCTTTGAAATTTCAAATGAATGTGCCTGTTTTTTTTCTTTTTTGTGTGTGAGATCAGCCAGTTTACTTATTTATCACATTTATATGGCTGCCCCTCACAGAAGGTAACTCCAAGTGGCGTACGTTTTGTTCCCTGCAGTGCCTCATTGGCAAGGATGCCCATTTACACTGACTTAGGGAGAGAATTGTAAAATCATCTTCTCAGCTATGACGCATGAAAAATGAACACACAATGTAAGAATTGGGCAAGTGTTCAAAGGCAGAATCCTGTATCCTCCAAGAATCCTGAGCTGGTATTAATGCCATCTTAACCCTCTTCTGTAAATAGGCTATACACTGCAATAATCCAAGCACCGAATGAGGTTTACATCCTGCATTTGTCAAATGATTTTTAACAGCTTCTTTTCTAAACTGTCAAAACATGTCATCTAAGAGAAGTACGGGAAGTCCTTGGCTTACGACCACAACTGAGCCGAAAATTTCTGTTGCTAAGTGAAACATCTGTTAAGTGAATTTTGTCCCATTTTACGACTTTTCTTACCAGAGCTGTTTAAGTGAATCACTGCAGAGTTGTTAAGTTAGGAACACGGTTGTTAAGTGAATCTGGCTTCCCCATTGTGTTTGCTTGTCAGAAGGTCGCAAAACATGATCCCCCAGGGCACTGCAACCGTCATAAATAGGAATCAGTTGCCAAGCATCTGAATTTGGATCACAGGATCCTGGGGATGCTACAACCGTCGTAAGTGTGAAAAACTGTCGTAAGTCACTTTTTTAATGTTGCTGTAACTTTGAATGGTCACTAAGTGAACTGTTGTAAGTCAAGGACTACCGGTCTATAGAGAGACTAACACATGAATGCCATCAGTTACATTTACCTCCGCACTTTTTATCAGATGGGCGGTTTCTCTAATAGAACTTAGCCTGAATCTCACTACCTATAACCCTTTTACAAATAACAGGCGTTTCAAATGTTGAAATTGAAGATGTGCTCTAGACGTTATCTATTGCATAGACAGGATACTCAAATTTCCTTATAAATGCTTGATAAAGACGTACCTTTATTATACAAAAACTTGTATTTTTAAAGCAATTGAAATTCTGGCGTATGTCACAAATTTACCTGTGTTTACATTATAGTGATCATGTACTTTAATATAAAGTGACTTGCTCACTGTTAAAAGCAGAACTGCTGTTTCTATATTCTAGAGATTCCCACAAGGTAACAGTTTATTCCAACATGTTTCATTAAAAAAATTAACTATATTTTCACCTTAGTTAAGGTATAAACGTTCACTTTTGAAAAGAGTTACCTTACAAATTGCACCTTGCTAATTGTCAACAAAAAGTTAAGGAAATATTCCCAAAACCCATATATATTAATTTACCACATGGAAGCACTCCTGTCTGACATCAGGTACAAAAGGTATCATTTCCTTCAGATCTTTTAAGATGCACACTCTCCTTCCCTTTCTTGGCACTTACGCTTAACTTTAAAGCTATTCGAATAGCCTAACAGCAAAGTGTTTTGCCCCCTGGAGAAAACCACTGATTTTAAAGTTTGTTTCACAATTGCTAGTTTTAAAAAAATTACATAACAGGACAATTGGACATACTTACAAGTCACAGTATTTCAGTTTAAGAATGTTGTTCTGAGGTTTGTACTGCCATGCACAGTACAGGCAATGCAAAAAGCTTCCATTTCTATAGCTTTCAGATTAAAAAAAAGGTTTTCAGATGAGTCTTGCAGTATATACACTCTAGTAATTTGCTTTGTGAAAGCCAGCAATCAAAATACAATGTCATTTTAATTCAGAGCGGAAAACAGATCACCGGTGTACTTAAGAAAAGCCAAGCAAAACCTTTTCCCCTGCAAACAGACTTAATCAAGTTCTGAAGTGGCTTCACTTTTCATTTTTGCAACGGTCTGGCTTTGGGAGATCGGCTGGAGGTCTCCTAAATCACGGTTTCAGTCCAAACAGTTAGGCTTGTACATTAAGTCATTGCATCTCCCCAAACTGCATTCGAAATGCATGTCAGCAGCCAGTTTCAGGCAGAATTTGCGATCACCCTTTTCCCCGTCTTCCCTCATGATCAGAAAACATTTTGCTAGAATAGTTCCCTGCAGAAAAGTGAATTCAAGGAGAGCAAAGGAGAGAGAGAGAGAGAGAGATACAAACTGCTTTTTGCTTTGTACATGGTAGGCTATTAATCTACTAGCACCCACATTATGAAGTTCTAGGTCACTGCGGAGCAGGGCTAATTAAGGTAGTCTTAGCAAGCACCAATGATTAATTTCCGGAAACTATATCCAGAAAATGGCAGCCAAGTTTCTTCTTCACTTCCTCCCAGAATAATGCAACCAGAAGACAAGACCAATAACAAGATTTGTTGCATGACTGAAACAACTGTCTTCATTGAAAAAAAAATATAAATTGGGGAAAACAGGGACATAAGGTGAGCAGAGATGGAGCAAATAAATTACCCTGAGGTACAGATCTAAGGTGGCTCAGGAATAATCCTATCTTCAAGAGAGCCAACATCCAATTAGCAGCAAAACGTCTGCTCAGGGATCAGGCTTGGAAGGCAAGGGAGACAGTCACTGCCACTTGTAGATTTTCACCATCTTCTCCGTCAAAGTAGCAAGAAAGCTGTTGCGATTCACCTCAAAAGGACAGACATCCAACACAGGGAGATCAGCTGGCAGTTTCTGAAGCAGAGTGCCACTTCCCGCGTCCCAGAGCTTCAGGATGAAGAGAAAAAGGCCATGATTCACCACATATCTCGCTGGGCAAGACATGGTTCTGCAAACTACAATGTTTTACAGGAATCGACACTTCCGAATAAAGCTACCCTCCTTTCCTGTCCCCTGATAAATGGTTTTTAGAAGATTTCAGACTAGAGCTGTAAAGACCAAATAAAATAGAAAAAATAGGGACTAGCCTCCCTCCCTCCTCACCTCTAATAAAAGAGTACTGCATGGAGTAATACTGGCTCTGTGTGCCTCACAGCTGAGTTCATCATTTTCCTCCCAGTCTCCTATCCCTAGGGCAGTGATAGCGCGCGCACATGTACCCACACCCATTCCCTCCCCCGCCACGCATGCGCACAACCCCCGCGCTGCCCCCTGCGCATGCACACAACACCCCCCCCCGCACAAGCCTCACTGAAGCCTGGGACGGCGAAAAACGGCCAAACAGGCAAACCAGAAGTTAGGAAAAACGGACTTCCGGTTTGCCCATTGGGCCATTTTTCACTCTCCGGAAGCTTCAGGGAAGCCTCCTGAAGCCTCCGGAGGGCGAAAACGGCCTTCCCCAAGGCCGAAAATCAGCTGGCCAGCGCACACATGCGTGCTGGAGCTGACATAGGGCAATGCCTCGCGTGCCCTCTGATATGGCTCCGCATGCCACCTGTGGCACGTGTGCCATAGGTTCGCCATCACTGCCCTAGGGAAATAAATGCCGAGGACAGACAGCTCCAGCCCCAGCTCAAGGTTCGGCTGCACAAGAGGCCCTCTAGTGGCATGGGTGGCAATTGCAACACACCTGCACCCTCACTCTATCACTCCATGGTTTTTGTGACTTACAGTTGTGGAAGAAGAAAAACAATCAATACCTAACGCTACAAAACAACAAAAAGGCAAAGTTGTTATCCAAAGTGAAGGCCATACCATGGCAGAGTTTGATGCTTCATCCCCCGCACACACAAGGATGCTGCCGTCATCTTCGGGACTTTGAAAAATGGCATTTTTGGTTAAGAGTTTGCACGTTGGACCTGCAGTAAGAGTTTGAATGGGGTTGCACGAACAGACAATTTCGTCATCGCGGTCTGTCAGCTGAGTAGACGTCAGCTCCATCACCACACACTGCAAACAGTTGTTGTTTCGGTCTGTGAAAGGGCGGAATTGAAAAAAGTGACAAAGTCGGAAAATATCAACACCCAACACTGCAGAAGCATTTAAATGAAACCCCTGTTTGATAGATGCTTGATTTCTTTAAGATGCTGCTTGTCTGCACATCTGAGACCACTGTTTTACTCTACCCTGAATGCCAAATGCCAAGGTAGGGCTTAATACCTACTACACGAGTGGCGTTAGTAACAGTCTCTGAAGGTTTGCTTGTAAAGCAGTATTCCAAACTGGGGCAAAAGAGAAAATCAGATTTAGCACAAAGCTCCGTGTGCTGGAGCTATAATTCTTAACATTTCCAGGCAGTGAGAAAGATATGTTGACAGGGGATTCTGGGACTGTGAAAAATGCTATGTTGGAAAAGGCGGGGATTGCGTCTGTGGTCTTTGAGGTGGAAGCAATGGCCAGGGGTAGAAAAGGAGAGCTCAGGCTACGCCCATGGCCCAGGCACATACATTAAATGAACCCTGAAATGATTGTCTCCATCTTCAAATCTCAAATAGGAGGCAGCCAGAATAGCGGCCAAAATGTACTACCAGCAATGCCCTACAGTCCAACAGGAAGAGCCATCCAAAGTCCCCCTCCTATTTATAAGTAATGGAGCAGGCAGGAACCCAACATAAACAAGTACTGTCAAGAGGGAGGTTACACCATCTGGTAAAAGGAAAGGAAAAGGGGGAGGGGGGGGAAACAGAATGCTTTCCTGAAGATGATTCTGTGTCCAGATTCTATGCATCCGCTGGGCCAATCCTAACCCTGAGCAAAAAATATCCCCGGATGACAACTTACTGGGCCTGAATGTTGCAAGGCAGTGTCGTGTGCTGGCTTCTGTCTGAAGGTCAATGCAACCTCCGGGTTCAAGGAGGAGATCGTGAGGTCGGTAGGAATTGCTAGACTTCTGCTCCCAAAAACAGGCTCCTTCCAGCGTTCCAGACACCAGTCCACCATATGGCAGTGAAGCTGAAGCCATTCGAGGAAGGTAAGATAAAGACACCACAGGACACCTGATGCGGTCAAAGAGAGCAGCAAAATCAGTATCACCAGGCCATTCTCTCTGGTTTCCTACTCATCCTAAAATGAAAATCTTTATAGGAATGTTTAAAAATGATTTCAAAGAGGGTTGAAAATTAGAAACCATCTGACTTAATTGCAAGTGTTGCTAAGACTGAAATCCCCTGCTTACTTCAGATTAAGCATTGCTAAATATCGTAGAGATAAGAAAGGGTAACTTGATTCACATCACTCACAACTGCTCAGAAGACTCATTAATGCAGAACTACTACAAGCAAGATAAATGCCCTCCCCAACTTTATCCTCACTGTATTCTTTCCAATTCCCCACCATGAGAAAGCTAATATCTGCAGCGACTTAAGGAGTGGAAATGCCTCTATGGCAAGATTACTTCTGACATTAGCTAGTCTGGCCCCCTTTGCTCTCACCAGTTTGGAGATTTATCTGGATCACAGCAAGGCGTTTATATTCTGTATCCAAGTCTTCCAAGCAATTCTTTGTCAAGAATTTGTTATGTTCCTAGCCTACAGCATGAAGGATTTTTTCAAATAGTACACAGCTTTAGAAATGAACTTATTATGGAGGTATTTTAAAATCTTCCATGGTCTCAGTGTTTGGAAAGCAATGTTATCTTATGAAAGCCATACCTGGACTTCTGTGGAGCCAGTTCCTGGATGTGGGAGTTTGTGTCCCGCAGATCATAGACCAAGATAGATCCATTAGCCAGCCCAGCATAGACGTAGTTGGTGTCGTCGAGACACCAGCAGCAGCACCAGATGGGGCGGCTAGCATTATAGGTCTGTACAACAGTGTTTGTGGCTAAGCTGAGAGAAAAGGAGAGAAGAGCCTCTCAGCATCTGCGCCCCATTCCTACCCTGTACCTCTTCCCTTGGTCCATTACTACTCAACAGCAATAATGGCTACCATCCAGGCAGGAAATCATTTCCCAAAAAAAGACCATAGACCAGTTTCCTGAGCCACACAGGGAAAAGTCTCTTCACTACCAGTAGAATCATAGGGATGGAAGGACCCGGAAGGTCTTCTAATCTAACCCCCTGCCCAAGGTAGGAGTCCTTACACTATCCCGGAGAAACGGCTGCCCAATTTTTTCTTGCAAACCTCCATCGATGGAGCACCACAACCCCAGGAGGCAAGCTGTTCCACTGATTAATTGTCCTCACTGCCAGCAAATTCCTTCTTATTTCCAGGTTGGCTCTCTCTCTCTGACAAGCTTCCAGCCACTGCTTCTTTTCCTGCCCTCAGATGCCATGGAGAATAAATCGAGCCCCTCTTCCCCCGCGACAGCCTTCAACTATTAAAAGACAGCAATCAGGTCTGCCCTAAGCTTTCTCTTCATTAAGCTAAGCATACCTAGTTCATCAGACAATCTAGCCTCCAGAACTTTATCATCTTTGTTGCTCTTCTCTGCACACTTCCTACAGTATCAGCATCTTTTTTTTAATATCGTGGTAACCAAAACTGGACGCAGTATCCCAAGAGTGGCCTCCCTAGTGCACTATAAAGCGGTACTATCACTTCACACAATCTTGAAACTCTCCCTCCTTGGGTGCCGCCTAGGATTGCATTGGCTTTTTTGGCAGCTGCAGCACCCGGCTGGCTCACTCTTAAGCTGTGATCGACCGGGACACCTCGGTACGGCCCATCCTCTACCTACGCATTTGGGTTTTCTTCCCTAAATGCAGGACCTGACTTTGTACTGTAGATGCTCACCTTGTAAGCCTGAGCGTATGGTCCAAAGAAGCAGATAAGAGCAAGCCGTCTGCCCGGTTGCTGAAAGCCAGGCCCCGGATCTGCTTGCTGTGGATGGGCACATACTGACTGCTCTTCAGGTTGACAGCGCTCATCATCTTAACTCCATAACCTCAAAAGACACGGAAAAGGCCACTTAGCAGGATCCTCCCTTCCTGGGGAGGTAGCAATCACGCACCCGCAGCTCTCGTTCTAGCCCTTGCTTTGGTTCCTGACTCACCAGGAAGGAGAGTACTTTGCGGAGAGGGCTGCGAGAGCACGAGGCAGCTCAGGGGGTCACAGTAGGCCATCACCCGGCAGTTGCCCATCTGAGAGACCAGACAGGCTCTCTCGAAATGGTACTTGTGCTGACCCTGGCTGGAGGAGAGGCAGCCGGGAAAGCAAGAGCAAGCACCGCTGCACTGCTGAGAGGAGCCGGCGTTGTGCCGGACCAGCAAAGCCTTCAGTTCCTGCAGAAGGGAAGGCAGAAGGGAGCGTTAAGTCGAGGCCAGAGAGCTGGCTGTGTAGACTTCCTGCCCACCGCAAGGTGTGCAGACTTCAACTCCCGAATTCTCCAGCCAGCATTCTGGGAGTTGAAGTCCACACATCTTAGTTGGCAAGGTTGAGAAGCGAAGTGTTCTATATAAAAGGTATGATTAGGCGTGGGAGGGCCAGTCCCTCCAGGTGTTTTCAAGAACATTTCTCAGAAATCCCATACGGACTGGGTTTGTGGAAATCGCAGTCCAACTGAGTTTAACCAGGGCTTCAAAGCACTCAACGTAACGAATCTTCCAAGTTCAGAAAAGACAGATGTGTAGCCTAAGAAAACGTTAGGAAATTAAGGTTTAGAGCGAATGGACTGAAACAGATCATGTTTAAAGGAACCAATCCCCTCCAGCCCAAATCCAACAAAACTAATATTATTAAATTTGTGCCACTGAACTCCCTCTCCCAACTAAACAATATTTTGTCTAAATTTTAATTCCGAAAGAACAAGAAATAAAACACCGTCGTTCATTCCTCTGCCTTCTCCCCACAACCTCAGCTAAGATCAGGGATCCCCAAGCTGTCTGCATAGCTGCACATTTGTGAATTTCTAGATGGATCGTTTGTTCCTACTTCTTCAACTTCTGTGGCCTTGAAAAAAAAATCAGTTACAAATTACCAATGTAAAACATAGGCTTCTTTTTTCCCCATGAGTAAATTCCAGATAAATAAAGGGCCATATATTTTATACATCTCTCATCTTTTAATGATCAGCTTAAAGGATGGAGGTTTTTGTGCTTAATCAGGAAAGCCCTAAACAAAGGAGACTAATTTTGTTAAGTTGTAGATAAACATTCTTTTTTAGTTGGATTAATTATTTTAGGCTGGCAGTTATAAATTTTAATTTATAATGGGCTCAATTAATACAACTTTTTATTTCCCTGTACTATTTCAGAACTTATTTCAAAATGCAGATGCCATTGATTGTCCAAGTAGCAAAATCGGACTAACTGCCATCTTCTCCAAACTTCTACAGAGCCTTGCTGTTCCGTTCTCACAAACTGATCAAGCAATATTGATCCATGCCAAGCGATTCCTTCTCTCCATTTGGATACTTTGAATCCAGCTTATCAATTCACTAGCCCCTGCCTTCCCTCCTCCATTCATGTGTTCTAAAACTCAATTCACTTATACTTTCCCTTGTGAGGCAAGCATTTATCTGGAATGCCACTGACTTTCTCCTAAGAAGCTTGTCAAAGTTCACTGGTGGTTAGGCTGCCAGGCTAGAAACCGGGAGATTGTGAGTTCTAGTCCCGCCTTAGGCATGAGAGCTGGCTGGATGACTTTGGTTCAGTCAATCTCTCTCAGTCCAATTCTTCTAATACGGTGGTTTTAGTGGGGAAAATAGGAGGAGGAACAAGTATTAGGTAGGTAGGTAGGTAGGTAGGAAGGAAGGAAGGAAGGAAGGAAGGAAGGAAGGAAGGAAGGAAGTTTGGCACGCCCCAAGGAACATCTCGGGGGGTATCTGTGCTCCTTGGCAACCATGCTGGGGACTCCATAAGAATCTCTCCCACAAATGCTTTTTTTTCCCAAAGAGCATGTGAGAAAGACATGGACTACAGATAGTCCTCAACTTACAACAGTCCATTTAGTGACTGTTCAAAGTTAGAATGGCAGTGAAAAAAATGACTCATGACCGTTTTTCACACTTACAACTGTTGCAGCATCCCCATGGTCACGTGATTAAAATCCAGATGCATGGCAACTGGTTCAAATTCATGACGGTTGCAGTGTCCCGGGGTCACATGATCCCCTTTTGCGACCTTCTGACAAGCAAAGTCAATGGGGAAGCCAGGTTCACTTAACAAGCGGGTTACTAACTTATCAACAGCAGTGATTCACTTAACAACTGAGGCAAGAAAGGTCCTAAAATGGGGCAAAACTCACTTAACAACAGAAATCTTGGGGCTCAATTGTGGTCGTAAGTCGAGGACTACCTGTACAGTTGTCCTGTATGAATGACTGCAGCTAATCTTACCTGTACTTGCTGCTTCAGTTTGCTGCACTCCTCCGTCATGACCTGCAGCTGAAGGCGACTCTGGGCTGATTCCAGCTCTGCTTTCCTTCGCAGGACTTGTTCCTTTTCTAAGGAGCTGTGACAGAAAAGGGACAGATCTGGTTAGAATTTTGGGTGGGAAATCACCAAGAATTCCCAGACTGTAGACTGGACTGAAAAACTGAGAAAACATCACAGGAGGAGCCCGTGACAGATTATTTTCCCATAGATTCCAAGGAAGCTACTTTGGTCTAATGATGAAGGTGCTGGCCTAGAGACCAGGAGACAGGGAGTTCTAGTCTGGCCTTACCCGTGTCTCCCCGAAAATATTAATTTTTGCTCCAAAAGACGCATTAGGGCTTATTTTTAGGCGATGTCTTATTTTCAGGGAAATGCGGTACTAAATGCATCTGTCTGGCTGACTATTTTAACTAGGGCTCATTTTTGGGGTAGGGCTTATATTACAAGCATCCTGAAAAATCATGCTAGGGCTTATTTTCTGGTTGGGTCTTATTTTCGGGGAAACATGGTAGGCAAGAGAACTGGCTGGGTGACTTTCAGCAAGTCACTTTTTCTCAGCCCAATCAACCTCAGGTGGTTGTTGTGGGGTAAATAAGAGGAGGAATATTAGGTATGCGGGCCATCTTGAGTTATTTCTAAAAATAAAGATGGGATACAAATTAATAAGAAATAAATAAAAGCTACAAGGAATATCCACGAAGTCACCAAACCTGACCCAAAAGACTCCAAAATCCTCACTGTGCGTTACAATATTTACAGTACAGTATGAGTCTGGCAGCAGAGCTCATTTTTAAAAAATGCACTAGAATTCTTTTTGGCCTTAAAAGCAGGGTAAAAGTGCTTCATAAAAACTTTAGTATCGAAAAGTTACAGAACATTTCTGCAGACAGACATCTAAATCTTATACATGTAATAGCTGATCAAACAAGACTGGGAAAGATTAATCTGAGCTGTGATGTTAGAATACAGGAAATGTCTACAATTTCACAGTGACCTAGTTTTTCTGGAAGAAGTTAAAGGTAACCAAGTTACAAAGTCTATAAAACTATCAAGAACAAAAGCTCCCTTGACTTTTATATTCTTCATGTCATCTGAATCCAACTATTTGCTAACTTATGTTTAAGCAACCATTGGTTTTCCAGAAAAAGGCAGAGTTGCAGAAGCAGGATCGTTCCCACAGAAATATCATTGCTGGTGATATTGAAGTTACCCAGGTGGGCCACACTGTTCACGCATTGATATGTATATGTAAAATTTAAAAAAAAAACCCTTGAAACAAAACAAAACAAAAAAAAAGAAATATCATTGCTGTTTTCAAGGGAAAGATTTATACCCCTCAGCATATCCTACCTGGGGTAACTTCAACACTTATCAAACTACCACCCTTCTTTATACACCAGTTAATACAGTAAAAACTTTGTCAATGCAGCTGCAACTGCCATAGAAAATGTTTGGCCTCAATCTGTTGTTGCTCAGTGCAGCATTCAGTGAAAGATTTAATGCTAATCAGTCTTTACATACTGCAGATGCATCCACTTAATCATTAGTAAACTTTGTTTGAAATCATTTTCTGAGTTTAGATACCAGGTTGTTTTCATGCTTTGCTGCCTGATCTAGACTCACAGATTAATCAGGCACACACAAAAAATCACTATGGGTTTGCTTGATCTCCTAGACATAACTTGCAATAGTGTGAGTAATTTCATTTATTTGTTATTTATACAGGTAGTCCTCAACTTACTATCACAGTTGAGCCCTAAATTTCTGTTGTTAAGTGAGACATTTGTTAAGTGAGTTTTGCCCCATTTTATAACCTTTCTTGCCACAGTTAAGTGAATCACCGCAGGTGTTAAATTAGTAACACGGTTGTTAAGTGAATCTGGCTTCACCGTTGGCTTTGCTTGTCAAGTCGCAAAAGGGGATCACATGACCCGGGATACGGCAACCGTCATAAATATGAGTCCGTTGCCAAGTGTCTGAATTTTGATCGCGTGACTAGGGGGATGCTGCAATGGCCATAAGTGTGAAAAACGGTCATAAGTCACATTTTTCAGTGCCATTGTAACTTTCAAGAGTCACTAAATGAACAGCTGTAAATCAAGGGCTACCTGTACTACAAGATTCTTTCAGCTCCAATCTGCATACCTTACATTTATTTATTTGTAAAATTTATAGGCCGCCCATTGTACTTCCAGATAGCTTTGGGTGGCTTACAATCATAAAAAATAAAAACTATATAAACTAAAAACATCAATAAGTTAATATAAAATCCAGACCACCACAGCCCAATTAAAAGATGGGAGGGTGGAAGCAGGAGTGGGGGAATCCGTTGTTAATCAAGCCATCACCTCCACTATGAAGTTCTCCCATTGGGGCCCCAAGCGTCTTTAGGTTCTTTAGGTCAGGAGGGTTGGGGCTGACCACACGGGGCGGGGGGGCAAGATGTCCCCCAGGGTAGGTGCAACAGAAGAGAAGGCCCTTCTTCTGGATCCCACCAGTCGGAATAATCAGGCTCATCGGGCCTGCAGCATGCTTGCTCTGCCAGTACGGATAGGGTGGGCCGATCCCAGTGGGATGAGACGGTCCCTCAAGTAGCCTGGACCCATCCCATGAAGGGCTTTAAAAGTCATTACCAACACCTTGAATTGCACCTAGAAGCAAATTGGCAGCCAATGCAGCTCACGGGCCAGTGGTGTTACATGGGCCTTTCTTCGGGTCCCAAGAACTGCCTGCGCCACTGCACTCTGCACCAGCTGTAACTTCTGAATGCTCTTCTTGTTGTTGTTAGTTGCGAAGTCGTGTCTGACCCATCGCGACCCCATGGACAACGGTCCTTCAGGCCTTCCTGTCCTCTACCATCCTCTGGAGTCCATTTAAGCTCACGCCGACTGCTTCAGTGACTCCATCCAGCCACCTCATTCTCTGCCGTCCCCTTCTTCTTTTGCCCTCAATCTTTCCCAGCATTAGGCTCTTCTCCAGTGAGTCCTTCCTTCTCATTTGGTGGCCAAAGTATTTGAGTTTCATCTTCAGGATCTGGCCTTCTAAAGAGCAGTCAGGGTTGATCTCCTCTAGGACTGACCGGTTGGATCGCCTTGCAGTCCAAGGGACTCACAGGAGTCTTCTAGAATGGTCTTCTAGGGTAGCCCTATGTTTAGCACATTACAGTAGTCCAGCCGTGAGATGACTGGGGCCTGAATGACTGGACTCCTGATCCAGGAAAGGCCACAACTGGTGCAGAACCCAAAGTTGCACAAAGGTTCTCCTAGCTGCAACTGCCACCTGCTCTTTGAGCAGGAGTTGCGAGTCCAGGAGAACCCCACGTTGTAGACCGGATCTGTCTGAGGAAATGCAAGCCCACCCGGAATTAAAGATGACAAAGTCCCAGATCTCAGGCATCCAAAGCCATTCGGTCTTGCCAGGGTTCAGTCGAAGCCTGTTGATCCCCATCCAGGCCCCTAAAGCCTCATAGAAACACAAAGAATACATTCTGAGGGAAGCTGGGCTGATCTATTCTGTGCACAACACATTTCAATAAGAAAATATTTTGGCCTGATCCTTGACCATAAATGAACATGCAACTTCATGTAGGAAAATGAAGGTGATCCAGCATCAATACCTTTTCATGTTTTCCTGTTCAGTGGTGTCCAGTGCTTTCAGAGTACGGGCATAAAGGACGACAATATCTGTGCGTTTGGCTTTCTTATTGCACTAAAACAAAACACAAAATGAAAGTGCGTCACTTTCTGGCAAATCATCTATTGCTCAGCTGTGGTGGTTTGGAGAAAAACACAGAATCAATTTGTATGTTTACTTATCATCAGGGTATCACTCCTGTATTTTTCTTTACATTCCTGCATGTCCTCCTCTGTATTGCTCATGACAACCTTCAGAATGGAGCTTTTGCTGTTGTGCCAACTCTGCCTATTAGTGACTAACTGGTCACAGAGTTCAGGCTTTGAGAGGAAGGACTTGGGAATATAGCTGCCATCCCCCCTTATCACTTCCTGTTCTAAATACAGGGCCAGTTTCTCAGAATAAGAAATTACAATCTTGGCTCAACACACATATCAAATATGGTGCATTTTTAGGAAAATTGTCTGAAATGTTTTCACATCACGAGGGATACCCTGTGCTTGTGGTTACTTTCTTTCCTTATCAAATGTAAAGCATTTTTTCTTTATTTGGGCTCGTCTGCTAGTGTCTGTGCACTTTTAAAGTACTTTGGTAGATTTACCATGTAAGAATCTTGTTTCTTACTTGTCTGAATGCAAGAGACCAGTGACTCTTTGTAATCTGTTTAAATCTTCTTTGGTAACTGATTTTTATGACAACCAGCCTCCACTGCCAATAGTCCAAGTACAGTGTGCACTGTCCGTTGCAATTTGCACACAATAAATAATTCTTCTGAATGATAATTTCCCCTTAGAATCCTAAGCTCTGCAAAGTTCTGTTAAATAACTGAACAATGAGAACTAGTTCCTTCCTTGAAGTTCTGGCATACAGATAGTCCTTGACTTACAACCACAATTGAGCCCAAAATTTCTGTTAAGTGAGATATTTGCTAAGTGAGTTTTGCCCCATTTTATGACCTTTCTTGCCACAGTTAAGTGAATCACTGCAGTTGTTAAGTTAGTAACCTAGTAAGTGAATCGGGCTTCCCCATTGACTTTGCTTGTCAAAAGCCTGCAAAAGGTGATCACATGATCTTGGGACACAGCTATGGTCATAAGTATAAACCAGTTGCCAAGGATCTGAATTTTGATCACATGATCATGGGAATGCTATAAAGATTGTAACTGTGAAAAATGGTGATAAGTCGCTTTTTTCAGTGCTATTGTAACTTTGAACAGTCACTAAATGAACTGTTGTAAGTCGAGGACTACCTGTATTTAAATGTACCATGAAAAAAAAATAGCTGAAATGGTCACCTGCAACCAAAATATTGTAATACAAATGTATTAGTAGCTGAACTCCCTGCAACCGCTCTTCTTAACGAATTCCTTTTTATTGCAAATGAGTCTTTCTTGCTAAAAGATTTTACCTGGGGGCATTTGCCCACTTGACCCTTCAGCCACCTCTCAATGCAGCTGTAGCCAAAGAGATGCCCGCAGCGCAGTGCAGCAAGACGATGCTGCCCAGCGTTCGTCCACTCTTCAAAACAGATGGCACAGGTATCACCACTGTCCTCTTCCAAAGGAACCAGAGATGCCGCCGGATTGCTTTTCTTTAATGGAGTTGTCTGGAAAAAAGAAAATATGGAAGGTAGCTCAGGTAAATGAGGGCCCAGGTATTCAACTTCACTTTCTCTCACCTTCTTTGGTTGGGAAGCGGTGACTCTAGAATCAGGAGGCTCTGTTTCATTAGAATTATCTCCAGGAGGCTCCATTTGATTTGAGACAATTACTAAGAGGAAAAACAAAGGAATACTTCACATAAGGAAAACAAAACCAGTCTATATGAAAGTGCAGCCATCCCAATAAGCCATTTCAATTTTAAAGAAGAGACAAAAAAGAACAACTTGTTATTTCCATATAATTCCAAACCACAAAAAAACTCACAGGCATAAGCATGTAGAGTTCAAGACAGACTTAATCAGACTACTATAGAAAGTTACATACAAATATACAAACAAATTACTGTATTTTTCAGAGTATAAGACGCACCTTTTTACTCCCAAAAAGAGGGTGAAAACTTGGGTGCGTCTTATACACCGAATGTAGCCCCACCCAGCCACCCCCACCCTTTGGCCTCTGCCTCCCAGCAATTTACCTCCTTGCAGCAAACAGGGCAGAGCCTGATTAGCAGAAGCAACTGATTATCAGCCTCCCGACCATCAGCTGAGAGGCTGCAGGCAGGCCCAGGTGCTAAAATGAAAGTGAAACTAGAACTGCAAGGAGGCAAATTGCTGGGAGGCAGAATTTTATTTTCTTGTGCTAATCAGACTGCTGAAACTGGATGCAAGGAGGTAAGTCAATAACTATAAATGTCTATAGAATGTTCAAATTATTTAGTCCTGTTTTAGTATTAAAATAAGACAGCTGAGTTAAACCCTGACTTAGTCATGTTTGGAGTAGATCTATTTAAATACCGTGTTTCCCCGAAAATAAGACCCTAGCTTACATTTTTTTGAACCCTGAAATAAGCGCTTGGCCTTATTGCCATGCACTCAAAAGCCCGAGTGGGCTTATTATCAGGGGATGTCTTATTTTGGGGGAAACAGGGTAATTGGGAGGAGTTAGTGTGACTACATTTAAGAAAACTTTCTGGCATTAATATACTGCCATAATGTACATTTCTCCAATTCTTTACTATTTCTATGGGTCAGGCACACATGCACAGAAATACACAGCAAACAGTGTATATCATCTGTACTGTTTGCTGGAAGGCAAATTGCTGGGAGGCAGAGGCAGATTTTTTTCCCCTTGTTTTCCTCCCCCAAAACTAAGGTGCGTCTTATACTCTGATGCGTCTTATACTCTGAAAAATACGGTAGTAACCGATCAGTACTGCAAAGTAAAGGCAATGCTGGGCACAAATTTTGCCCAAGACTTTTCGTCTTAGCTCAGCCAATTTCTTAGAATTGTTAGGATACAAAACATGATCCATCCTATGCAACAGGAGATGCAAAGCAACAGGGACATCTATCGGGTTTGATCAAAACAGTCAAAATGGCATCCATAACAGGCCAATCAAAGTTCCACCTGTTTTTAAGGTGTAATGGGAGCAGAGCTTCAATTGTGCCATTGCAGCCACATCCTGCTGACACCCTCAATAGACTGTAGTTCATGAAAATGTCACACAAACAAACAGATTGCTCTGATCAACGATGGGCATCATGTCCTGAGTAATTTACATACATTTAGATTTTCAAAGATGTGGAAACAATGCAAACCTTCCAAGCCAATTAGAGGTATTTCCTCTAAGTTTCTTGCTGGTTCCTCTTCGTCCTCCGTGGGGCTGCTGCTGTTGCCGCTGCTCTCGGAATCACTTAGGACCACCGTTTCATCTGAGCTGCTGTCATTGTGGATTACTAGAAGTGATGGTTCTGTTGGTTGGGTCCTACTGACCTGGAAATAACTGATCAGTGATGCTGTGGATCTAATCAACACAAGGTAAATGTGTATTAGTGTGATATCTGATTCTAGTCCCTTCGAAACATGCATTTCCTTGATCTCAGTGGCTGAGCCATGTGGATTACAACACCCAGAATTCCCCCATCAGCCCAGCAGCGGCTTTGAAATGCCTGGACTCCAATTCCCAGAATTCCCAGCCAGCCCAGCAGCAGCTTTGACATACCGGGACTCCAACTGCCAGAATTCCCAGCCAGCCCAGCAGCGGCTCTGACATGCCTGGACTCCAACTCCCAGAATTCCCCCTTCAGCCCTGGACTCCAACTCCCAGAATTCCCCCTTCAGCCCGGCAGCAACTTTTACAGGCCTGGACTCCAACTCCCAGAAATCCCCCATCAGCCCACTTTGACAGGCCTGGACTCCAACTCCCAGAATTCCCCCATCAGCCCAGCAGCGGCTTTGAGATGCCTGGACTCCAACTCCCAGAATTCCCAGCCAGCCCGGCAGTGGCCCTGACAGGCCTGGACAACAACTCCCAGAATTCCCCCATCAGCCCGGCAGCAGCTCTGACAGGCCTGGACTCTAGCTCCCAGAATTCCCAGCCAGCCCGGCAGCAGCTCTGACAGGCCTGGACTCCAACTCCCAGAATTCCACGCATCTTAAAGTTGCTGAGATGGAGAAACAAGGCGATGAAGTATCAGGAGCATCCCAAAACTGAACTGCAGAATTAGGCGTTAACCCCCCCCCGCCCCGAAATCCGCCACGGAGCGTCCCCGGGGCTTGGCCTGCCGCTTCCTCCGGGGAGCGTCTCCGTAGCCCCGGCTAGCCCGCCGAGGATCTGAGGGGCGGGGAAGGAAGGAAGGAAGGAAGGCGGTCGCCAGGCTGTGGGCAGGCAGCGCGCGGGGCCAGTAGCCGCTCACCTGGCCCGGGCTGCCCGTTGGGAGGACGACGATGAGGCGGCGGAGGAGGAAGGCGCTGCCCGAGAAGCGCCAGCCAGGTTCCTCCGGGAGCGACGCGGCCTCCGCGACTCCGCCACCAGAGCGTCCCGTGAGGAGCGGACAACCGCCGGACGGCGCCCCGAGGCTTCCTCGCGATCGGGCGCTGCGGGCGGCTCCCGCTCGTCGGCCTCGGCCACGGGCGGGAGATCCACCTCCATGGCCTCCGCCGCCGCCATCGGCCTCCCTCTGAGGGGCCAGGGGACGCGCGCGCCGGCCAGCCACTCAACATCCCCGCCTCCTGCCCACGGGGCCTCCATTGGCCGCCCGGGAGGCGCGCGAAGGCAGAGTTTGATTTCTATTGGACGGGGTCCTGAACACCGAGCCGCTCCATTGGGCCCCGCCGACTGTCACTCTTCTGGGTAAACCGGGAGGGAGGGAGGGGGAAAGGAAAGGAGGCTTGGAAGATGCGCGCGCGCGTTTTTAAGGCGGCTGCCGGGGTTTAAAAAAAAAAAAAAAAAAAGCGGGTTTTTCAGCCTGATGCGGGAGTCGCGTTCGCGGGTGGGACGGATGCAGTTCCGTTGGGCATGAAACACACCACTAAAATTAAAAATAAAAAAAAAAAACAGTGGAAATACGGGATCCACAGGAAGAAAAAGCATTAGGGGGAGGGGGGGGAAATTGCCAGTTTCAAACAGCATCGTTGAATGATTAGATAGATAAATAACGTTTATTGTCATTTTTAGGGCATTATAAAATAAGACATTAGAGAACAATGGGTAATTATTATTGTTATTATTATTATTTATTAAATTTGTATGCCGCCCAACTCCCAAGGGACTCTGGGCGGCTCACAACAATATAAAAACCATTAAAAGAAACCATAATAAAAACAGTTAAAAACAATTAAAAACTCATACATACCAATGTATGAGTTTTTGTAACAATAAAGGAAGTGTTATTTTATAGCAGGTTGATTGTGCCAGGGTGCATATACCAGTGCAATATAATGAATTTCCCTTTTAATTATTAAGACATTAGCTAGTTCCTTTTGTGTGTCCTGTGAAACATCTTTTTCCTTTCTGGTAATCTGTCATTTTTAAATCAACTTTCAAATCGGTATAGAGGCAGAGAGATTAAAATTAATTAATTAAAAACTAATTAAAATTAAATTCTGGGTCCATTGTTCAAAAATGGTTCCTAAACTTGATGGCGATGAGTATCCCTGAAGAATAACACATTTGGACAGGACCCTGGAGGTCTTCTAGTCCAACCCCCCACCCCCACCCCGGCTCAAGCAGGAGACCTTATACTGTTTCAGACAAGTGGCTGTCCAATCTCTTCTTAAAAGCCTCCAGTAATGGAGCACCCACAACAGGGGTGAAATGCAGCAGGTTCTGACAGGTTCTGGAGAACCGGTAGCAGAAATTTTGAGTAGTTCGGAGAACTGGCAAATACCACCTCTGGCTGGCCCCAGAGTGGGGTGGGAATGGAGATTTTGCAATATCCTTCTGAAAGAAGCAAATGAAAAGTTACTCTTTTATAAAAATGTATAAAATGTAATACTAAGGTGTGAGACTCTTTGTCTGTTGTTTCCTACCATTGCAAATTGACCATAAATTGTAATCAGTGGAGACAATGTATTAATCCACCCTTGGAGACAGGAACCTACCTCTTAGGCAAGACCACTATCAGTAAAAAGGAACATCTGCCCAAGGTGAAAATTAAAAGTAAACATGAAAAGATAGTTGGTGTTAGACAGGGAATGTCAAGATGACCCTTTAGAGAGTAAATAACTTAGAAGAACCAAGGGGAGTTGGGACAGCTTCTGAGGCGTGGCGTGCATTGTGTAGGGGTATAGAATGTATAACCTGAAAACTGCTGTTTGCGCT
>QLTV01004244.1:1215220-1227569 GCA_003457575.1 Thermophis baileyi | reverse complement strand
TATGCTTCTATTTCCTTTTTGAGGGACAGCCATCAAAATTGTCGCTTGACTAGGTGCAGGGTTTTTAGAAACCCAAAATGCCAACAAGTTGCATAATTTATTTATTTATTTGTTTGTTTGTTTGTTTGTTTGTTTGTTTGTTTGTTTGTTTGTTTGTTTGTTTGTTTGTTTGCATTTCTATGCCGCCCAACTCCCAATGGACTCTGGGCGGCTTACAGCAAATATAAAAAACATAATAAAATATAGAAAGCTTACATAATAAAAAACATTTAAAAACAATTAAAAACTCATACACATCTTTTCCTGGCCAGATCTCGCCACATTGCAAAAGCGAGACCAAAGCCTGCAAGCCTGCCGGAACAGCCAGCTCTTCACCGCTTTCCGGAAGGCCAACAGTGGGGGGGTAGTCCGGATCTCAGGAGGTAACTGGTTCCAGAGGGCCGGGGCAGCCACAGAGAATGCCCTCCCCCGCGGGCCCGCCAGCCGGCACTGTTTAGCTGACAGGACCCGGAGGAGACCAACCCTGTGGGATCTTACCGGTCGCTGGGAGCTATGCGGTAGAAGGCGGTCTCGAAGATAAACTGGCCCTGAGCCATGTAGGGCTTTAAAGGTAATAACCAACACCTTGAATTGTGCCCGGAGACCAATAGGGAGCTAGAAAGAGAGAACGCGGCCTTATCCTTCCCTCGCGCCCACCGCTCCATTTCCCGTTTCTCCATTGCAGCTCAGTGCCCAGGATCCACCTTTGACAGCGGGGGGGGGGAGGGGGGTAGTACTTTAACAACCAGTTCGCCTGAACTGGTGCAAACCCGCTGAATCCCACTTCCAAGGTCCCTTCCAATTCTGCAATGCTCATAAAGTAGTGATTGCAATGTATTTCAAATCCAAAAGATTGTGAACTCAAAGCGGCTCTTCACACCTTATCAGCAGTGCCCTGGTGCTGTTTGGAGAGACCCTGCCAACTGCCTGTCCTACCAGCTTGAAATGGCCCTGTCCTGACACAATTTACATTCAGAATAATGGTTTCAGGCTTGAAATGTTCTACATTCAACTCCCCCCCCCCATAATTTTAAGACAGAAAGATCTTTTTTTCCCCTCTGCTGTACTGCCTAATTTTTTTAACTTCTGCTTTTCCACCAAATAGCTCCTAGGTCAACTAGAAAGCAAGACTGCCTCTCCTGTCTGTCATTTCATCTCAAAAACATGATCGGAAGAGAAAATATAAGAGGGGACGAGGGCCACAAGGAAATTCAGAGAGTACCATAGTTTTTTCAATTTCCTGCCTAAGCAGGGGGTTGGACTAGAAGACCTCCAAGGTCCCTTCCAACTCTGTTATTCTATTCTATTCTATTCTATTCTATTCTATTCTATTCTATTCTATTCTATTCTATTCTATTCTATTCTATTCTATTCTATTCTATTCTATTCTATCCTATCCTATCCTATCCTATCCTATCCTATCCATTCTATTATTTCTATTTCTATTTCTATTTCTATTTCTATTTCTATTTCTATTTCTATTTCTATTCTATTCTATTCTATTCTATTCTATTCTATTCTATTCTATTCTATTCTATTCTATTCCTAGAAGTTTCCTGAAATGATCCCGTCCAGGTCATCTGCAGCTTTTATCACCCCAGTTCCTTTCCCTGCATTCCTTCATAACTTGCAGACAGAGGCGTCCAGCGCAAACTGAGGCATCTTTTGGATATCCTGCCTACTTGTTGTAGGGTAGGACTTGTGCAGTGACATGACTGTGAGTGCTAATTCCACAAAAGTTTGCTTGTTTTCTGCCAGTAATTGCCAATTTCTGTCTCTCCGTCTCTCCTGGCCTTTTTACTTGTTGCTGACAAGGACTGACTAAAGCACCCTTTTTCAGGTAGTCCTTGACTTACAATTGAACCCAAAATTTCCATGGCTATGCAAAGATAGTTGTTAAGTGAGTTTTGCCTCATTTTATGACCTTACTTGCCACGGTTAAGTGAATCACGGCTGTTAAGTTAGCAACACGGTTGTTAAGTGAATCTGGTTTCCCCATTGACTTCGTTGGTCAGAAGGTCGCAAAAGGGGATCACGTGACTCAGGGGGCGCTGCAACCGTCATAAATGTGAGTCAGTTGCCAAGCATCTGAATTTTGATCATGTGACCATGTGGAAGCTCCCATGGTTGTGTCAAAAACGGTCATAAGTCACTTTTTTCAATGCTGTTGTAACTTCAGATGGTCACTAAACAAATGGTTGTAAGTTGAGGACTACCTCCCAAAGGTGCTTTTTCTGAAAGACAACTGGACTTTTTTTACTTTGAAAATGTTTTGCTTCACTTCCAAGAAGCTTTTTTAGTTCTTCACGAATGGAAGAAACTTCTTGGATGAGAAGTGAAAAGTTTTTTTAAAAAAAAATCCAGACAGACAAACGAGAAAATTAAGTTGCCTTTTGGAAAAAGCACTTTTGGGACAACTATGATTGGGATGATTGAGAATCTCCAGAGACACTGAAGTCTTCCTGAATTTTATTTTTTATTGCTGCCTTCTGCCCCTTCTACTTGGATTTTTCATATACATTTCCAAGACTCCAATAATGTCAGTAGATTTTATTGGCTATGCTGCAGAGATCTGTATTTGTAAAGGCGAAATAATCAGGGGGAGTCCTTAAGCAAAGCCTGGCTCATCATCTTCTGCCATCATTCCTCCTAGCAGAGGTGGGATTCAGCAGGTTCTGACCAGTTCTGGAGAACCGGTAGCGGAAATTTTGAGTAGTTCGGAGAACCGGTAGCGGAAATTTTGAGTAGTTCGGAGAACCGGTAAATACCACCTCTGACTGGCCCCGCCCCCGTCTATTCTCTGCCTCCCGAGTCCCAGCTGATCGGGAGGAAATGGGGATTTTGCAGTAACCTTCCCCTGCCACGCCCAACAAGCCATGCCCACCAAGCCATGCCACGCCCAACAAGCCACGCCCACAGAACCGGCAGTAAAATATTTTGCATCCCACCACTGCCTCCTAGTGTGTGTTGAAAGAGGGATCTTTCCTGACTGCTGCAAAAAAGGGGCTTGACCTGCCCAAGAGCAGCAGATGTGGAAGAGAAACAAGTGGGAAAACAATGAATCACCCCAAACTATAGCCAGCTGGTCTTTGTCTCCTCAGATAAAAAGGAAGTTCTGGGAACCTCTGTGCAGATTCAGAAAATCCAACTTCCTCAACCCAAGATCTGGGAAGGTCCTTGACCCAGGTTTCACTTCTACACATGCCTCTATTTTAGGAGCCTCCAACACAGCCATTCTGGGCTGCTCTGGAATCAATGCTGCGTCCCTGGACCTCTCTCCTGTGTTCCATCTCCAACTGCTGAGCTAAGACCACTGCAAAAGGAAGGGCCAGAGGGTTCTTTATCAGCATTGACCAGAGCACTGGGCAGGGGAGCAGTTTCCCTTATCTCATCCTGCCTGCAAGCCACTCGGCTTTCCTTCTTCCCTGCCGATGGGGAAGTAGGACACGGCACTCTTGATGGGGAAGTAGGACATGGCACTCTTCCACTGATCAGCAGGAAGACAAATCTTGAGAACTGCTCAACGGTAAGGCAGCTTAAAAAAACCGCAAAGCAGTGTTTCTCAAGCTGGACGACTTTAAGATGTGTGGACTTCAACCCCCACATTTCAACTTTAAGATGGATGGAGTTCATGGCTGGCTGGAGAATTCTGGGAACTGAAGCCCACCCATCTTAAAGTTGTCGAGGTTAAGAAACACTGCTCAGGAGAATGCCACGAGAAACAGCCCCGACTTTAGAGAAGGATTAAGGGAGACATGATAGCTGTCTTCCAATATTTGAGGGACTGTCGAAGAGGAGATGGACTTATTCTCCAAAGTATCTGAAGGCAGGACAAGAAGGAACAGGTGGGAGATCATTAGAGAGAGATCCAACCTAGAATTAAGGAGGAATTTCCTGACTAAGAAAGCAATTAAGCAATGGAACAGCTTGCCTCTCAAAGTTAGGTGCTCCATCACTGGAGGTTTTCAAGAAAATATTGGACTACCATTTGTCCAGGATGGTATAAGGACTCCCGCCTTGGTCAGGGGACTGGACCAGAAGACCTCCAAAGTCCCTTCCATCCCTATGATTCTATGTTTTACACCAGGGGTCTCCAACCATGGCAACTTTAAGCCTGGTGGACTTCAACTCCCAGAATTCCCCATTTCCCCCATTGGGAATTCTGGGAGTTGAAGTCCTCCAGGCTTAAAGTTGCCAAGGTTGGAGACCCCTGTTTTACACAATGGTTGTGCCACAAGATGAAACAGGAAGACCCCTGTACCCTTCTGTTTTACCCGCAGCACCTTCCCCTACAGAAGAGAACCCACACCTTCCCCAGAAAGACACCAGCCCTCACCTGTAAAGGGGAGCTTCCCAGTTGCGATCTCCCACAGCACAATCCCAAAGCTGAAAGAAAGGAATGCAGCAGCTGTCACACAAGGGGGCCGAGAGCTGGCAGCTCCTTCCCTGCCATTATCAAGCCTGGCGGTGGTCCATCTGGGTGGGCCCTGACACATTGGCCAGGTTCGCACAATACTATTCAGCCTCCAACCAAACAAACCACATCGTGGCTTAGTCGATTCTACTGAAGGCTTTTAGGGCTTTCAGGTTTTGCAAAGCTAGGTAACAGTGGCCTATTCAATAAACCATGGTTAAGCAAACTGCTGATGTGTGGTGTGGATGGAGCCACTGTGGGATTCGTGGCCCATGGCCCCACCTTGAAGGACACCAAGCGTGGGTCATGGCATTTTGCCCTTTTTTTACCCCTCTCCCTCCAGATGGCAGCCTGCAACCAGGGCAGAGTCAGTGCTAACTAGGGGTTTGGAGGTCTTCAGAATGCCTCTTGGGGTGCCCCCTCTCAAGGGAAGCCTGCCTTCCCTTCTCCCCAGGATCCGGTCTCCACAGTGGGCCACCAGCCGTGACAGGGCCACTCCTGCAGATTCATTTCTCAAGGAAAGCTGAGTTCACACATTCATTAGGCCTCAAAAGTGGCCTATTGTGTGAATCCAGGCACCGTGGCCACTAGTCCAAGGTTTATAGCAATAGCAATAGCACTTAGACTTATATACCGCTTCATAGTGCTTTATAGCTCTCTCTAAGCGGTTTACAGAGTTAGCATATTGCCCCCAACAATCTGGGTCCTCATTTTATCAACCTCGGAAGGATGGAAGGCTGAGTCAACCTTGAGCCGGTGAGATTTGAACCGCCGAACTGCAGCTAGCAGTCAGCTGAAGTAGCCTGCAGTGCTGCACTCTAACCACTGCGCCACCTCGGCTTATAATATGTCGTGCATACACAACTATTGGAATTTAGTCAAGTCACGGTTAAAGAAATTGAGTATGACATCTGAACTCTCTCACTTCCTCCTTTCATTGCTGCTCACTTCAGGGAATCTCCAGAAAGGAAACTGAGGGAGATTTGATGCCACAGAAATTACAGACATTCAGCCTCACTTCTCAAAGGGGCCTCCGGAGAGAAAATGCCTGAGCAGGGAGGGACATGTTGCCAGAGATTGCTGGCTCTCTGCACAACACACTTTAACCTTGATACTGAATTAACCCATTTTCTGTGCTCACTCAATACCATGAATTCTAAACAAACGGAAAAGGCTAAACCGCATACAGACAGGCAATCCTAATCTAATTTAAAATTGATCAAGTTTAACATGACATAGCAATGCAGAATTCGGTCTGAAACTGACCCCGTTAAACCGAGGCTGTACTGAGCTTCAGAAAACGATGTGTTGACCCAGCATCAGTGGTGGGTTGCTGCCGGTTCGGACAGAAATTTACCGCCACTCGCCGAACCGGCAGCGATGACCAGCAGTCCACGCTCCCGAACCGGTCCTCCGGTCGCCGCGGCTTGCAAAAAAACCCTCTGCGCATACGCAAAGGCTTCTGCGCATGCGCAGAGGGTCATTTCCGGGACTTTTGCGCGATGTGCCGGGGGTGCGTACGTGAGCAAGGCGAGTGCGCACGCGCAAAACACACACTTCTGTCGCGAATGCGAACCGGTAGGGAAGGTTAGTGGAACCCAACCCTGCCCAGCATAACTTTTCATAGCTTTCATAGAAAGATGGTAGCCCAGCAGGATACATACCTGTATATTTCACTAGCCAAGTTGTACGGATGGTGTAAAGAGGCCAGGCCCTCTGGACACATATAGGCTAAAGAAGAGACCTCCCTGGGGACTTTATCCTTGCTTTTTCGACTGATGGACGACTCTGTTTGGTCCAGTTTAAATCCTGACAACTGAATGGAATGGAGGGGAAGTGAGTTCTCTAAAGCCTGTTTGGAAATGCATCGACAGTCACGTGAAGTATTAGTACCGCTTTATAAAGCCTTAGTAAGGCCACACCTGGAATACTGCATCTGGTTACAAAAAAGATGTTGAGACTTTGGAAAAAGTGTAAAGAAGAGCAACTAAGATGATTAAAAGCCTAGAGACTAAAAACATATGAACAACAACTGCAGGAATTGGGTTTGGCTAGTCTAGGGAAAAGAAGGACCAGGGGGAACAGGATAGCAGTGTTCCAGTATTTGAGAGGCTGCCACAAAGAGGAGGGGGTCAATTTACTTTCCAAAGCACCAGAGGGCAGGACAGGAAACAATGGATGGAAATTAATCAAGGAGAGAAGCAACCTGGAATTAAGGAGAAACTTCCCAACAGTGAGGACAATCAACCAGTGGAACAGCTTGCCTCCAGAAATTGTGGGCGCTCCATCACTGGAGGCTTTTAAGAAGAGACTGGGCAGCCACTTGTCTGAAATGGTGCAGGGTCTCCTGCTTGAGCAGGGGGCTGGACTAGAAAACCTCCAACGTCCCTTCTAGCTCTATTCTGATAGAGTTGTGTTAATAGGGAGTCTCTGTATTTCTGGCATTCACCCTCCTCCCCAGAGCATCTTCCAAAATCATCCCCCATTGTTATACTTCCCCACAGTAGTACAATGAGGGCTTATATCACTCCAGTGATGGCTGGGTAATGCTAGGAAGATATTGACTCCCTCAAACACAACACAACTTCCTAAGGGCAGGTTTACATAGGTTTTATTCCTGTTTTCTCCACTCCATAATCTCACTGACGGGAAATACAAGCCCACTCTTACAGTTATGCAACAATTAGACTTTTAGGGTCATTGCTTTTAAAACAGAGGCTACAGGTACAGGTAATCCTCGACTTATGACCACAATCGAGCCCAAAATTTCTATTGCTAAGTGAGACAGTTTTTAAGTGGGTTTTATCCCATTTTATGACCTTTCTTGCCACAAATGTTAAGTGAATCGCTGCAGTTGTTTAATTAGCAACACGGTTGTTAAGTGAATCTGGCTTCCCCATTGACTTTGCTTGTCAGAAGGTCTCAAAACGGGAATCCCATAACCCAGGGACACGGCAACCGTCATAAATATGAACCAGTTGCCAAGCGTCCGAATTTTGATCATGTGACCACAGGGACGCTGCAATAGTCGTAAGTGTGAAAAATGATCATAAGTCACTTTTTTCAGTGCCATTGTAACTTCAAACAGTCATTAAGCGAACTGTCGTAACTCGAGGTTATAGTATAGGGACGCTACATGCAGACCTCACCTTTACACAGTAGCCCTTGGCAACCAAGAATTTGGAACTGTTGATGCAACGATGCAGCTGGCACTTCTCTCCTGTCTGGTGCAACCTGCAGCCAACAAAAAGGAAGAGCTTCACCCAGTTCTTACATATAGTTTATATAGCAGTAGCACTTAGACTTGTATACCGCTTCATAGTGCTTTGCAGCCCTCTCTGAGCGATTTGCAGAGTCAGCCTCTTGCCCCCAACAATCTGGGTCCTCATTTTACCCACTTCGGAAGAATGGAAGGCTGAGTCAACCTTGAGTCAGTCAGGATCGAACTCCTGGCAGCCGGCAGAGTCATACTGCAATACTGCATTCTAACCACTGGGAGGGAAGGAAGGAAGGAAGGAAGGAAGGAAGGAAGGAAGGAAGGAAGGAAGGAAGGAAGGAAGGAAGGAAGGAAGGAAGGAAGGAAGGAAGGAAGGAAGGAAGGAAGGAGAAAAGTAATAGCAATAACACTTATATATTGCTTCACAGTGCTTTACAGCCCTCTCTAAGCAGTTTACAAAGTCAGCCTCTTGCCCCCAACAATCTGGGTCCTCATTTTACCCACCTCGGAAGAATGGAAGGTTGAGGCAACTTTGAGCTGGTCAGGATTGAACTGCTGGCAGTCAGCAGAATTTATTAGCCTGCAATGCTGCATTCTAACCACTGCGCCCCCAAAGCTCTTAGGGGCAAGATTGGCGGGGTCCAGGAGAAGGGCCTTTTCTGCTGTGGCTCCCACCTCTGGAACATTCTCCTTCCTGACCTTCCAGAAGAGCCTAAAACATGGCTCTGCCACTTGACCTGTGGCCCCAACAAGGGCTTCTGCTGCATTGAGGCCGGCTGACAGGGTAGAGAAGATTCTCACCCCCAGGCTCGACATCATCTTGGTTCTTAACGCTTAATCTTTTTATTCTACTTTTAATTGTTTTAAAGCGCTTCTTAACTTTTTATTATATTGTAAACTGCCCAGAGTTGCTGTATTAGTGAGAGGGGAAGCATGATAATTTAATACATTAATTAATTAAATTTATAATTAAATTATAAATAATTATAAATAATAATTTAATAAATAAATTTAATTTGATAATTTAATACCCTGTTTTCCCCTAAATTTAATACCCTGTCTCCCCCTGATAATAAGCCCAATCGGGCTTTTGAGTGCATGGCAATAAGGCCAAGGGCTTATTTCAGGGTTCAAAAAAATATAAGACAGGGTCTTATTTTCGGGAAAACACGGTAGATGATTTAATAAATTTAATAAATGAATAATAAAGACTCCCATCTCCTGCAGAAGCCCATTTGACACCATTTTCCAAATCTGGGAAAGATCTGATCCCTCAGGGCACACCAGGCAGCCAGGGCTCAGTCAATGAGTCCTTGGCTAGGACCTAAAAGCTCATCACTCATGGGCCGGGATGTCTTGAAGACCATATGGGGAGAATGGGACTGAGATCCTTGGAAATGTGAAGCTTGTAGGAGCTGTGGTGGTGCAGTGGTTTAGACTGCAGTATTGCAGGCTAATTCTGCCCACAGCCAGGAGTTCGATCCTGATCGGCTCAAGGTTGACTCAGCCTTCCATCCTTCCGAGGTGGGTAAAATGAGGACCCAAATTGTTGGGGGCAATATGCTGACTCTGTGAACCGCTTAGAGAGGGCTGTAAAGCACTTTGAAGCGGTATATAAGTCTAAGTGCTATTGCTATTACTATTTTCCCCTCATAAAGCAGTATTTAAGTCTAAGTCAGTGGTTCTCAACCTTCCTAATGCCGCAACACCCCCGCGACCCCCTCCCCGCCGCCGCGAACCCCTCCCCGCCCCCGCCCCGTGCGCAATGAGGTGACAAAGGGGGCGTGGCACCAGGGGTGAAATGCTCCCGGTTCAGACGTGCCTGCGGGTCGCCAGACAGCTGGTAGCGACGGAAGTGGGAGACTTCGCCCACCCGCCCAGACACCGCCATTTGGGTTCTTTTACCCTCTGCGCATGTGCAAAGCGTTCTGCGCATGCGCAGAGGGTAAAAGAACCCAAATGGCGGCGTCCGGGCGAAGTCTCCCGCTTCCGTCGCTACCGGCTGTCCGGCGACCCGCAGGCACGGCCAAACTGGGAGCATTTCATCCCTGCTGACGGTGGCACCAAGATGGCAGGCTAGCGCACGCGGTGACCCCTGTGAAAGGGTCGTTCGACCCCCAAAGGGGTCGCGACCCACAGGTTGAGAACTGCTGGTCTATGTGCTATTGCTATTGCTATTTTTTCCCTCATAAAGTGGTATTTAAGTCTAAGTGATATTACTATTGCTATTCTTTCCCACATGAAGCGGTATATAAGTCTAAGTGCTATTGCTATTGTCAGGACAGGATGAGACAAGAACTGGTGTTAAGAACCAACCTTCAGGAGCACCTGCTCCTTCTCCCCTCCAGCCACACACACCTGTACAGCCCAGTGGCTGCATCGGAAGCCATGTCGCAGCGAACCTTCCAGGGCAGGTCCTGTTCCTTTCTCAACACTTCCCTTAGAGTGCCTTTTTCACAATACTCGGTGATGATGGAGAACTGAGGGACCGTCCCTAAAGGAACAAAGATCCTCCATGAGTGGATGCTACTACTGGGAGTCTGCCCCACTTAGCTCACCTGGCCGGGATGCTGCATTCCTCAATCCCAAACCAGAACAACAAAGGGAACCCACCTACCCCACCCCCCTGCTCTGCTTAGCTCCTGTAGGAGCTTCCGAAAGGCAGAAGTCAGCTATGCTGGCTGGGGAATTCTGGGAAATGAAGTCCAGCCATCTTCAAGTTGCCAACTTTGAGAAACACTGGGTTAGGATGAAATACAGACATCTTGCTGATATGCAAGAGCAGCTTTTTCACACAAAAACTGTTCTGTGGCTGTGTTAACCGCCTTGCTGGGAGAGCGGGGGCTGAATGGCTGTGCCTACCAGGGTCTGCCCCTTGAGCTTAGATCCCTGCCCAGAGCGCCCACTCAAAATCCGTTGGAGAACTGGCTCTGAAAGGCCAGCCATAAACCTTGAAATTCTGCCAAAAATGGCACCGTTATTACAGCCTCTCCTCACTTCCCTTTTTCCACAGGAAATCTCTCCCCTTACTCTGCACAAAGAGAGTCGGCGGAAGTTAGAGGGGGTTGCATCAGCAAAGGTAGTCCTTTCGTTTAGTGACTGTTTGAAGTTACAGTCGTGCTGAAAAAAGTGACTTATGACCGGTCCTCAGGCTTACAACTTCGCAGCATCCCCGTGGGTCTATGACAACTCGCCACCGCCAACTCACCATGGCCAACTTGCCGCAACTAACTCACCGCAGGACCACTCACTGCGGGACAAGAGTTACACTAATATTAAACAAATAGTGGAATGGAACCATTAAAGAAAGGATGCAAAAGGAGGGACAGAATAAAATGTGAATGACAAAAATTATTTTGTAATTTATTTTAAATAATTAAATAGAATTGTTAAATTGTCCTGCAGCGAGTTGTCCCACGGTGAGTTGGCCATGATGAGTTGGCCTGCAGCAAGTTGGCTGTGGCAAGTTGTCCCATTCCGTATCCCCCTAGTCACCTGATCAAAATTTGGCACTTGGCAAACAGCGTGAATTGATATGTTTGCAGCATCCGGGGTCGCCATTTGCAACTGAAGAGACATAGTAACACGAATCAATCTAAACTTTGCTATTTGCTTCTGTTAAGAATTGCTTTTGCTATTTTACTTCTGTTAGGGATTAATCCTGTTAAGAATTGTGACCTTTGCTACTAGTCTAACTCCTGCTATCTTGCTTCGCTTCAAAGCTAGGCACATCCTTGGAAAACAAATAAGAAAGGCAGAACAAAGAGCTACCCAGGAATATCCTGCTCCATAGAAAACGGGGGACGAGCAAGGAGCTGCCCAGGAATGCCCATCAAATAGATAGGAAGAGCAGGAACACACAAAGCTACAAGGGGTGCTCTATAGGCGGGGACAGGGCTTGGACAAGGAATGCTTTGAAGATAAGAAGGGCATGGGCAAGACATTGCTCACGTTGGGTAACAAACTTTGTCTCTGATTGGCTACGTGAGTGTATACGTTGTTAGCCACACTCTCCCCAGGTGTGGCTTTTTCCTTGCATGCTTGCTGCCTGTATGCTGTGAAATTGTCCCCCCAGCTCTTTTGCTTTGGCCCCCAAAAAAGCTGTTACTTTTTCCGAGTCTTTGCTTAAGTCTCTTTTTGGCACTTTGGTGACTTTGAGTACATTTTGGACTTTACACAACCTTCCCGGTTGGCTTCAGACAAGAAAAACCAATGGGGGAAGCCAGATTCATTGAACGACCGCACGATTCACTGAACGACTGGAGTGATTCTCTTACACACACACACTCCCGCCATGGCAAAAAAAAAAATCGCAACATCCAGCGCGGCTCACTTAACACCCGCCTTGCTTAGCAATGGAAATTCTGGTCATAGATTGTGGTCTGTTGTGACCCAGCACGGCAAGCCCCCAGGAAACGACACACACACACTGTTTGCAAAAACAAAGAAGACTTTACCACTAATAATGCAGCTTAGTAGTAAGTTTGTTACAGGTTTTTCACCATAGTTCTTGTTGAAAATCACAGAACACTTTGGCCAGGATTCTAAATACAAAAATGTAAACAGGCCATTAAGTCCAGAATTATCCTCACTTACTGGAGTTGGCCAAGAGCCCGGACTGGAGTTATTCCAACTGAGATAACCAAAGTTCTGACATCAGCCAGGAAAATAATTGCGTC
>QLTV01004244.1:1183084-1194436 GCA_003457575.1 Thermophis baileyi | reverse complement strand
CATTTTACCCCCCTCGGAAGGATGGAAGGCTGAGTCAACCTTGAGCCGGATGAGATTCGATCTGCCAAACTGCAGGCAGCAGGTGATCAGCAGAAATAGCCTGCAGTACTGCACTCTAACCACTGCGCCACCGTGGCTCTCCGTACCCAGAGTCCACTGAAATGGGCGACTATATTAAAATGTTATTGTCGTCAGGGGTGGGTTCCACTTACCTTCCCTACCGGTTTGCATTGCGACGGACGTCACTACATCACTACACGGAAATGACCCTCTGCGCATGCGCAGAGCGTTCTTTGCAGGGCCGCGGCGACCAGAGAACCGGTTCGGGGGCGTGGACAGCCGGCCATCACTGCCGGTTCAATGAGCGGGTGCAAATTTCCGCCACCAGTACAGGCGAACCGGTCCGAACCGGCAGCAACCCACCACTGATTGTCGTGGTTCGTTGCACAGGCCGCCAGATGTTCAGCCTGGATTTGGCATTTTTGTCCACCTGTCGAGTCCTTCCCAGGGACCTGGGATAGTCTGATATGGATGTTTGATGGTGTTAGAGGAATCATCACAGGATGTAAAGCTGTTCCAAGTAAATTTTGGAATGTTGGGTATAGAATAATTATTTAAAGACTTCTCAATCATATTTTCCAAATTTTCATATTTCAATTTTTGCTTCTTTTTCTGTCAGGTAACGCAAAATAATCTTCAGATATGTCTTAAAAGAATTCCACAGAGTCACTTAAATTTACAGACTGTCTATCTGGACAAAAACATCTGTTGCTCTTTTCCTTTGTTCCTTCATTGGCATGTACCTGTTCTTGCAATCCTGTTTGTAGTGGGATGCTTTCCTGTACAGGTAGTCCTCGACTTACAACAGTTCATTTAGTGACCATTCAGAGTTACCACAGCACTGAAAAAAGTGACCTATGACTGTTTTTCACACTTATGACCATTGCAGCATCCCCATGGTCATGTGATCAAAATTCAGACACTTGGCAATTGACTCAAATTTACGACGGTTGCAGCGTCCCGGGGGGGGGTGTCATGTGATCCCCTTTTGAGACCTTCTGACAAGCAAAGTCAGTGGGAAAGCCAGATTCACTTAACAACCGGGTTACTAATTTAACAACTGCAATGATTCACTTAACAACTGTGGCAAGAAAGGTTGTAAAATGGAGCAAAACTCGCTTAACAAATGTCTCAGCAACACAAATTTTGGGCTCAGTTGTGTTCGTAAGTCAAGGACTACCTGTACTGCTACTTTGATGTACTGTATGCTATTTTGTACTTTGTCAAAAAGAAGCCAGTCTGTTTTAAAAGAATTGCCCAAACTCATTAAATCAGTGCCTGAGGCTTTACCAGCCCTCTAAAGCTCTCTCTCTCTCTCTCTGTCTCTCTCCGTCTCTCTCCGTCTTTCTGTCTCTCTCTCTCTCTGTCTCTCTGTCTCTCTGTCTCTCTCTCTCTCTGTGTGTGTGTGTGTGTGTGTGTGTGTGTGTGTGTGTGTGTGTACTGATTGGGAGTCTAAAGCAAATTTTTGTTTCATGAGTTATGCCAGTGATGGCGAACCTATGGCACACGTGCCACAGGTGGCACGCGGAGCCATATCAGAGGGCACGCGAGGCGTTCCCCTATGTCAGCTCCAGCGTGCATGCGCGTGCTGGCCAGCTGATTTTCGGCCTTGGGGAAGGCCGTTTTGCCCTCCGGAGGCTTCAGGGAAGCTTCCTGAAGCCCCGGAGTGCGAAAAAACGGCCCACGGCGACAGAGGCCTTCAGGAAAGCCTTGCAAGCTGCAGAAGAAATGGGCCGAGGTGTGGGAGGCCTGGTTGCAACTATCTGAAGGTAAGTAGTAGGGCAGCTCCACTGAAGGTAAGTAGTAGGGCAGCTCCACAGCTTCAATGAGGCCTCGGGGGGGTTGTGCACATGCGCGGGGGGGGTTGTGCGCATGCGGGGGGGGAGGGAATGGGTGTGGGCACGTGCGCGTGCGCTAGCGCGTGCACACACCCCCTTTTGGCACGCGAACCAAAAAAGGTTCGCCATCACTGAGTTATGCAATGACATGATTTCATCTCAGGGATAGGGAGTGAGGGAAGAGGAGAACTGCTTAGGGAATCCTGGCCTTCTGATCTGGAGGTGTTCCAAAGCATGAGGGCCCAATCCTAACCCTTAAGGGAAATGGGTGCTGAGTTTAGCACTTTCTCACCTTCAGAGAAAGGAGGCGGCTGCCCTGCTCCACTTCTCAAACCTTGCAGCTTGCTGCTCCATTCCATGAAGCCGCAAAGTTTGAGTAGAGCTCCAAGAACTCTCCTCTCCTTAACTTTGCTTCAACAACTTCTTGGAGTGACTAACTTTTGTAGAGTCAAAGAGGCTGCTTGCTGTATTTCGATCCGGAAAGCAGCTAATGAGACTTAGTGTCAGGTCTGTCCCAATTTGGATGTTTAGGAAAGAAAGACCCTCGACACCATTTCTTTGAAGTGAAAGGTTATTTTACTAAAGTCTAGTGGCTACAGCAAAAGTAAAGCTGAAACGGAGTATTCCTGGGCAAAAGTTAAACTTTTCCCCTTTCCCTGGCCCTCCCCTCTTGACCAGTCCATCAGTGTCCAATAGTATTCGTTTTTGATGTTTTGGGAATGGCTTTGGAGTTTGGCGCTTCTCAATGTAGTTTTGCATTCCGTTCTCAGGCTATACAGTGTATGTTCTTGGTGGCTGGTTTATTCCAGATTGACACCTCTGATTCCTGTCACCCTGTCATTCCCTACTGTCTTCCCCCTGCTTTCCCATCCTCCTTCCCCCTCTCCTGTGCCAATCCTTACTTCTCCAATTGCCTCCCCCCTCCCTTGCATTTAATGGCCCGATGCCAGCGAAACAAAGACGCTGAAAATGGCAGGCCTGACACTTAGCTCTTGGTCTCTGAAGCCATGACAAAACCTAGGCACTACAGCTGGGGGAATTCTAGAGAAGCAATTTATTTCTTTTCCGTGCTTCCTCCATCTGTCCCAGCCCCCTCGCCCCCAACCCCATACTGGGTAACAGGGACCAGCCCATGCTCCCCACTGCAAGGTGGTGGGTGTGCTTTGAATGAAACCTTGTTCACTGTAAGTTGCTTCTTCTCCCCTCACTGCCTTCTCCAGCATTTCCACCCCAACTACTCCCACACGCACAGAAGCTTCAAAAGGTTCTTTATTGTCAAAATATACATCATCTATGTACAAGTATCTCATGACTATCGTTTATATGCCACCATCCTTCTTTTTCTAAACTATTTATGCGGTCAACATTAGAAGAGGGGAAGGAAGAAGGTAGAAAGGAGAGAAAACCAGCAGCATTTTTGCAATGGCTTTCGTTGGAGAGGACGAATTTCAGAAGGCTTTTCAAAACATAGTTTGTTTCCCAGTTGATAGCAATAGCAATAGCACTTAGACTTATATACCGCTTCATAGTGCTTTACAGCCCTCTCTAAGCGGTTCACAGAGTCAGCATATTGCCCCCAACAATCTGGGTCCTCATTTTACCCACCTCAGAAGGATGGAAGGCTGAGTCAACCTTGAGCCGGTGAGATTTGAACTGCTGAACTGCAGCTAGCAGTCAGCTGAAGTAGCCTGCAGTGCTGCACTCTAGCCACTGCGCCACCTCGGCTCTTAATGATGTCAGGGTAGTTAAAGTCCCCCATTACTACAGTCAGAGGTGGGTTCCTCCCGGTTTGGACTGGTTCACCCGAACCGGTAGCAACCCGCTGGTGATGTCACAGTGACATCACGGATTTGGTTCGGTCAGTGCCAGTCTGTGGGTGCCGCCATCTTTTTTTTATTTATTTATTTTAATTTTTTTTCATTTTTTTTTCCCAATTTTTTTCTGGGTTTTTTTCTTCTGTGCATGCGCAGAAGCCGAGTTCCCGGCACTGCACATGCATCGCCATCTTGTTTTTGGCTTTTTGGGGGGGGATTTTTTTTGGATTTTTCGGCACTGCACATCCACGAGGCGCGCCCATGCGGCGTGGGAGGAAGCGAACCGGCAGCGAGGTAAGTTAGAACCCACCCCTGACTACAGTGGTGTGTTTCCTGCATGCCTCAGCTAACTGATTAGCACAGAGTTCGTGTATTTCCTCTGGTTTGTTGAGTAGCCTGCTGTACAAACTTATAGTGAACTCATTGCTTTTTTCTTTAATATTTACCCAAATACTTTCTAGAACAGGAGTTGAAGTCCACAAGTCTTAAAGTTGCCAAGGTTGGAGACCCCTGTTCTAGAAGGCTTTCTGTAGAGATGTAATAATTCCTTATACACAATGCAGCTCCCCCTCTTTTGTTAAGTCTATTCTTTTTGAACAGTGTATCTCCTTCTAGTTGTGGGTTCCAGTCATAGGTTCCATCCCACCAAGTTTCAGTAATAGTTACAATATCAGACTTGGCTTCATATGCAGGTAATCCTCGACTTACGACCACAATTAAGCCTGAAATTTCTATTACTAAGTGAGACAGTTCTTAAGAGAATATTTGCCCCATTTTATGACCTTTCTTGCTACAGTTGTTAGGTGAAATCACAGCCGTTGTTAAGTAATACGGTTGTGAAGTGAATCTGGCTTCCCCATTGACTTTGCTTGTCAGCTTATAAAAGGTTTATTCCGTGAGTCTGGGGCACTGCATGAGTCAGTTGCCAAGTGTCTGAATTGTTAACAACAACAGTTGTTAAGTGTGAAAAATAGTCATAAGTCACTTTTTTCAGTGCTGTTGCATCTTTGAATGGAAATGAACTGTTGTAAATCAAGGACTCCCTGTATTAGAACTTCCAAGTGCTCCCTGTTTGTTTCCCAGACGATGAGCACCAGTATAAAGTAGTGGTGAAATCCATTTTTTTTACTATCGGTTCTGTGTGCGTGGCTTGGTGGGCGTGGTGTGGCTTGATGGGCGTGGCTTGGTGGGCGTGGCAGGAGAAGGATACTGCAAAATCCCCATTCCCCCCCCCACTCCAGGGGAAGGATACTGCAAAATCCCCATTCCCTCCCCACTCTGGGGCCAGTCAGAGGTGGTATTTACCAGTTCTCCAAACTACTCAAAATTTCTGCTACCGGTTCTCCAGAACTGGTCAGAACCTGCTGAAACCCACCTCTGATTTGAACCCTTTATGGTTGACTCTAGTTTGGCTTCCTGTTATCTCTTGATGAACACTTCCAGAGGACAAGGCTGGCATGTAGCAGAAATTGGGGCATGATTACCAATGACTTTACAAAATCCAAGAAAGGCTCCTGCTTTTGGTATGTAGATGTAGAAAGCAGAAGTTTTACCTGTTGGGGAAGTTGGAGGTAGAGATAGAAAGTGATAACCTCAGATTCTTTCATCAAAGATTTCCTATCAGGACACAATGTCCCAAGAGGAGCCTGCTTCTTTCCCTTCTTATCAGGAACCTTGCAAAGTGAATCATTCCCACCTCTAAAAGCACCTGAAGGCAAGACAAGAAGCGACGGATGGAAACTAATCAAGGAGAGAAGCAACCTAGAACTCAGGAGGAATTTTCTAACTGTGAGAACAGTCAACCAGCTTGCCTTCAGAAGTTGTGGGTGCTCCATCACTGGAGGCTTTTAAGAGATGGGACAGCCATTTGTCCAGAATGGTATAGGGTCTTCTTCTGCTTTTGCAGTGGGCTGCACTAGAAGACCTCCAAGGTCCCTTCCAACTCTGTTATTCTGTTAATTAAAAAACTGGATCACAGCTGGGCAACCATTCCAGGCTCAAATGGAGTTCTCATTCGTTATCACTCCACAGAATCAGAAGTCTGCCAGTGCCTCTTCTGACTAACCAATTTAATTAAAAGGCAGCGGTTCGTGAAAGCTGAAGCCCTGTAATGAGATTGGTTAGTCAGAAGAGGCACTAGCGCGGGGGTCTCCAAACTTGGCAACTTTAAGACTTGTGGACTTCAACTCCCAGAATTCCTCAGCCAGCGGACTCCTAATTTTTTTTTCTTGCTGCCATAAATTTTTTTTAAAATTTTTTATTATTTTTCTCCACAATACATCCATACATATACCATAGTTCATAGCAGAATATACAGTACATAGTTATACATTTCTATTCCATAAAACATAAACCAGCATCCTAATTTGCACCTTTTATACTTTTGTTGCCTGTCTGTTTTTCCCTTTATGTCATCACTCACCTCCCTCTCTCTCCTTCTCTCCCCTCTCCCCTCTCCCTTCTTTCCCTTTCTCTCCCACTTCCCTACTTCCCTCCTCTCCCCTAGCGGACTCCTAATTTTTTTTCTTGCTGCCATAAACTTATATGGCTCTCCTCCGACATCACTAACAAACCATCCTATCTACACAAATGAGCAATTCAGGCTGGAGAAAGTCCCTTTGAGAAAACTCAAGAGTGTCTTTTCCAAAATAAGAACCCTGGGACGTTGCAAAGCATTATTGGTCGAGACTCAAACCAGCCAACCCCAATTTAGCACAGACTCATGCAAAGGGTTTCTCAACCTTATTCACTTTTAAGATGTGAGGACCAACTGCCAGAATTCCTGAGTCAGTCACGCTGGCTGGGAAACTCTGGGAGTTGACGTCCACACACCTTAAAAGTGACTAAGGTTGAAAAAGGCTGACCTAACAGATTATGCAAACCCAGCCTGGGCGCTTAGTTCATGTGGTTTCAGTAGGTTGTAAATACGTCCAGGACAGATTCAACTCAGTAAATCATAATTCAGTAAACTGTAATTCAGTTAACCATTCCCTGATTCGTATCACATTAAAAATATCATCTGTAAACATCTGCTGTAACTGTTTCTACATGGCAATGGTAAAGCGAATAAAGGTGAAATTAGTGCCTGGACTGCCAAACTAGGTTAACAGTAGCCATAGCAACTTGCTTGGACTTTAAAAAGGAGCCCAAAAGGAACCCCTGAAACTTCTGTTTTTTGTCATAATCTCTATATTATCCTGGCCAACTTAACCCACCTACCCGACTCTTAAGATTCAAAGGTAGAAGCCAGAAGCATTGCCAAGTATTTGTGTGCACACGTGTGTGTGCGTGTGCGTGCATATTCAAAGGTAGAGGCCAGAACAGAGGTGGGTTCCTCCCGGTTCGGACTGGTTCGCCCGCACCGGTAGCGACCCACTGGTGACATCATGATGATGTCACAGATCCAGTTCGGTCGATGCCGGTCCGTGGACGCCATCTTTTTTTTTTAAAAAAAATTTAATTATTATTTTTTTGATTTTTTTTTTTTAAATTTCTTCTGCACATGCGCAGAAGCCGGGTTTCCGGCACTGCGCATGCGTCGCCATCTTGTTTTTGGCTTTTGTTTAAAAAAATTATTTTTTTGCACTGCGCATGCACGCACGTGCGCCATGCGACGCGGGAGGAAGTGAACCGGCAACGAGGTAAGTTCGAACCCACCCCTGGGCCAGAAGTGTTGCCAAGTATTTGTGTGTGGGTGTTTGTGGGTGCGTACATGCACACACCGAGAGATTTGCATGATCAACCAGAGCGACTCTCTCTGCTCCTTGTTAGATTCATGAAGCTTATACATAAAATCACTATTTAAAAAACAAGTATGAACTGGCAGCTACCACCAAGACGGTGTGCTAACAGGACTGGTGCCCAGTCCCATCTGTTTTTTCTACATGTGCCATTTTGCTAGACTGGCTGGTATAGAATGAGGGGGTCACTTTCTTACCGATGGTTCCACCTGGCTCTCTTCTGCAAATACACCCAGTTTTCTGGACTTTTTAGAATCTCTGATTCGGAGGGTAAAATGTGATTTTTATATCTCAAGATTCTGGGATGCCCAGAGATATGGGTGAGCAGTGCAAGACTGGCATCTCTCCCTGAAGACGTTCTCACTGCCTTTGGGCATGGAGCCCCAAACAAAGTTGGCAGGAGAAGGAGGGACCCATTTGACACTGCAACCTAGCTGCCAGCTGCACGCACCCCACCCCCAACATTTCATCAGTGGCATTTGATCCTAAGGGGGGGGGGGGAAAGGAACCGCCGGTAGCCGAATCACAAGGTAATGAGCAATCAGTTGCCACTTTCAAAGCAACCAGAAGGCAGCAGAAATCTTCTCCCATTGCTGCAATTCGCTTGTCCTCCCAGCAGGAGGCAGCCTGGGGTAGAGGACTCCAGAGGAGATAAGATGACAGCATCCTAGAGGGGAAAAGCTCGAACCATCCAACTCTGCTCTCCTGCAAGAGTCCTCCATCCCCAGTCTAGTGAGGATTCAACCCTCCGGCTCTTGGCGCCACTGGCAATATGGCAATCAGGGCCCAGGCCGAGGGCTGGTCCAAGCCCCCCCCCCGCTCTGGAAACAGAAAGGCACAATTTGAGGAAGGGTGCAGGAGGTATCACCAAGTACCCCTGGACTGAGGGTGGAAGGAGCAGCTCTTGGCCATGGCATCTGGGAATGCAGGGGTGGTTGAGACACAGAAGGTCCCTGCGTCCAGGGACATCCATGGAGGGAAGATCACCATCGGGATGGGAGTACCCACACACACGCACACACATAAGGGGTGGGTGGGGCTTCAATTGCAACATCCACCCACTACCTTGCAGATTTTGGTCCCCTTGTTGAATGCCCCCCCACACACAGCAACTTCTGGTGGGGGGGGGAAGCCGGTCAAGGGGTGACAGGCTGTCAAAGCAATGCCGCAGCACCAGAGTACAAACAGCTCTTCTTTTCTACATATATGGTGATGTCACAAAACAGAAGGGGCAGAATCGCAGAATTACAGAGTCGGAAGAGACCTTGGAGTCTTCTAGTCCAACCGCCCCTGCTCAAGCAGGAGACCCTAAACCATTTCAGACCAGTGGCTGTCCAGTCTCTTCTTAAAAACCTCCAGTGATGCAGCACCCACAATGTCTGAAGGCCAGCCGTTCCACTGATCTACTGTCCTCACTGTTAGGAAGTTTCTCCTTAATTCTAGGTTGGACCTCTCTTTAATGATCTTCCACCCACTGCTTCTTGTTCTGACCTCGGGTGCTTTGGAGAATAAGCTGACCCCTTCTTCTCTGACAGCCCCTCGAGTCCAGTTGCGTTTTGAGAAAAGGGGATGACCATGACCTGGATAATTGAGAATCTCCATAAGTACTGTCAATCAATCAGAACAGAGCTGGAAGGGACCTTGGAGGTCTTCTAGTCCAACCCCCTGCTCAGGCAGGAGACCCTATAGCATTTCAGACAAGTGGCTGTCCAGTCTCTTCTTAAAAGCCTCCAGTGATGGAGCACCCATAACGTCTGAAGGCAAAGCGGTTCCACTGCTTAATTGTTCTACCTGTCAGGAAGTGTTGAATTTATATTTTACCGACAAAGAAATAAAGGGAGACTAGCATAGTTCTATTTCACGCTATTTAGCTCTCATCAGCTAGCCATACTCTTCTGGGATTCTGGAAAGTAGCCCAGGTTCAAATCCCAGAAAGAGTATGGCTAGCTGACGAGAGCTAAATACCTTGAAATAGATCTATACTAGTTCCCTTTATTTCTTTGTCGGTAAAATATAAATTCAACACAAAAAAATAGTTTGTCACGAAAGTGACTGCTCCGTCCCATATTTGGGTAGACCAGGTTGCCCTGATAGACCGGTCTCATCAGAAAAACACTTTACCTGTCAGGAAATTTATCCTTAGTTCTAGGTTGCTTTACTCCTTGATTAGTTTCCATCCATTATTTCTTGTCCTGTCCTGACTCCTCTGACTCCTCTGTGACAGCTCCTCAAAATTGGAAGACCTGCTATCATGTCACCCCAGTCTTTTTTTGTTAGACTAAACATACCGAATTCCCACAATTCATATAGTTTTGCCTCCAGCCCTCTAATCATCTTGGTTGCTCTTCTCTGCACTCTTTCAAGAGTCTCAATATCTTGTTTGCATTGTGGTGACCAAAACTGGATGCAATATTCTAAGTGTGCCCTCACCAGTGCAGTATAAAGTGGTGCTATCACTTCATGTGACCTATTCTTCTATATTCAATGTTCTCCAAAGAGCAATAAAGAGCTTCCAAGGTGTATCCATGTATGTAGGTGGTTAAACCACAATCACAGTTCCTCTTTTTCTCTCACCCACAAAACCCAGCACCAGAACATCTAAGAGCCAGGAGCCCCTGGCAAGACATGTTCTCCCACAAGATCTGTCTAGATCAGGGGTGGGTTCCGGATTCAGGTACTGCCGGTTCGCTCAGGGATGCGCCCCCCGCACGCAGTACTTAAAAAAAGCTTCTGCGCATGCGCAGAAGCAAAAAACAAGATGGCGCCGCCATAGGCACCGCCGAGAGAACCGGCTCAGAGGCATGACAGGCCTGGGTCGCTGCCGGTTCCAGTGACTCAGGCTGCCACGTTACTAACGGTTCTATAGAACCGGTCCGAACAGGTAGGAACCCACCTCTGGTCTAGATGTTATATGGATACATTCAATCATTTATGTTACAAAATAAGATTTTGGTGCTTGGAAAGGGAGTTGAGCAGTAGGTGCAAAAGTGGAAAGATTTGGCACTATCCGTAATGGGGGAATGGCTGGTGAAGATGATGGAACTTGCTGAGATGGCTAAATTGATTTCTTCGATCACAGAAAAGGCATTATCTATGTTTATTGCTAACTGGAAAGCCCTTATGGACTTCTTGTGCAAAATAGAAAAAAAAATGAACTTATGATTTATGGTTTGGATGATTAGGATACATTATAGAAAGAAGAGTTATGTTGTAACCATAGAATAAGTTTTATAATCGTACTTATAACTGCTGTAAAATAGATCAGAAACTACTTCTTTGTATTGTTTTTTTTCTATTTTTCTTTTTCTTTTCCCCTTTTCTTGCACTTTTAGCTTTCTCTTTGGTTTCTTCTTCGCTCTTTTCTTGTCCTCACTTTATATTAGTTTGCATTAGCTTTCATGGTCTTTCATTTAAGAAAAATCTTTAATAAAATTATACCTAAATAGAAGGAAATAAAGCTGAGCAGGATTTCTGCTCTGACATCCGTCCCTGACTATGACGCTAAGATGCAACTGGCCCTCTCCCCACCATTTGCTTCTTCACAGCTCCGGGGTGTCTTAAGGCACTCTTCGTCCCCGAGAACCCCCCAAAATAAGGCCACAAAGCAGCAGGAAAAGGGGACTCAGTTCTCTCCCCAGTCCAAGTCCGAGGGTTGTTCCAGGCCCTGCAAAGTTCCACCAACGACAGCCACCGGGACTCTGGTCCCAGCAGAGGCCAGGGGCCAAGCAGGAACGCTGGACGCTAATCGTTCTTATTATTTTCTTCTGGAATCAGCGTGTGGAAGGGACGATCCCAGAATCGGCTGGAAATCCCAAAGCCTGCAGGGGGAAGGGGGGGGGAGAACATTAAGGATGATAATACCAAATACAGAATAACAGAGTTGGAAGGGACCTTAGAGAT
>QLTV01004244.1:1153895-1182696 GCA_003457575.1 Thermophis baileyi | reverse complement strand
TCCAAGATCCCTCTCCCGGTTACTGCTATTGAGCCAGGTACCACCTATACTATACCTGTGCATTTGGTTTTTCTTCGGCATTTGACTTTTTTTCCCTTTTCCTAGCATTTGTCCACAAGTACAAGGCCCTTCCCCCCCCCCCCCCTGATCAATGAACAAAATTGATCCATTGGTTATAACCATTGGATTGAGTCTGTCATTGTGGGCTGAGAGAGAGAGTATCTGGCCCAAACCACCCTGTGGAGTTTATGTTGCTAAGTGAGAAATTTGTTAAATGGATTGGGCCCAATTTTACGACTTTCCGTGCCATAGTTGTTACGTGAATCACTGCAGTTGTTAAGTTAGGAACACGGTTGTTAAGTGAACCTGGCTTGTCAGAAGGTCGCCAAAGGGGATCACGTGACCCCGGGGACATTGCAACCGTCATAAATATGAGTCAATTGCCAAGCGAGTGAATTTTGATCACGTGACCATGGGGATTCTGCAAAGGTCATAACAGTGAAAAATGGCCATAAGTCACTTTGTTCAGTGCCGTTGTCACTTCAAACGGTCTCTAAGCGAACTGTTGTAAGTCGAGGACTACCTGTGTAGCCCACAGCAGGATAACGAGCAGAGCAAAAGCTCAGAATTGTACTGTTTAAGATTTGGGAGATTCTGTTCACGAAGCCTTCCAATTGGCTCAACTGATTGCGATTCTTATGTTAATGTTAATGTCACTGCAAATGTCACAAATATGAGTCAGTTGCCAAGCATCTGAATTTCGATCACGCAACCACAGCGATGCTGCAAGGGTCGTAACTGTGAAAAACGGCCATTAGTCACATTTTCAGTGCCCTTGTAACTTCGAACGGTTACTAAGCAAACTGTTGTAAGTTGAGAACTACCTGTGCTGACTTAGCTTGGCTCCTGGAAGCGAAGATGCTTGAAAGCAAAGAAAGGGACCTCAAAGCCCAGCTGCACCCTTCGCCCCCTCCCCTCCCCCTCCCCGGTGCCCACCCTCACCTGCTTTCTGGTGTTCGAAGTGGTGCTTGATGTGATAAGTCTTCAGACCGTAGAGGTAGGTGCCTTCTTCGGGCGAGCCGTAGTGCAAGTAATAATGCATCATGTCGTAAATAATGTAGCCAAGGATTCCTCCGCACAAGATGGAGAGCCCAAATTCTCCAGGGAAAACCACTTGAGCAAGAAAGTAGAACAAGAAGAAGAGCAGGGAGGCCGGCACAGGTGGGAAGACCAGGCGGGAGCTGTCGAACGGGGACTGCGAGAGAGGACAGGGGAGAAAATGAGATCTCCGACTCAGAGAGAACGGTGGATTTCTCAACTTCTGCAACTTTAAGCTGTGTGGACTTCAACTCCCAGAATTCCCCCAGCCAGCATCTCTGAGAGTTGAAGTCAGAATAACTGAGTTGGAAGGGACCTTGGAGGTCTTCCAGTCCAACCCCCTGCTCAGGCAGAAACCCCTATACCATTTCAGACAAATGGTTGTCCAATCTCTTCTTTAAAATCTCCAGTGTTGGAGCACCCAGAACTTCTGAAAGCAAGCTGTTCCACTGGTTGACTGTTCTCACTGATAGGAAATTACTTCTTAATTCTAGGTTGCTTCTCTCCTTGATTAGTTTACATCCATTGCTTCTTGTCCTGCCTTCAGGTGCTTTGGAGAATAGGTTGGCCCCCTTCTTCTTTGTGGCAGCCCCTGAGATATTGGAACACTGCTATCCTGTCACCCCTAGTCCTTCTTTTCATTAAACTAGACATACCCAGTTCTAGCAACCGTTCTTTATATGTGTTAACCTCCGGTCCCCTAATCATCAATTCCCTGACAGGTTACATCCAGTATTTTAAGGCCATGCCTGTTAAGATGGCAGCCACCGGGCATGACTGAAGCTCACTCCAGTCCTTTTGTTCACATGATGCACATCAAAAGGGTGAGCTTCTGATCCTGCAGGCCATCAGCTAGATTTTTGGGAAACACCCCCCCCCTCCCAATTGAACACTCCAGCACTCGTCTCTAATAACCTTGCAGTAACTCCTTTAGGGCTTCTATCTGAAGCCGGAATTGTGACAAACGCTACTTCTCTTTGGATCTTGGCTTTCTCTAAAACGGAAATGGGTACTTTGTGGCGCGGCAGAACATCCTTCCCACCCATCCCCATCCTCAACGGAGGTGGTAACATCGGGGCTGGGGTAGATACAAATGCTTTCGACTTCTTCCTGCTTTGTGGATTAAAATGCCAAGCAAGGGTGTTGAGCTTTGTGGAGAGCTGAGTGGCACGCCTAAATTGCAATGAGGCTGGCCAAATATGGTAGAAGACTGAGTCACAAGCAGAGATAATTCCTATGATGTGATCTCACAAAAAGCTTAGGCCTTTGGATACAATTAGGTGGGTGGAAAAGGTGCGACCAGATCCCTCTAGGATGGAGGGGGTCCACCGCGAAGGGCCAGCAGGCCCTGGTAGATCCCTACCTCCAGGGGCCACTCGGTGTATCTTGCTCTCCCCATACAGGTAGAAAGGCAATTAATGGGAACGATGACCCAGCCCCTGTCAAATCCAGCCTGGAATCCCTTAAGTAAACTTCAGGAACAGACTGGAAGAGAACAAGCTGAGGATATTGTGCAGAATTGCCCTAAATCGGGCAGCAACTTAACCGGGCACAGAACACATCCCATTGACTTCCGACTCCCTTTAGTGCAGTAGAATAGGATAACATCAAACCGTGACTTTTTAGTTTTACCTAGAAGTTTAAACTAGCCATTTCCGTAACACCATATCTATCTAATCGGTAAAGCCCAAAATCGAAGTTTCATTTTTTTTTCCCTAACCTCGAGCACAAAGTCCAGAAGCGGTTTCCAGGTAGAAACAAAAGTATCTGGGTTTTCCCTTCCCTAGTTCTCCTTCTTTTTTGCTTTTGTATTTTTTTTTTTTTGTTACTCCAAACTTTTCTTGAGTTATAAGATAAAATAAGATACAAAATACGAAAGAAAATAGGAAAACGGCGGGGAGGAAAGTGGGGAAGAAGAGTGAGGAAGGATTAGGAAAAAGAAAAAGAAGCATTGACTTCCGACTCTCTCTGTTGCAGCAAATAAAATAAGGCATTAACATCAAATCACAACTTTTTGTTTTTTTCATAATAATGTAAACTAGCCATTTCTATCAGGATCCATCAGTCTAATCGGTAAAACCCAAAATCAAATCAATTTTTCGGGTATGATATATCATAAATTAATACAATTGTTATAAACGGTAAAAAAATAATAATAATAATATACGGAGACCCATCAAGTCAGCCTTGACTTTTCCACGGCTGAGAGTTTTGCAATGTTGGAAGTCCTCTTCAATGCGCAAAATTGCTGAGCTAAGCCTCTCTTTGGGCTGCATCATTTGGGTGATGTTGGTGAGACAGACCCAGATGTTATCTCACCCCAAGCTGCCATTGCCCCAGGGCTCCCCTACCTTATGATGCTGGCCATGCACCAGAAAATGCAGGGTGATCAGGTAATAGTTGCTGGCTGGAGGGTTCATGTGGAAGAGGAAGCGATGGATGAGATACTCCACCAGGGACCAGGTGAATATGCCCAAGACAAAGAGCAGCGGGAACCAGTACTTGTGAACAGGAACGGCGTAGGCTGTGCAGAGGAAGAAAAAGCGACAATGGGTGAGAACAGAAATGGTCCCCTGGAGCAGAAGACAAGCCAATGAAGGCTTATTTTCAACAACAGCCAGCCAGGAAGGGGCTCTTCTGGGAAGTCCAGACACAGGACATGAATGCAATGCTCTGCTTGCCCGCAGCCTCTGGTAGGCAGAGGTAGACTGCTCATAACAGAGGTGGGATTCAGCCGGTTCTGACCGGTTCTAGCAAACCGGTAGCAGAAATTTTGATTAGTTCGGAGAACCGGGAAACACCACCTCTGGCTGGCCCCGCCCCCATCTATTCGCTGCCTCCCGAGTCCCAGCTGATCAGGAGGAAATGGGGATTTTGCAGTATCCTTCCCCAGCCACGCCCACCAAGCCACACCCACAGAACCGGTAGTAAAAACATTTGAATCGCACCACTGGTAGAGAAGGAGGTTCAACTGAGCTACCACACGTCAAAGCGGTGGAGAGGCCCCTCTCTGCTTCAAATTCCCAGTCCTGCTGCCTTCAAGGGGGTCTGGCTGGGCTCTCCTTCAGCCTTAGGATTGTGTCCCACCATGCAGGGGGTCTCCAAGTTGATTTGGCCTTGTTCCATTCCCAGGACGAGAGCCAGTGACGCTGGTTCTCCCCTCTGCCAAATGTCTATTGGTTGCTAGGGATCAGAAAAGGCTGGGGTTTGGGGGCTTGGGAATCTGGGCCTTCATCAAGCAGCTTCCAAGGCACAAGAGGAAAGGGGTGTATGGCCCTCCTGGTCCCCTCTTCTTTTCTCTCCAAAGTCTTTCTTTCCCCAATGGGGGCAACAGGGTGGAGGGCTGAGAGCAGCACTTTTGCTTCTCAATATGGGAAATCAGCCAGGGCAACATAGAAACATAGAATAACAGGGTTGGCAGGGACCTTGGAGGTCTTCTAGTCCAACCCCCTGCTCAAGCAGGAGACCTTATACCATTCCGGACAAATGGCTGTCCAGCCTCATCTTGAAAACTTCCAGCGATGGAGCATCCACAACTTCTGAAGGGATCGATTAATTGTTCTCATTGTCAGGAAATTCGCCTTAGTTCTGGGTCGGATCCCTCTTTAATATCTTTGCACCTTTCTTGTGCTTTGGAGAATGCCAGTCCCGTTTTCTCTTTGACAGCCATTCAAGTACTAGAAGGCAGCTATCATCCCAACCTCAAGGAGGTCACTTCTGTCCTTGGGAAATTCCCAAAGCTCTTCACCTCTCTAATGAAACTGGGATCTCTCTCTCTCTCTCTCTCTCTCTCTCTCTCTCTCTCTCTCTCTCTCTCTGTGTGTGTGTGTGTGTGTGTGTGTGAGTGACCCTGGACTGTCCTTGGGAGCAGCTGGAGGGCAGAGCCCTGGGCTGGGAGGCTGACAGGGGACAGAGGCTTTCCTGCCCCCCAGGGAAGGGCTTCAGCTGGTCCAGGGCACCCAAGGAAAACACTCCAGTGAGAACAAGGGAGAGACGGGGCTGCTGCTGGACGGGGCCGAGAGAGCGACAGAGGACCAAAAGAAAAAAAACAAAAAAAGCAGAGGAGCAGGAGACCAGACAGGCTCCCCACTGTGTCCATCTTTGGGCATCAGATCCTTAGACAACAGCAATTCTCTCGCTCCAGTCCTGGTCGAGACCTACTGACAGCCATTCCGCCCCCATTAAAAGCCCCCTGCCATCAGTTGCAAAGGTGTTAAAAGGCAACGGGCAAACTTGCAAACTGGGGGCTTAGTGGATGAAGCGATATTGCAAAGAAAACTTGGCCAGCCCACACCCTTTCCTTCATTGCTTGAATTGGGGCAGGGGATTGTGCACGCGCGCACCCACACCCTGTTTTATTTTAGGGCTTGCACTACATTTTTAATGCAAGTTGGCGCGGGTGTTCAATCTGTTTATTCTCCACTCTTCTGACTGTAGGGTCACAAAGCAAGGAATTTGCAGGTTGCAATGCCAGGCTTGGTGAATAGTGGCTCATGCTCAGAAGCCCTCTCTCCATGGCAAAGAGGCGTTGGTAAAGAGAGCTGCAACAGCTGGCTTTGCTCTCACCCTTCTTGCCGATGACCCTGGGACCAAGAAGCAGAAAACGAGGCTGGCCTGGCTCTTTGGATCATTTGTCCCACCTTTATTATTTTTATAAATAACTCAAAGTGGTGAATATATCTAATAGTTCTTTCTCCTCCTGGTTTCCCCACAGTTCTGTGAGGTGAGAGAAAGTGACTGGCACAAGGTCAGCCAGCTGTTTTTTCACGCCTAAGGCGGAACTAGAACTTACTGTCTCCTGGTGATTAGCTCAAAGTCACCCAGCCAGCTTTCATGCCGAAGGCGGGACTAGAACTCACCATCTCCTGGTGATTGGTCCAAAGTCACCCAGCTGGCTTTCATGCCTAAGTTGGGACTAGAACTCACTGTCTCCTGGTGATTGGTCCAAAGTCACCCAGCTGGCTTTCATGCTTAAGATGGGACTAGAACTCACTGTCTCCTGGTGATTGGCCCAAAGACACTCAACCAGCTTTCATGCCTAAGACGGAACTAGAACTCACCGTCTCCTGGTGATTGGCCCAAAGTCACCCAGCCAGCTTTCATGCCTAAGGCGGGACTAGAACTCACCATCTCCCAGTTTCCAGCCTGTTGACTTTACCTCTAGACCAAACTGGCTGTTTGCTGACTCCCAGTTGCATCCACCCCCATCAGGCCCCTAGATATTTGCCAACAGGGATTCCAGAGCTACTGGGTGAAAGTGGTTGGAGTAAGGAGGAGAGCACGTTGAGAGCCTACTTTCCAGGCCCTCTGCTGTCTCAATTTTTGCTCCCTCAAGTGTGGAGGGAATTTTGTGTGAAAATGGTACTGGCCAGCACAGAAGCCTCACCTGATGTGAAGGAGGAAAACAGCTGGGTTTTGCCTTGGGCAAGGGTGGTGTAGCAGTGCCAGCTGAGGAAAAACACCACCGGTAGCCAGACTATACAGACAATGTACCTGGAAGAAAAACAAGAATCAAACTGGTTTTTTATTTGCGACACATCCTGCAATCGAAATCTGGCCTTAGAATGGGGCTGAAGCGGCTTTTTCAGCTTCTGCACTGAATCTCTACACCAGGGGTGTCAAACTCCAGGCCCGTGGGCTGGATCCGGCCTGCAGGGTGCTTAGATCTGGCCCGCGGGCCTGCCCTGGAAACAATGAAGGACCGGCCCACGGTGCCTCTGCCAGCGAAAACAGAGCTTGGGAAGGCCATGCGCGGGCCACGCGCGGGCCTCCAGGGCTCTGTTTTTGGCCACAGCGGCCTCCTGCAGCCCTCTGCCAGTGAAAACGGAGCTGGGGAGGGCCCTCCCGGGCTCTGTTTTCACTGGCAGAGGGCTGCAGGAGGCCATTGTGGCAGAAAATGGAACCTCGATGAGTGACGTTGAGCTGCCCACCCCCCCCCCCAGGCCCCCGAAGTCAAACACAACCCTGATGCAGCCCTCAATGAAATCGAGTTTGACACCCCTGCTCTACACAGAGAAACTGGCAGGACCATTTCCCTGAGTTTTTTCCGAGGGAGGAGACATTCATACACAATTTCTCCAGGAGAAGATTCCCCCCAACAAGACCACCATGACTGAAAAGGCCCAAACACAAAGGCTTCTTTCCAACAAGATCTTGTTTTTTTCTCCCCTTCAATCATGTCTGATTCACAGAGGCTGCCTGGACAAGTCCCTGCTATTTTCCTGGCAAGATTTTTCAGACGTGATTTGAAGAGGAAGTGACTGGCCCAAGGTCATCCAGCTGGCTTTGTGCCCAGAGCAGGACTAGGAAGTAAGAACTGTCACAGAAGGCGGCAGCACCAAGCCAACCTCAGCTCATCTTGGAAATGCTAAACAGATTCAGAGCTTGAAGGGGAGACCAACAGGAGATCTCAAGACAAACAAACAAGACTGGGAAGTAGGAAAACAGCAGCCTGATGGGGTCTATGCAGTCCATGGAACCGAGCTTGCCTCTGCTCTCCCTAAATCAGGGATGAGGAACAATGGCCCCTTTATGACTTGTGGACTTCAACTCCCAGAATTCCTGAGCCATGGCTGGCTCAGGAATTCTGGGAGTTGAAGTCCACAAGTCATAAAAGGACTATCGTTCCTCACCCCTGCCCTAAATGAAGCTAGGCCTCCCACCCTGAACCAAATCAGGACCAGTCTGTGTGCTGGAAGGTGTCAACTTTTTCCTCTATAATTCATCCCTAATCCATTACTAGCCCCACTCAGCAGCTGTGAGTTGCTAAGAAACAGCACCTGCAATTCCAACTGTGTGACTGTTAATACCTTTGATCTGGTCCCCAAATCTGGGGGTTGGAGGGGAACGGAGGGGTGGGCTAGGAGCGGCTCTAAAAGACCAGGGGCTTAGCCCTTTTGAACACAGCTTTGCAAAGCTTCGGGACTTTGCAAGCAATTCCACAATTGTCCTGGAACTTGTCATTTTTAATGAGGCACGAAGGGGGTAACTATGCAAAAGATGGAGTACTCTATGAGCCACGGTGGCGCAGTGGTTAGAGTGCAGTATTGCAGGCTAATTCTGCTGACTGCCGGCTGCCTGCAATTTGGCAGTTCAAATCTCACCAGGCTGAAGGTTGACTCAGCCTTCCGTCCTTCCGAGGTCGGTAAAATGAGGACCCAGATTGTTGGGGGCAAGAGGCTGACTCTGCAAACCGCTTAGAGAGGGCTGTAAAGCACTGTGAAGCGATATATAAATCTAAGTGCTGTTGCTATTGCTCTCACGCTAACCAAATTTCACTGAAAGTCACCTTTGACTGTGTTGTGGCTTGCCCGAGTCCCGCGCAGCTGCTCATGGATCCGGAAGACCAAGAACAGACCATGGGGTGGCAAGAGCAGTCTGTAGCTCCGGCACCGGAGTCCGAGACCAAGAAGGACGCAGGGCCAGAGGACGATACTCAATCAGGGCCTTCTGCACCTTCCCAGCAGGAGTTCAGTGACTCCAGTGAAGAGGAGGAGCATCTGATTGATGCTAGGGCACGAAGGACAGCTAGCCGGCAAGAGTGGATTTGTAGAAGGAGGTCTCCTCAAAGGTAAACCTGCAGGCAGAGGGGCAACACCCTAAGACTATATAAGGTTGAATCACAACAGACACTCTTGCTGGAAACAACACATGTATTTTACCTGGCTGCTGTTTACACTTTTGGTGATATCAGTGGGACTAACTCCAGTCCTTCTGGACTTAATGACCTGTTTGCATTTTTGTATTTGGAATCCTGGCCAAAGTGTTCTGTGGTTTTCAACAAGAACTATGTTGAAAAACCTGTAACAAACTTACTACTAATCTGCATTATTAGTGGTAAAGTCTTCTTTGTTTTTGCAAACCGTGTGTGTGTGTCGTTTCCTGGGGGCTTGCCGTGCTGGGTCACAACAGACTGGACCATGATCTCCAGTGATTCCCAATGATCATGGCAGCAGGATTAAAATGATCTGTCTTCTTCTGGCTTTTTAAGAACTTCTAAGTCTAGTTCTGCAGCCCTCGTGGTCCTCATCCAAATACCAGCCAAAGCCAAGTCTGTTTGCCATCTGAGATCAGCCACGGCCAGCTCAGTAGCAAGAAATGAAACTCAGCTTTATAGCAATAGCAATCGCACTTAGACTTATATACCGCTTCGTAGTGCTTTACAGCACTCTCTAAGCGGTTTACAGAGTCAGCCTCTTGCCTCTGATGTCTGACTGTGGAATACAGTTTAGCATGAGCTACTTTCAAGACAGATGCAGCTCTGGTTATCTCCCTAAATTTTCAAGTTTTCAAGTACATGGGTAATAGCAATTGCAATCGCATTTAGACTTATACACCACTTCACAGTGCTTTACAGCTCTCTCTAAGCGGTTTACAATATCAGCCTATTGCCCCCAACAATCTGGGTCCTCATTTTACCCACCTCAGAAGAATGGAAAGCTGAGTCAACCTTGAGCCGGTTAGAATCGAACTGCTGGCAGTCGGCAGAATTATCGTGCAATACTGCATTCTAACCACTGTGCCACCATGGCTCTGCCATTGTTGAAGGCACTGAGTAATCCAGTAAGAAAATATTTCTGAAACTATGACCGAAAGGGTCACGGGTTGTCTCATTTTTACTCTAAATTCATTTTTATTTTGTCCTAGCCTTGGGTATCTAAGCAGAGTGGTAGTGGAGATAAAAAAGATTGCAACTGTAATCAAGGAATCGAAAACATGTTCGTTCTTCATATGTATCAATGCTCCCCACCCACATAGCAATAGCACTTAGACGTACAGTATATACCACTTCATAGTGCTTTACAGCCCTCTCTAAGCGGTTTACAGAGTCAGCCTCTTGCCCCCAACCATCTGGGTCCTCATTTTACCGACCTCGGAAGGATGGAAGGCTGAGTCAACCTTGAGCCAGTGAGAATCGAACTGCCAAATGGCAGTCAGCAGAAGTAGCCTGCAGTACCCCATTCTAACCATTGCGTCACCACGGCTCTTTATCCTGGCCAGACCTGTTTTCTTGGGACACTGTTTGCACCACTGTGCCTTTGGCCTGCACCCACTGCACACTCCTGCCCCACCTCTGGCCCTTACCATGTTGCCCTGGAGAGGGACTCCAGGAGATCCGAATGGAAGAGGCGAATCGGCCGATCCACTGGCTGGTGCACCCATTCATCGTACTTCTCCCGCAGATGGCCCACTTGCCAAAGCAGAGGCTTTCCCCAGTCCACCAGGTCCTGGGAAGGAGAGATTCCACAGCAAGATCTTTAGAACTGCATTGTCTCAACAATCAGAGTTATGACAGAGTTATTCTGAAAACATAGCATGTCAGAAAATTTGATGAATGACACTGCAAAGAATGAGACTCTAGAAAGAGTGCAGAGAAGAGCAACCAGGATGATTAGGGGACTGGAGGCTAAAACATACGATGAACAGTTGCAGGAACCGGGCATGGCTAGTCTAGTGAAGAGAAGGACCAGGGGAGACATGATAGCAGTCTTCCAATATTTGAAGGGGCTGCCCCAGAGAGGAGGGGGTCAAGCTATTTTCCAAGGCACCCGAAGGCCAGACAAGGAACAATGGATGGAAACTGAACAAGGAGAGATTCAACCTGAAAATAAAGAGGAATTTTCTGACAGTGAGAGTAATCAACCAATGGAACAGCTTGCCTTTGGAAATTGTGGAAGCTTTCAAGAAGAGACTGGACTGCCATCTGTAAGAAATGGTGTAGGGTCTCCTGCTTTGGGGGGGGGTTAGACTAGATGACCTACAAGGTCCCTTCCAACTCTATTAGTCTGTTAAGAAGCAGAATGGTGGGATGCTAAATTCAGGTTTCTAAAAATCCCATCTTTTGTAGAAAGACACAGATTTTCTAACAATTAGGCAATAAATAGTTGATTTTTTCCCTTTAACTTCTTATTTATTTGCTAAATTTATTTGTCCCCATTTCGCTGTGAGGCTTCTCTGGGTGGCTTGAATAAGCACTTGAACCCTAGAGTCTCAGCTTAAGGAAACCGGATTTTATTTACCTGGGTTTGTGGGCAAATATAAATTACACAGTCCAATAATATATGGCCACTCTCTCTCACTCACACATTTAAATATATATAATTAGCTTTGATTAGTATGTGTGAGAGAGGGGTGTAGCAATGCCAATTAAAAAAATAGCCATTCCGAGTTTTTAAGGCCTTGAATTGTAAAAAACTAATTGTTGTCAACTTGAGTTCTGTTTCCACAATAAGGTGTATCCAGAGGGCCCAACACATAATTTTTATTTCATTCTGCCCACAAGTTAAGACAACCCAGAGGAAAGAAAGCATCTTTTATAGTTTATAGTTTATAATTGCTTGATAAGTGCCTTCAGAATTAAACTGGATCATCCTATTATAGCCCACAAAGAAACCAACCTGTGAATAAACCGGAATGTTTTGGGCTGTACGCAGCAAAACCAAAACTATTCTAGATTATGTATTTGTGCCAGGCAGATGATTTCACAGGAATCTGGGCTTCAAAAACCTGGATCATCACAGAACGGCAGCAGAGAGCTGGGAATTTCTTCATCACTCTTTCGGAATTCTGGATTGCTGAAAGATGGCGGCTCTCACCTTTGCACCACAATAAAGTGGTTAAAATTAACCTCAGCTCCAATACTGGGATGGAAGACTGCTTACCACATTCATTCTTTCATATTTAGGGAACAAAATTGCCAGAAGTCATATTTACTAAACCTTCCTGTTTATCAGATCATATGAACATGTCATAACATACATAAGAAGGAGCTGGGCTTCAGTTTGCACAATATTATCTTTACTTTTGTGAACCAACCTCCCACAGATGCCACCTAAAATAATGCATAATTGGCATACAAGGAATTTGATCCCTGCCAGTTGTCTCTCCTTTGTGGATGAACTGGGCAAACATTTCTGGATATATTTTTGTCCTCTGCAGATCCCAGCCCATTTCCAGCTCAATTGTCTTTTGCTGGTTTCTTTTCCCCATCACCTCCTTTGCACAGTCCAGATAGATGGACTTCCTAGCCCAGTGATGGCGAACCTGTGGCACGCAGAGCCATATCTGAGGGCACGCGACGCGTTGTCCTATGCCAGCTCCAGCGCACATGTGCGTGCTGGCCAGCTGATTTTCGGCCTTCCGGAGGGTGGGGGGAGGTCGTTTTCACCTTCCCCAGGCTTCAGGAAAGCCTCCGGAGCCTGTGGATGGCAAAAAACGGACCCAATGGGCCTACTGGAAGTTCGGAAAAGAACTTCCAGTTGGGCCGTTGGGCCGTTTTTCACCCTCCCCAGGCTTCAGGAGGCTTTCCTAAAGCCTGGGGAGGGTGAAAAACGGCCCAACCGGAAGTTCATTTCCGAACTTCCGGTTGGGCCGTAGGGTCCATTTTTCGCCATCCACAGGCTCAGGAGGCTTTCCTGAAGCCTTGGGAAGGCGAAAACGACCTACCCCCCCGCCCTGCGGAAGGCCGAAAATCAGCTGGAATCCATTTTTTCACCATCCACAGGCTCCGGAGGCTTCAGTGAGTCCTGCGCGCATGCGCGGGGGGGGCAGCATGGGGGTGGGTTGTGCATGCATTATGGGTGTGGGCACGCGCACGCATGCTATCGCACACACACGCGCGCTTTTGGCACCCAAGCAAAAAAGGGTTCGCCATCACTGTCCTAGCCCCTTCTTCCTGACATTGCATTGGGGTAGAAAGGCCAACAAGGCTAAGCAAAGTGGAAACGGCTTAGGAATAGTTGCGGTTCCCATCGCCAGGGGAAGGAAGAAGAGGGAGGTGCCAGCAGCGTCTAAGCCACTCCCCCTTTGGAGTATTTGGGGGGAAATGTTTTGTGGGTGTTATCCTGATAATGGATGGACAAACAGACAGACAGTCTGGAGGCCCTTTGCTTAATTCCTTTCAACATACTGTATGCATTGCATTCTACATGCAAGGTGGCAAAATTTATTATAACGAATTATATATTCTGTGTCAGCAGCACAACAAAGACAGGGAACCTATCCTGCTCGTGAATTTGGATAGCGAGATGGGTAGCCTGTAGACGTAATAAATAAATAAAAGCAATAAATGTGTGAGTTCAGCAACTGAGGTGTTCAAGATTCCTGCAATCTCACCGTCTCTTTGCCAACTCTGGAGAAACTGCCCGTGAGGTGCCCGTGAAGTCACCAAGAACTGAATCCTCCCAGCAAGACACTTTCCCCTCCCCAGCTAAAATGAGATTCATTCCACGTTGCGCACACACGAAACGAATTCCTAATTTGCAGGAAGCTGCAAGTGATAGAGACGATCTGTGCGGGCCCAGCCCTGGGGGCATTTGCCAGCTGAGTCAGGACTGATCAGCTGTGTCTTTATTTCCTCACTGTTTATGTATTCTTTCCCCCTATTTAAATGGTGTGTCATGACTATAAACTTTCTGGTTTGCCCTGCAAAATGTATCTTGCGACAGAGTTTTTAAAGAGCAGAGTTCACGGGGCTGTTTGTACACATGGGATGCTGAGTGAGAGAGAGCTGGGAAGATGCATTTCTATCCTCACAAGATGTCATGCCCAGTTAAAGCTCCCACTTCATTGGCACAGGGACCTAATACAAAACAAGTTTCTCAATCCAGAGGGATAAAAATTGGTTTCTGCCCAGATCACTGCCCTGCTGCTTCAGGGAGAGATGCTATAAGAACTGCGCAGTCACGAGGCAGCTAATGATGACTAGCTCCCTTTTCAGAAAGGGCATCATAGAGGGTGAAGTGTTTTTTTCCGGTGGGACCGGTCTACCAGGGCAACCTGGTCTATCCAAATATGGGATGGAGCATACTGCTTCTGCTTTCCCCTTTCAGCCCCAATCCAGGGGCCTTCGCAGGCAGTCGCTTTCGTGACAAACTATTTTTGTGTTGAATTTATGTTTTACCGACAAAGAATTTATTTATTTCTTTGTTGGTAAAACATAAATTCAACAACATAGAGCAGAGGTCTTCAAACTTGGCAACTTTAAGACTTGTGGACTTCAACTCCCAGAATTCTGGGAGTTGAAGTCCACAAGTCTTAAAGTTGCCAAGTTTGGGGACCCCTGACATAGAGGGTGATTCACCAAGGTCAGTCATCTTTCGGCTGATTGCAAAAGTTGAATTTCCAAAAGACCCACTGAGGTGCTTCGAGGCTACGGAAACTATCACGGTGGTTTCTCTGCTTCTTTTGACTTTAATTAACCCAGAGTTTAATAAACCCAGATTACTTTGTGTACCTTTCTGCCCAAAACAAAGCAGCAATTGGCCAAACAGAATGAGGAAGTGAGGACGTTGAGAATTGCACATTCATTTCCATATTTATAGGCAGTACAGGTAGGGAAAGAGAATCGTGGGAAAGAGGTCTCTCAAACCATTTGCAAGACTTTGCTTGAGTTGGGAGGGTTTCCAGCTGCAGGAGTGTGGCCCGGTCAAGAGATACAGTCCAGATCCCTAACTCAGATACTGTTAGGGCAGAGGTCTTTAAACTTGGCAACTTTAAGACTTGTGGACTTCAACTCCCAGAATTCTCCAGCCAGCTATGCTGGCTGGAGAATTCTGGGAGTTGAAGTCCACAAAGTCTTAAAGTTGCCAAGTTTGGGGACCCCTGTGTTAGGGTCACTCTACTACAATGGGCAAGAATAGACAGAGCTGGCTTCAAACAGGTCTCCTCTCAAAACTTAAATCCTCCCTCTATCTATGTACAGGTAGTCCTTGAATTACAACAGTTCGTCTACTGACCTTTCAAAGTTACAAAAGCACTGAAAAATGTGACTTATGACCTTATGTTTCTCACAGTTATGACCTTTGCAGCATCCCCATGATCATGTGATCAAAATTCAGATGCTGGGCAACGGGTTCATATTTATGACCGTTGCTGTGTCCCAAGGGGATCACGTGATCCCCTTTTGCGACCTTCTGACAAGCAAATTCAATGGGGAAGCCAGATCCACTTAACAACCAGGTTGCTAACTTACCAACTGCAGTGATTCACTTAACAATTGTGGCAAGAAATGTCATAAAATGGGGCAAAACTCACTTAACAACTGTCTCACTTAACAACAGAAATTTTGGGCTCAATTGTGGTCTTACGTCAAGGACTACTTGTACTATTAAATCTGTAACTATGTCTGTAACCTTTAATTGGGGAAATGGTACACCAAAGAGAAAAATGTTTTGAACAAGGGTATAACAGAATAACAGAGTTAGAAAGGACCTACCTTGGAGATCTTCTAACCCAACCTCCTGCCTAAGCAGGAGACCCTATACCATCCTAGCCAAGGGTTGTCCAATCTTTTCTTGAAAACCTCCAGTGATGGAGCATCCACAGCTCTGGGAGGCAAGGTGTCCCAATGATTAATTGTTGTCACTTGTTGTCACTTTCAGGAAATTCTTTCAGGAAATTGGATCTCTCTTTAACAAGCTTAAAACCCATTACTCCTTATCCTACCCTCCAGTGCTGTGGAGAATAGGTTGACCTCTTCTCTGTGACAGCAACTCAAATATTGGAAAATAGCTATCATGTCAGCCCTAGTCCATTAGACCAGACACACATATCCAGTTCCTGTAACCATTCATTCTATGTTCATCATCTTTGTTGCTCTTCTCTGCACTTGAATGCCTCAAATCCATGAGGCCAACCCATGAGTCATGTGGGTCTGAAATTTGGCAAGTTTTATAAAACATTTTATAACATGTCATAAATGTTATTATAAAACATTGGCTGACAGAATACAAATTGTCGTAAGACATTCCCTGTGGTCAGTTGCTGATGTCTGACGGTGGTATACAGTTCAGCCTGAGCCACTTTAAAGACAGATGCATCTCTGAATATCTCCCTGAATTTTCAAGAAGTTTTCAAGTACATGGGAAATAGTAATAGCAATAGCACTTAGACATATATACCGCTTCATAGTGCTTTACAGCTCTCTCTAAGTGGTTTACAATGTCAGCCTATTGCCCCCAATAATCTGGGTCCTCATTTTACTGATCTCGGAAGAATGGAAAGCTGGGTGAGCCAGTGAGAATCGAACTGCTGGCAGTCGACAGAATTAGCCTGCAATACTGCATTCTAACCACTGCACCACCACGGCTCTGCCATTGTTGAAGGCACTGAGTAATCCAGTAAGAAAATATTTCTGAAACAATAACCCAAAGGGTCACGGGTTGTCTCGTTTTTACTCTAAATTCATTTTTATTTTGTCCTAGCTTTGAGTGGTAGCGGAGATAAAAAAGATTGCAACTGTGATCAAGGAATCGAAAACATGTTCCTTCTTTATATGTATCAATGCTCCCCACCCACATTTTCTACATGGATGTTAAAAGTTTAAAAGATACTGGTTGATAGCAAGGGATTGCTGGTGCAAACTGGCCCCAGTAGATATTCTTTGAGCTGGATTTTAAAACTGCCTTTTCTTCGGTTGCAATTCCTTTGCAAAAGGAAAGGGACACATGCAACTACTGTTGTTTAGTTGTTAGCTGGGAAAACGGACAATTTATTCATCTGTTAAAATTAACAGTTTAGAAAATTAACAATTTAGGGGTTGCCATAAAGAAGAGGTGATTAACTTAATCTCCAAAGCACCTGAAGGCAGGACAAGAAACAATGGATGGAAACTAATTAAGGAGAGAAACAACCTGGAATTAAGGAGAGATTTCCTGACAGAACAATTAATCAATGGAACAGCTTGCCTTCAGAAGTTGTGGGTGCTCCAACACTGGAGTCTTTTAAGAGACTGGACAGCCACTTGTCTGAAATGGTATAGGGTCTCCTGCTTGGGTGTTGAGGGTTGGACTGGAGGACCTCTGGCGTTCCTTCCAACTCTATTGTTCTATTCTGTTATTCTTTCTAGGATTATGTGTATCAAGCCCAATCCATCAATCCATCCTATACCCCATCAAGCCCAAAGAAAGTCTGGAATGGGATCTCCTGCCATGGCCAGGGGGTTGGACTGGAAGCCCTCCAACCCTACTATTCTATGTTCTAGTCGAGTTGCTGGGTGGGGGGTTTACATCCAGGCTCCTGCCCTTGGAAGTAAACATCCTTTCACGCGAGTTCCCACCCTGCATCGTGAAACATTGCCTGCAGAGGTGAATTAAGCATATTCCACACACTAAACTAAATAAACACACTAAACCTAAGTGACTTTACTTGGGCTTGGAAGCAAAGCAGAGTGTGATTGGTAGATAGCTGAGTAGAAGTGCTGCAGGTATGTTACGAGGTTGAAAAATATTCTCTGGAAAAAAGTGTTGTCAAATCTCACTGTGCTGCTATCCCTCCCCTGAAGCCACCCAGGGGTAGGGTAACCAGATATCTGAACAGACGAAGGAGGACATGGAAAATTGGGCAGGAGCAGAAAGAGGGAGAAAGGAAGACACACTATAGATAGTCCTCAACTTATGACCAATTGCTTAGTGACTGTTCAAAATTACGATAGTGCCTGATAATGGGACTTACAACCCAGATTCAAAGTTCCAATGTCTTCTCTCACAGGGTCACATGGCCGCATTTTGGGCACATTTACAACCGTCTGCAACGCCCCATGATCCTGTGACCACAATTTACAATGCTTTTACTGGAAACTAGTGATTACATCGGATTTCCAGCCAAAACTGCTCCATAGCAAAGAATGATGTAGGTGAAAGACAGGTAGAACCTTGGTGATGGTGGAGTCAAGAGAGGAATAAGCCTAGAGTCATTACATATCCACAGTTTAAGTCCAACCCCTCTTGAATTCCATTGATTCTTATCTAGTATCAATTTAGTGTTCAGCATTGGTTGGCTAGATTCTCTTGTACAGGCATGCGTAATAAATTATCTTAACTGGAACTTTTCGTGTGGTGTTGATTCTTCTGCCTGACAAATAGCTTTATTTACTGACTGCAGAGTTTGCTTAACCACTCAAAAAAGGTCTTAAAATCAGGTCTGGTCAGAGGTGGGTTCCTACCAGTTCGGACCGGTTCTATAGAACCGTTAGTAACGTGGTGGCGTGGGTCGCTAGAACCGGTAGTGACTCACGCCTGCCATGCCCCTGAGCTGGTTCCCTCGGCGGCGCCATAGGCGCCGCTATTTTGTTTTTTGCTTCTGCGCATGCGCAGATTTTTTGTTTGTTTGTTTGTTTGTTGCATTTTTATGCCGCCCAACTCCCAAGGGACTCTGGGCGGCTTACAACAGAAGTATAAAAACATTAAAACAATATAAATATTAAAAAATTATTTAAAAAGCCATACACACCATTCGTGGCTGGATCTCACAGATTGTAACATTGAGATCAGCGGCCCAAGCCTGCCGGAAGAGCCAGGTCTTCACAGCTTTCCGGAAGGCCAGCAGGGTGGGGGTAGTCCGGATCTCAGGAGGTAACTGGTTCCAGAGAGCTGGGGCAACCACAGAGAAGGCCCTCCCCCGCGGGCCCGCCAGCCGCCACGGTTTAGCTGACGGGGAGCCAGTGCCGCTCGCGGAGGATTGGTGTAATGTGGGTGTACCTAGGTGCACCCACGACAGCTCGTGCAGCTGCATTCTGGACCAACTGTAGTCTCCGAACACTCTTCAAGGGTAGCCCCATGTAGAGCGTGTTGCAATAATCTAACCGTGAGGTGACAAGGGCATGAGTGACTGTGAGGAGAGCCTCTTAATCCAAGTAGGGTCGCAATTGGTGCACCAGGCGAACCTGTGCAAAGGTCCCCCTAGCTACAGCTGTCAGATGTTGATCTAATCTTAGCTGTGAGTCTAGGAGGACACCCAAATTGCGAACCCGTTCTGAGGGGGACAATTTCTCTCCCCCAAGAACCAAGGATGGACAGTCGACATAGTCTTTAGGAGGCAATACCCACAGCCACTCGGTTTTGTCAGGGTTAAGTCTGAGCCTGTTGACTCCCATCCAGACCCTCACCGCCTCCAGGTACCGGCACATCACATCCACTGCCTCACTGAACTGACGCGGGGTGGAGATATACAACTGGGTATCATCAGCATATTGCTGATACCTCACCCTGTGTCGAAATTCCTTTTTCAGCCTCAAAAAAACTAGTTTTTCAATCTCAGGAATGTGCTAAGAGTCCTTAGGAGGCAAAAGCCTTCCGGTGTTACTGATTACAGCTTTGTCAATTTCAGGCAGCACCGCAATTCAACTAATTAAGGTCTACGGAGCAGAAGTTGTTAATTTGCCCTTGGTGCTTATTGGTCAAGCTGTGTTCTGGAAAGAAAAAAAAAAGCAGCTGAGGAAGCTTTTTTGTTTTGCTAGATTTATTTTTGTTAGATATTCAAAAAGCTGCGGAATGATTTTGCCTTCAGTGACATGGGCAACTGTATTAATTAATTAATTAATTAATTAATTAATTAATTAATTCAAGCAAGCAAGCTACGCCAGCAGGACAGAAGACACAAAGAAGGATATGTCCTTCTTCAGTTGGATGTCTGTAACTCTACCCAAAGACTAGTTCAGCTCCAAGTGGCATTTATGACCGATGTCCCTCCTGTCAGTCTAGACCAGAGGCCTCCAAACTTGGCAATTTTAAGACTTGTGGACTTCAGCTCCCAAAACTCCTCAGCCAGCTGTGTGATTCCAAGTCCACAAGTCTTAAAGTTGCTAAGTTTGGAGGCCCCTGGTCTAGGCCAGAAGCAGTTACTGTGATCCAAGAACGCAGAGTATTGGGTTCTATTAGGAGCAAGGTTGGGAAGAGTTCCAGCTAGTACCTTCCTTTCAAACTGGACACCAAGAGATACCAACACGACGTGGCCAAAAATCTGTTTCCTTTTGCTTCCTGGCCATAGTTGGGAGGAGTAATAGTAGGAGAAACATCTGACTTTCTCAGGGAAACAGAGGTTGCATGGGATGGCAACGGCTGCTCCCAGGTTCCACGAAAGTCTAAGTCGCTTTCTGGCTTCTATAAATTGATTGATTGATTATTTATTTATTTATTTATTTATCCATTTATCCATTCATTCATTCATTTAAAGCTAAAGCTTCTTTTGGCAGCTTGTTCAAAGTAACATTTCCAAAAGAACTTGAGATAAAGGTACTTAGACCCAACATAACTTTACTGGATTACAGATAGTCCTAATTTATGACCATTCATTTAATGAACATTCAAAGTTACGACGGTGCTGAAAAAAGTGACTTACGACTAATCCTTGCACTAGCAACCTTCGGGCATCCCTGCTTTCACATGATCAGAATGTGGGCACCTGACAACTGGAACGTATTTACAATGGTTGCAGCATCCCAGGGCGTCATGTGTTTGCCATTGGTGTCCTTCGCAGGGGGCTTCCAACAAGCAAAGTCAATGGGGGAAGTCTGATTCACTTAAGAACTGTCACATGCTTAATTTAATGACCAGGGTGATTTGCTTCACAACCACAGCAAAAAATAAATAAAACAGATTTAAAAAATCAGGCACAACTCATAGTGGCTGCCTTGTTTACCAGAGGAAGTTCTGGTTCCAATTGCGATCCTAAATTGTTGAGGGTTACCTGTAGGAACTGAGTTGTTGTCTAAGTTTGCACAATACTCAGCAAACCAAGCAACTGGATTGTATTTGCACAATAGAACAGCTCGAGCAATCACTCTTCTTGACCGGAACTTTACCTGCGGATCTGAGTCTTTGCACCTGAGGCTTTTGTTAATGTTAAATTCCGGTTAAGAAGATTTATTACTCAAGCCCATTCACATGAATCTAGTCAACCAATGGTCAGCGCTAAACTGATGCTAGGTAAGAGTTAATGAAACTGAAGTGGGGCTGGACTTGGATAGCTTGCTGGAATGTAAGGACTCCAGGCTGCTTCCTCTCTTGACTCCAACCCCAGGCTTTGCCTCGTCTTCTACATGTGTTTATGACAGCTGCAGAGTCCCAGGGTCATTTGATGGCCACTTGCGACCTTCCCAGCCGGCTTCCAAAAGCAAAGTCATTGGGGAAAACCAGATTGGCTTAATGACCACGTGTTCACTTAACAACTGCAGTGATTTAACAACCATGGCAAAAAAAAAACCTAGGCCAGCGGTTCTCAACCTGTGGGTCGCGACCCCTTTGTGGGTCGAACGACCTTTTCACAGGGGTCGCCGCGCGCGCTAGCCCGCCATCTTGGAAATGCTCCCAGTTTGGCCGTGCCTGCGGGTCGCCGGACAGCCGGTAGCCACGGAAGCGGGAGACTTTGCCCACCCGCCCGGACGACACCATTTGGGTTCTTTTACCCTCTGCACATGCGCAAAGCATTCTGCGCATGCGCAGAGGGTAAAAGAACCCAAATGGCGGCGTCCGGGCAGGCGTCTCCTGCTTGTGTCGCTACCGGCTATCCGGCGACCCGCAGGCATGGCCGAACCGGGAGCATTTCACCCCTGCAGTGACGGTGGCACCAAGATGGCGGGCTAACGCGCGCGGCGACCCCTGTGAAATGGTCGTTCGACCCCCAAAGGGGTCGCGACCCACAGGTTGAGAACCGCTGTATTATGACGATGTTTATACTATTATAACATCATAGCTATGCTATGCTATGCTCTGTGCTATTACTGTTATGCATCAATGTTTCTTTCTTAAGCCTGTTCTGCCTTAAGTCCCCCCTCTCTCTTTTTCTTTCTCTGTTAATGGCCAGGACGTAGCTCTTGAACCTTTTGTGGATTGCCCAGCTGGCCTCTCTACTTCTTTTCCTCTCTTTTGGACCCTCCACTCCTTCTGAAGGAAAAACATCTTTTGTTTGTGTGCTGTCCCACTCCTCTCTCTCTCTCTCTCTCTCTCTCACACACACACACACACACACACATACAGCAAGTGTTCTACAGGTGTTTATTCAACCCCCCCCCCAAACAGGTCCTCAGAAAGCACCCCTGCTGTGCAGGTCTGGATTCCAGATTCCGAATTCAGCAAGAGTCACTGGGTAACTGAGTCCAACGGGCAACACACAAAATCCAGAAAAGCAATCCACAAGTCAGTTTGACTGCTATAATCTGTTTGAAGGCGGCTGCAGAATTCCAAAACTCGCCTCTCCTCCGTTCCCCTCCCACACAAGGTTGCAGTTTTACTGACCACTCTGCCCTGGGGAGGAGGCTCAAATGGGTGGAAGGCAGGCAGGCTGCAAACCAAACGGTTAAGCAGCCTGCTCTTCCACTCTCACTAACCACAATAGTGGGAAAAAACCCCGACTCCCACTCAGTGCTCTGGCTTTTCTTCACGTACACACACACACACCCCATTCCAAATTTGATAATTTGCAAAATGGAAATGTGTCCTAGGACAAGGGCATGATATGCATCTTCATGGACCTACAGTTGAGCACCAGGTGCCAACTGGGCCAAGAGACCTTTGCCCGGACACATCTTGTGGGCCTTCTGAATTGTCACTCACCCTTTGGTTGTCTCATGTGTGGACTACTCTAATGTGTTCTGCATGGAATTGCCCTTGAAGCCCACTCAGATGCCCTGGTTGATCCAGGATGCAATGGCCCAGCAGTTCAGTTATGGGCATGCCTCCTTATGCCATTCTCCACTTGGGAGCTGCAGAAGCTCCCAGTGAGACTTTTGGATGCACCTAGGTGCTTGTTGCCATTTTGAGGCCCTGCATGGCAGAAGGCCCAGGCACTGCCTCTCTCCCATACCCAGAGGTGGGTTCCTCCCGATTCGCCCGAACCGGTAGTGACCCGCTGGTGACGTCACGGTGACATCACAGAACCGGTTCTGTCGGTGCCGGTCTGTGGGCGCCGCCCTCTCTGTTTTTGGTTTTTTTGTCCGGGCTTTTTTTTTTTCTTCTGTGCATGCACAGAAGCCGAGTTTCCGGCACTGCGCATGCGTCGCCATCTTGTTTTTGGCTTTTTTTGGGGGGGGGGGGAATTTTTTGGATTTTTCGGCACGTGGCGTGGGAGGAAGCAAACCGGCAGCGAGGTAAGTTAGAACCCACCCCTGCCTATACCATTTGCCCATCCTGTTTTACCTAGCATAGTCCAAGTCCCATCAACAAAACAATATTGTAATCTGATGGGAAGCAGGCATTTTCTGTTGCCCCTCTTGAAACAGCATTTGAGGGGTCCTTGGTACTCTCTGAGCTTGCTTGTTTAAAGTGCTAGTAAAGTGCTAGTAAGTAGTGCTGTTTGCTGTCAGTTTATATTCTATGGCTTGCCCTGTCAATGTTGAAAACAAGCAAGCTCAGAGAGCACCAAGGGCTCCTCATTTCTAATCCTGAGCTACAGATATTCTTCTTTATTGGAAACAACATTTTTTTTTGTCTCCTATTTTGACTCTATTTCAAAAAGCCCTCACAATCTCTCTCTTTCTTTAAAGACCTTGGCCTAAATATTGGTGGGATCCTCAATAGTACTCTTGTTATATGCGGTATGGCAAAGATTCTTTGTCACTTATTTTTGGACCATTGTTATTTTTCATGTTTTTACATTGTCTGTCCCTCAGGACTCAGTTATAGTGTGTTGAGTGCACCATTTGAAGACCTAAAGGGCCATGTTAGGGCAACAGATGATCATGGAGAAAATCTATGTGGTTCCTAAGAGCTGATCTCGACATGAAAGCACATGAATGATCAATGAATCTGTCAGTGCAAGACCCAGCATTCTGGGGAAGTCTGTCATGCTGGAGAAGGTGGAAAGAAACAGAAGAAAATGACCACCAGCAAAATGAACAGACTCGGTTACAGTGGTGAGAGGTCCATTGTTGGTCCTGAAAGGCCAGATCACCATGATAAAAATCTATCCATGTGATCTCCAACTGATGGTACATCAGGTATCCCTCTGTCTATCTTGGACACATAACACAAGAGTCCAGCTCTCTGGAGAAGGCTGGGGATGGTGAAGAAAAAGAACATGAGGATGACCAGCAGCAAGGAGGATGGACTCAGATACTGTGGTGATGGCTGTAGCATTGGAAGACCTGAAGAACGAAATTATGGACCGATCATGATGGAAACAAATCTATATAGCTGGTCACTCAGAGTTGACAGTGCCTGGATGGGCCACCATCAAACAAATACCTCTCAAAGTCACTTTGAATTGAGTGGCCTTGCTACTTTCACAAGTTAAATTCAATAAATTAATCTTTCTGGGCTGGGGAGGCAATGAGAAGCAAGAATCAGAAGGGAGAGAGAGGAAGAGAGAAAGATGAGGAACAATGGGGGGTTGGACTAGATGACCTACAAGGTCCCTTCCAACTCTGTTACTCTGTTAATAGGAAAAAGACATGACCCCCTCTCCCCTCCCGTAAACTAAGAAATGAAAAAAGACTAAGATATCAAAGAAAGAAAGTTACTTGCTCTCTGGTTGTATTGAACTGACCTCACCTGCCGTGGTCAGAACTGTAGTTCAAATCCATAGCAAGATAAGAAGCAATGGATGGAAACTAATAAAAGAGAGAAGCAACCTGGAATTAAGGAGAAACTTCCTAACAGTGAGGACAATGAACCAGTGGAACAGTTTGCCTTCAGAGGTTGTGGGTGCTTCATCACTGGAGGCTTTTAAGAAGAGACTGGACAGCCATTTGTCTGGAATGGTCTAAGTTCTCCTGCTTGAGCAGGGGGTTGGACTAGAAGACCTCCAAGGTCCCTTCCAGATCTGTTACTCTGTTGTGTTCTGTTCATCCAAAAGGTTCCTGCCCCTTTGGTGTGGTTATGCACAATTCTCTATCTCCAGGCATTACTTGCAATTCTGTTTAACTTATAGTGTTTTCACAAATGATTTTGCAAATAGGTTATGTCTTCCTACATTAAGTCGTACAAATCTATTAGAATTTATTTTTTAAAAAACCTAGAGAGTCAAATTATTAAAATTAGAATATTATGGTTTCATACACTAGCAAAAGATCTTATTTACACATCCCTCTAAAAATGCAAAATGAGATAAGTTCAGACTCAAATGAAAATCGAACACATTTCTCCTCTGTCGGTGCATCTGGCAAGGGAAGGTAAGTATTTTCATTTAATAATAAGACAGATAATTAGTCAGCAGCAGTCTGTTTGACAGATAAAGCGGAGGAGGCGTCCGCCTCGGTATTTGGGAAGTGTTCCCAAAGTAAAGGTTTGTAACGGTTTTTACACTATGCAACACTTCATGAGCTGCGGTGGCACAGTGGTTAGAGTGCAGTACTGCAGGCTACTTCTGCTGACTGTCTGCAGTTTGGCAGTTCGAATCTCACCAGGTTGACTCAGCCTTCCATCCTTCCGAGGTGGGTAAAATGAGGACCCAAATTGTTGGGGGAAATATGCTGACTCTGTAAACCGCTTAGAGAGGGCTATAAAGCACTGTAAAGCGGTATATAAGTCTAAGTGCTATTGCTATAACTGTCCTTATAACTTCCTAATTTCTTTCATCACAAATTCCACAAATTACAAAGTAACACAGCTACTTCTTGCCTATTTGAAGTAACATTATTAAAACTATTTAATAAAGTTTCAATCAGGTCAACTCTACTCTACACTATGCTACACTACGTACACTACAGGACTACCTGTAGTACAGTACAGTATAGTATAGTATAGTATAGTATAGTATAGTATAGTATAGTATAGTATAGTATAGTATAGTATAGTATAGTATAGTATAGTATAGTATAGTATAGTATAGTATAGTATCGTATCGTATCGTATCGTATCGTATCGTATCGTATAGTATAGTATAGTACAGTTAGTTATCGGCTTACAATCATAGTTGAGCCCAAAATTTCGGTGGTTAAATGAGAAATTTGATAAGTGAGTTTTCCCCATTTTATGGCCTTTCTTGCCACAGTTGTTAAGTGAATCACTGCAGTTGTTAAGTTAGTAACAAGGTTGTTTAAGTGAATCTGGCTTCTCCATTGACTTTGCTTGTCAGAAGGTCGCAAACGGGGATCACATGACCCCGGGACATTGCAATGGTCATAACAATGAACCAGTTGCCAAGTATTTGAATTTTGGTCATAAGTGTAAAAAACAGTCATAAGTCACTTTTTTCAGTGCCGTGGTAATTTTGAATGGTCACTTAATGAACTTTTGCAAGTTGAGGACTACCTGTATACTAATGTATTATATCTTAATATATAATTATTATTGCATTATATTACATTACATTCACGGTATAGAGTCTATTTTATTATATTCTAATCTAGAAGGCCTTAGAAAGTCCCTAGAGGGAACCCAGAACCTCATCCCTTTCAAGGAAATTTGTGCATCTCTGAACACACAAAAGTCAGCGGAGAATTTTGACTCAACTCCTCACAGCATTTTTTCTATATGTGCCCAATTTCTGCAAATTCTTCTTCTTCCTTCCCCTCCTTCTGCTCTCCGCAATATCTTGTCTTCAAACGCTTGCTTTATTAATTTATTCCGTTTTTATGCTGCCAATGACTGGGCAGCTTACTAGTAAAAGTTATACTACTACTAAGGTTATATTTTTATATTGATAAAAACTTTTTAAAAAGATATTAAGAAAAAAAATAAGGAATAAAAGACGTGAAGGAACAGATAGGAACCAGATAGGAACAGAAAGCAAGAAACGCACCCACAAAGTCAAAGGGGATTCCGCTCATAGTCATTGGAAACCTGGGGGAAGAATTAGGTCTTTAAGGCCCTTCAAAATACCACTGAGGTGGGAACCTTCAGAGGGACCCTCATCCCAGAGCCGTGTTTCTCAACCTTGGCACCTTTAAGATGGATGGACTTCAACTCCCAGAATGGCTGGCTGGGGAAGTCTGGGAGTTGAAGTCCCTCCCAAAACCAGGCCATATGCCTGGTAAGGCTTTATACCTTGACTCACACTCACATACTGGCAACCAGGGCAGCCCACAAAGGAGAAGTTTTACAAGGTCACCCCGAGGCATGTCCATTAATAGCAACAGCACCTAAGACTTATATACCGCTTCACAGTGCTTTACAGCCCTCTCTAATATGCTACAGAGTCATCATATTAATACCCTCACCACTACTCTCTAGAACAGTTGAAGCTTCTGAGCAGTCTTCAAGGGCAGCCCCCTGTGGAGTGTGTTGCGGTAGTTCAGCATGCCAGTGACTGCCTGACTATCCACTGGCTTCCAATGGACTTTAAAACTTGCCTACGCTCCAGTGGTGGGTTGCTGCCGGTTTCGGACCGGTTCTCCCGTACCAGTGGCGGAAATTTGCCCCCGCTCGCCGAACCGGCAGCGATGGTCGGCTGGCCACGCCCCCGAACCGGTTCTCCAGTCGCCGCTCCTTGAAAGCGGCTTGCAAAGAACCCTCTGCGCATGTGGAGGCTTCTGCGCATGCGCAGAGGGTCATTTGCGTGATGTGACGGGGTTACTTCCGACGCGATGCAAACCGGTAGGGAAGGTAAGTAGAACCCACCCCTGCTACGCTCCTGATTGCAATAAAAAAAGATTAATCCTTTGTAGATCTGTGGCACTTTTTAATGGGCTCCCAAACGAGTATGATTGCATTGCGTATTTCCATAAACAAACTTTGGACTCAGCCAAATACAAAGGGCCTGAGGCTGGCTTTCCGCCTCCTCACTAGAGAAGCTTCCAAGAAAGTATGTCAGCCACCCACAAAGTGGAATGCCAGCTCCATCCTACCAGTTCTTGTGTTCTTTTGCTGGAGAGATTAAAAGGTGATGGAGCGCCTTCAAAGTCATGACTCACAGTGGGAAGGGAAGGTCTCCTGATTGGGCCAGGTAGTGCCCTTCAGTCTGAAGAACCTGCTCTTCTTTCTCCATGACTTCCTTCCTGTGGGCTAGTCTATGATATGGCTAGTCTAGGGAAAAGAAGGACTAGGGGAGACATGATAGCAGTCTTCCAATATTTGAGGAGCTGCCAGAAGAGGGGGTCAAATTATTCTCCAAAGCACCCGAAGGCCAGACAAGAAACAATGGATGGAAACTAATCAAGGAGAGAAGCAACCTGGAATGAAGGAGAAACTTCCTAACAGTGAAAACAATTAACTAGTGGAACGGAAGTTGCCTTCAGAATAGCAATAGCAATAGCACTTAGACTTATATACCGCTTCATAGTGCTTTACAGCCCTCTCTAAGCGGTTCACAGAGTCAGCATATTGCCCCCAACAATCTGGGTCCTCATTTTACCGACCTCAGAAGGACGGAAGGCTGAGTCAACCTTGTTATGGGTGTTGCATCACTGGAGGTTTTTAAGAAGAGACTGGACAGCCACTTGTCTCAAATTGTATAGGGTCTCCTGCTTGAGCAGGGGGCTGGACTAGAATACGTCCAAGGTCCCTTCCAACTCTATTCTGTAACTAACTAAGGACTTGGCTAGACAGACTAGCTTCCAGGTTTCCAAGCTTTGCCCCATCCACCTTCTCCCCAACAGCTTCCTTGCCAGCTACCCTATTCATGTCTAGCTCCTTTTGTGCAGTGACCGCCTGGGCATGGGTCACACAGCGGGAGGCTGATTTAATTAGCTGAGATCACAACAGGATTCAACAACAATCCAGAAGATCTCAGTCCCAACTGCAGAAAGGAAGGGCAATTAAGCCAAGATGCACACTGCCACAAGGAGCAGGAAAAAATCAGCATCAGACTGAAAAAACCCAAAAATAGAAACAGGGAAGACATGGAAACATTATTATTGGCAGTTTTTTCCCTTTTCCACAATGCGGAGCACCTTAGTCAGCAAGGAAAGTCAGACAGAGATCCATCAATCATATTTATACAAGTGCTATTGCTATTGCCCTTCCGTCCTTCCTTCCTTCCTTCCTTCCTTCCTTCCTTCCTTCCTTCCTTCCTTCCTTCCTTCCTTCCTTCCTCTCCTCATTTCTTCTAC
>QLTV01004244.1:1136578-1152896 GCA_003457575.1 Thermophis baileyi | reverse complement strand
TATTACCCTTCCTTCCTTCCTTCCTTCCTTCCTTCCTTCCTTCCTTCCTTCCTTCCTTCCTTCCCTTCCTTCCTTCCTTCCTGTGCACAATGATTAGAATGCAGTATTGCCAATAGTTCGAATCTCACCAGGCTCCAGGTTGACTCAGCCTTCTGTCCTTCTGAGGTGGGTAAAATGAGGACCCACATTGTTGGGGGCAAGAGGCTGACTCTGTAAACCGCTGAGAGAGGGCCGTAAAGCACTGTGAAGTGGTTTATAAATCTAAGTGCTATTGCTATTGCCCTTCCTTCCTTCCTTCCTTCCTTCCTTCCTTCCTTTCCTTCCTTTCCTTCCTTTCCTTCCTCCCTCTGTCCCTCCCTCCCTCCATCCATCCATCCATGATGCGCAGTGGTTAAGAATGCAGTATTGCAGGCAAATTCTGTCCACTGCCAGGAGTTCAGTCCTGACTGGCTCAAGGCTGACTCAGCCTTCCATCCTTCCGAGGTGGGTAAAATGAGGACCCAGATTGTTGGGGGCAAGAGGCTGACATTTGTAAACCGCTTAGAGAGGGCTGTGAAGCACTGTGAAGCAGTATATAAGTCTAAGTGCTATTGCTATAAATGTTTTCTTATCTTATGGAACACTGCCCTAAACATGTGAGCTTGAGGGAAATCAGCTGGACATCTTTGTCCACCTCTACCATAAAACGAGGGTGTATAACTAAACGTCCAGGGTAAAAGGGTAAAAGCCAGGGAGCCCATTTAAATCTTTCATGGAGGAATGAAGCAGAAAGGAAATCATTTAATCTTTTTTCTCTCTTGCCACTTTAATCTTTTTCACACCCTGAGATGTTAACAGGTTCTGCAGCTTGGCTTTCAATTATCAATGGAATTCCCCTTTTGTCTTTCCATCAATTCTCTTACCTTATCTCCATTGACTGATGCCAATCTAGGTTTCCCAGGCATGACAGGACCTGAGGCTTCAGAAGTGGTGGAGTTCGGTGTCTTTGCGCAAGTCTGCAAGAAAAAGCGTGGGAGAAATGATTCAGGGGAGAGATCTACTTCCTGGGAACCAATTCAGTCCATTTTTGTGGCTGGCAACTTCAGTCTGTGATAGGACAATGGGCTTCACAGATTCCACTCTGCACAGTTCTATGTGATGGGTCTCAAAAATAGCCTTGGAGTCCCAAAGGTGCTTTTTTCAAAAGGCAACTGGATTTTCTTTGTTTTTCCTTGAAGACGTTTTGCTTCTCATCCAAGAAACATCTTCGGTTCTGCTGAAGAAGCTTTTTGGATGAGAAGTGAAATACCTTCAAGGAAAAACAAAGAAAATCCAGTTGCCTATTATAAAAAAAGCACTTTTGGGACAACCATGACCTGGATGCCCAAGAATCTCCATAGACATTTAGCTTTGGAGTCCAGAACTTTTTCTCTTGAGTTGATTCTTTTAAATTCAATCTTTGTATCTATGAAGAAAGGCTGCAGTGCAATTCAAGTGGTTATCTCAGCTGCATCCAGAAACAAACCAGTGTACAGATTCAAGGACCTACCAGCAGAGGTGGGTTCCTCCCGGTTCGGACCGGTTCGCCTGAACCGGTAGTGACCTGCTGGTGACATCACGGTGACGTCACGGATCCAGTTTGGTCGGTGCCGGTCTGTGGGCACCGCCATCTTTTTTGGGGATTTTTTTTGGGGGGGGGGAAATTTGGGAATTTTTTAAAAAAATTTTTCCTTCTGCGAGTTTCCGGCACTGCGCATGCGTCACCATCTTGTTTTTGGCTTTTTAAAATATTTTTTATTTTTCGGCACACATGCGCAAAGCACGCCACACCCACGAGGTGCTGCCACGTGGTGCGGGAGAAAGCGAACCGGCAGCGAGGTAAGTTAGAACCCACCCCTGCCTACCAGTTGTATAGGAAATGGTTTGCACTGATCCTCAGTTGTATTCTGGAATTCCTAACAATAACGGTAGTTTGATCATGGTTACCCAGAGTTATACAGAGTGGTCAAAGCCTTCTTCTGTTGATGTTCTACATTCAAGCAGAAGACAGATGTCTATTTGTTTGGACAGGCTTTCATTTAAACTGCACAGTGAGTTTCAATTTTGGAATTCTATCACTCAAGATTTCCACTGTAACCTTGAAAGTCCTCAGTTATCTAAGGTTGTCTCCCTGAGGGACCACGTCACATTACAAAGTTGCTCAGATGTGAAGTTCTACAGCAGAGGCCCTTCTGAAGATACCTTGCAACGGTTTTCCCTTATGATTGGTCCCCAGTCCTTCCGATTTTAGAGGAGATGCACGCTTTTAATCAAGCTGTATTGTTATTGGGTTATACTGTATAACCCAATCAATCAATCAATTTTATTATGGCCTTCAGCCAGCAAATTCTGCTTGTAATTACAGCCCTGTGCTATCAATATTTTCATTCTCTTTTCAATGCCTCCCACCCAACAGGCTTCCCCTCACCAAAATGTCAAAATCTAAATTCCCAGAAATAAAAGAAAAAAAAGTGAACCTTTCCAAAAGAAGCACAGCACAATCGGTTCACAGTCAGGTGCTGTTTGTAGAGTTATGTGAGGAAAGGAAATCTTACAGGTAGACCTCGACTTACGACCATTTGTTTCATGAATTGCTGAAGTTACAACCCTACGGACCCTCCTCAGGTTTTAGAGGAAGCCTTAAAGATTGCCAGGAAAAGGACTGTCAAAAGAAGAAGGAGGCATTCACTTGTTCTCAGCCACTTCATCATCCCTCAGACTGTTTCCCCAAAAAACTGGATTGGTGGACACTGGATAGTGGGTGGCCCAGAGGGAAAAGGTTTTTTTTTTAATTTTGCAGCTTTGCACGCAAACACTTCAGAACTGGCTTTGCTTTCTACCGTGCCTATATGGATCTATCAGTAAAGTTAGACTCTTGGTAAAATCCTAGAACCCTTGAAGAGCCGAGGTGGCGCAGTGGTTAGAGTGCAGTACTGCAGGCTACTTCAGCTGACTGCTAGCTGCAGTTCGGCAGTTCAAATCTCACCGGCTCAAGGTTGACTCAGCCTTCCATCCTTCCGAGGTGGGTAAAATGAGGACCCAGATTGTTGGGGGCAATATGCTGACTCTGTGAACCGCTTAGAGAGGGCTGTAAAGCACTGTAAAGCGGTATATAAGTCTAAGTGCTATTGCTATTGCTAAAATGATGTTCCAGGAGTTTCCTTTGCTGCATGTGCCAACGGGACAGTTGAGAAATCCTGTTGCGGGATCTTGTCCCACCCCCTGATTGCTTCCATAGGCATATGTGTAGATGAAGATCTTCTCCCTCCAGGAAATGGAGATATTGTATATTTAGGACATACACCAGTTGCATGCTCTGAGGGTCTGGAATGAAAGGTGAGCCAAGGGAATAAAAGAACTGGAGTTCTTTGCGCTCTGTAACAGTATCACCTCTAGAGCAGAAGGAACATCCAGTTCTGGGATTATGTCCGAAATATACCATACCTCCATTCCCTGGAGGGAGAAAACTGGCATTCTACCCAGCTTCCTGAAGCAACCTTCAAACCATTCTTTGCTCAAAGCAATGGCTGAGGCATTATTTCCATGAAGATCTGCAAAAGAGCTAAGGGTTTGAAAGGCAGAAGTTCCATTCCAGATGTTTTGGCATCCTCCCACCAATGCACCAGTTGCCAAAGTCCTTCGGCAGCCCCTCCCAGTTTGCACCTCAGCGTTGATGCTTGGTGGGGATGGGAGACAGGCAGTGGTGGGCTGCTACCGGTTCTCACCGGTTCGGCAAACTGGTAGTGGTGGTGGCGGGAGGCTCCATCCGCCCACCCGGACGTCATCAAAAACGCTCTGCGCATGCGCAGAAGCATTGCGCGCCCGCACGCTCCCGTTCCTGAACCAGTAGCAAAGGTAAGTGGAATTTATTTTATTTATTTATTTGTTTGTTTGTCAAACATGTACAAGATAGCAGGTATAGGTATAAACATAAACATGATCAAAGTGAATACAGATAGATGAGGACAATAGGACAGTAGGACAGGGACGGTAGGCACGCTGGTGCGCTTATGCACGCCCCTTACAGACCTCTTAGGAATGGGGTGAGGTCGACAGTAGACAGTCTAAGGTTAAAGTTTTTGGGGTTTGGGGAAGAAACCACAGTTGTGGCAGATAATTTTATGAACTACATTTAGATCGGTTCTAAGGCGATGTAGTTCTAAGTTGTCTAAGCCCACAATTTCAAGTCTTGTGGAATAAGGTATTCTGTTGCGAGTGGAGGAGTGGAGGACTCTTCTTGTGAAATATTTTTGGACTCTCTCAATTGTATTAATGTCCGATATGCAGTGCGGGTTCCAGACAAGTGAGCTGTATTCGAGAATTGGTCTAGCGAACGTTTTGTATGCTCTAGTTAGCAGTGTAATGTTGCCAGAGAAGAAGCTACGCAGGATTAAGTTGACTAAGTTGATTAAGTGGAATCCACTACTGGAGACAGGATATCTCTGGATATCATCCCAGGCTGGTCCAAACTCTTGCCTGGCCACAGAGAGTCACCTCTGCAAATCCAGATGTGCCAGGTGGCTCCCTCTAAGTCACATTTTCCCATTTTCAGTAGACCAGACTAGAAGCAGAGGAAGCTCTCAGGTTGACAGCAGCTTAATGCCTGGAGAGATACCTAGACAGCAAAGGTTGCTGGACTACATCTGGGAACCCACCCCACCAAGGAGACATCAGCATTCCATCTGGGAAGCTGGTTGGAAACCACAGTTCCTGGTAGTTCCAAGCTGGTCCATGGAAAAAGGATTCAAGATCCACAGCCGCAAAATATGACAGAAGGTACCAGCTTTGGAGTCCTACAGAACTGTTCATCAAGCTGGATTTGAAATTCTGCTGTGGATCACATGACCAGGAAGGAAGAGATGGGGACGGGGGGGGAGGGGTCACAGACTGGAGAACTCATCTACATTTCCAGCACAACCTTTCCAATTGAGATGCAATTTCCTGGTTTTTGCCTTCTTGGCAGCTGTGGTTGGATCGGGCCCATTTTTAAAGTTCACCTTTCTTTTGCCCGCTTCTCCCCATATAGAGAACTTAGAACATAGAATAACAGAGTTGGAAAGAACTTTGGAGGTCATCTAATCCAACCCCTTCCTCAAGCAGAAGACCCTAGACCAGGGGTCGGCAACCTTAAACACTCAAAGAGCCACAAAGGTCCTAACCAGAAGCCCCCTGTTCAATTCTGGAGAAGTCCACTTCCCCCACCATAGAGTCTCCTCCTAGCGTGGCGTCCTTTTTCCTCTGCCGACGGAAGTCCGGTTCCCCCACCATAGAGTCTCCTCCTAGCGCGGCATCCTTTTTCCTCTACCTGTCCTAACTGAAAGCCCTATCAATTTTGGAGATGACTGGCAACAGGGAGCCGCAGCAGAGGGATGAAAGAGCCACATGCGGCTCCAGAGCCGCGGGTTGCTGACCCCTGCCCTAGACCATTCCTGACCAGTGGCTGTCCATTCTCTTCTTAAAAGCCTCCAGTGATGGAGCACCCACAACTTCTGAAGGCAAGCCATTCAACTGGTTGATTGTTCTCACTGTCAAGAAATTGCTCCTTATTTTTAGGTTGCTTCTCTCCTTGATTAGTTTTCATCCATTGTTTGTTGTCCTGCCTTCAGGTGCTTTGGACAATAGGTTGACCCCATCTTCTTTGTGGCAGCCCCTGAGATATTGTCTATCATGTCACCCCTAGTCCTTGTCTGTTTAATGTAATTAATTGATAATTAGTTATTTAATTTAATTTAGTCCGTCTGTTCAATTTTAGAAGCATTATCCTGCTGACAGCCAGCATTCTGAGCTCTTTCGCCCAACTGTTTTACAATATTTGGAATACTGTTTGGGGGGGGGGAATAATAAGAATGGGGAAGAAGCAAGGAGGTCCAAAAAACAGCCAAGAGGTCTCCAGCTAATAGTGCAAGAAAAAGTGCAAGAAAAGGGAAAAGAAAAGCAGGGGAAAAAAATGCAACAAAGTATCTTCTGGTCTTCTTTACAGAAGTTATAAATACAATTATAAATTTACCTGTTACTTTATGGTTACAATATAACTCTCTTTTTTCTGTGATCTATCCTTTCTATTCATCAAGCCATAAATCATACGTTCATTTTTTTCTATTTTATATAAAAAGTCCATAAGTTGTTTCCAGTCAGCAGTAAACATATTGTCTTTTTTCTAATCCAACATGTCAATTTCCTCCCATAGCAAGTTACAGCATCTTCACCGACCATATTTCTGGTCTCAATTATATATAAATCTTTAAACTCCTCTGAATCAGGGTAGGCATTTGAGTCCATAATTTTTTACAAGTCCACCAAAGGTGATAAAATGACCCTTCTTGTTTACATTGCATTGTTCACCCCAATGGGTGTGTGTGTCAAGTTACACCTGGAATTTATGGGCAAGGCTGTTCCCTTGGCTATGAAAGCACAAAGTCCATTCATCCTTCCTTCTGTCTTGGGCAAAGTTCACAAGAATTGAGCTCAGGAGCAAGGAGAACTAGCTGTCTTTCTATCCAGAGACTGACAAATATTTTGGGGTGGTGTAGAAAGCAAAATCAGGTCAAATAGTCTGCAATGGCCTCTTTTCAAGCACAGGAAAGGGGACTTTTGAAAGCTCAATCAATCAATGAATCAATCAATGAATCAATCAATCAGAATGGAGCTGGACGGGACCTTGGAGATCTTCTAATCCAACTCCCTGCTCAAGCACCATTTCAGACAAGTGGCTGTCCAGTCTTTTCTTAAAAACCTCCAGTGATGAAACACCCACAATTTCCAAAGGCAAGCTGTTCCACTGGTTAATTGTCCTCACTGTTAGGAAGTTTCTCCTTAATTCCAGGTTGCTTCTCTCCTTGGTTAGTTTCCATCCATTGTTTCTTGTCTTCACTAATCTAGTGAAGAGAAGGACCAGGGGAGACATGATAGCAGTCTTCCAATATTTGAGGGGGTCCACCTGTTTTCCAAAGCACCTGAAGGCCAGACAAGGAATAATGGATGGAAACTGATCAAGGAGAGATTCAATCTAGAAATAAGGAGAAATTTTCTGACAGTGAGAACAATCAACCAATGGAACAGAAGTTGCCTTTGGAAGTTGTGGGAGCTTCATCACTGGAGGCTTTCAAGAAGAGACAGGACTGCCATCTGTCAGAAATGGTGTAGGGTCTCCTGCTTGGGCGGGTGGTGGTGGTGGTTGGAGTAGATGACCTACAAGGTCCCTTCCAACTCTGTTAAACTGTTAAAAAAATGTCTTGCCTTCTGCAGCTTTGCAAAATAAATTGATCCCCTCCTCTTTGTGGCAGCCCCTCAAATACTGGAATGCTGCTATCATGTCCCCCCTGGTCCTCCTTTTCTCTGGGTAGTGTTAAAGTCTAAAGTTTAAAGGTATTGTGAGGCTTGATTTCCTGCTCTGGACTACCTTGAAGGGCTGACAAAGCAGATATGCAGAGGTCTTCAAACTTGGCAACTTTAAGACTTGTGGACTTCAACTCCCAGCTGGCTGGAGAATTCTGGGAGTTGAAGTCCACAAGTCTTAAAGTTGCCAAGTTTGGGGATCCCTGGGATAGAGGTTTCCAGAGAGAAGGAAAACCCGAAGCAGCCTCTGTACTGAGAAGGAGAGAAGTGCAGCCCTGCCCAGAAGGGGAAAAAAAGGTTCCTCAACTCCTGGCCTTTCTGCATTATTCAAATTCTTTACCTTCAGCACTTTGACCTTGAGGAAGTAATTAATTCCTCAAAAGATTGCATTCCAAGTTTACGGGAAGCCCCAAGGCATCCATCAGAAAAGATGGACATCAGATTTTCTTGGCTGGCAATGTAAGAAATTTGATGATACGTTGACCCAAATGATTTGGTCTTCTTTGTTATTGGTTTTTTTTAATACTATTAATATTTTATGGTATATAAGTACTGTAGATTCCTGGGTAAATGTTTTCATGTTAAAGGTGTGAATTATTTTCAAAACTGTGGAATTTGACCTTTTTCTAAGGAACTTTGGTCATATGGTGAAGTTCTTTGGAGAAACTGAAAAAATCCAAACTTCAGGACTAGATACAATAAAGGTGTAATTTATCAATTTTTGAAAAGGCCTTTTTTAAACCAATAAAAATGATATGGATGTCATGATATTTTACAAGAATAAATCCATTTTCATGATTAATATATTTGTCATTAAATATACATACTATATTTAGATGATTTATAGGTAATATGTTATTTCTAGGGGGGGGGTTGCATTAGCTTGTTTGTTCTTTTGATTTTTTTTCTTTGTTTTGCTAATAGAGTTTTCATAAAATATAATAATATAGTTTAATAATTTATTAGATTATTTTATGGGCAGGTCAGGGGTGGACTTCAAAATTTTTAGCAAGGGGTTCTCTGCCTGGTTGCTGGGTGGGCGTGGCCTAGTCGGCCTCCTGCACCACAGCGTGTGTGTGTGTGTGTGTGTGTGTGTGTGTGTGTGTGTGTGTGTGTGTGTGTGTGTGTGTGTGTGTTTGCCCTCCCTGGGCTCCGGAGGCTTTCCTCGAGCCTCCGGGAGGGCAAAAACAGCCTCCCCAGGCTCCGGAGGCCCTCTGGAAGCTGGAAACGGGCCCGTTTCCAGCCTTCCTGAACTTCCGGTAGGCCCATTTTTTGCCCTCCCCGAGCCTCCGCGCGTGCCCTGCACTTACATGCATCCAAAACGGGCTGCGTGGGGACTCCGCGGAGGGGAGGGGTGGGCAGGGCCAGCCAGGAGTGGGATTTGGGGGTTCTCCGAACTGCACAGAATCTTAGCTAGAGGTTCTCCCGAACCCCTGCAAACCCCCAGCAGCCCACCCCTGGGGCAGGTGCATATTAATAATTTCATTTCATGGCTATTTGTTTCTAATATAAGTTTTCTGTGGAAACTTGAAGAAGCCATCAGCCAATTTTTCAGAAGCAAAAACAAGCCAGAATTCTAAGCTACAGCCTTGGAAATCAAACCTGACCACCAAACATTGCTCCATCCCTTTCTAGTGGCCATGATGGCTGGGCATTTTGGGAGTTCAGCCACATTAAGAGGGCTGTATATCCATGTCAAACCATAGTTTTAAAAACTCAACTTGCCTTGAGCAAGGGGTTGGACTAGAAGACCTCAAAGGTCCCTTCCAGCCCTATGATTCTATGGTTTATTATTGCATACCCAAAGATTAAATCCACACATTACAAAGATCCAAAGTGGTCCAACTAAGACTACCAAATCTAGTCTTCAATCTGGCAGCAAAGAGGGACCAAAACCACTATTCTGTGCTTCTGAATTTCACACTTGCAAATTTCCCTCTGACCTTGCAAAATTCCCTCTGATGCTACCATCCATGAAGAGAGGATATTCTTTAAAGGAAGCATTTACCTACTCTTCCACCCAAGAAGAGGAAGTCAAGATGTCCTTGCCTGTCATCTGAGGATTCCACCCCAATATTTCCAGGAACTTCTAAAGGGTCTGGGGAGATACAGTAATTCCAAAAAAAAAAACCAAAAACAGGATAGCAATCTGGAATCCATGCTAGCCCTTAACACCTTAGGTAAAGGTAAAGGTAAAGGCTCCCCACACATGCGTGCTAGTCGTTTCTGGCTCTAGGGGGCGCTGCTCATCTCCGTTTCTAAGCCGAGGAGCCAGCGCTGTCTGAAGACGTCTCCGTGGTCATGTGGCCGGCATGACTAAACGCCGAAAGCAAACGGAGCGCTGTTACCTTCCCACCAAAGGTGGTCCCTATTTTTCTACTTGCATTTTTTACGTGCTTTCGAACTGCTAGGTTGGCAGAAGCTGGGGCAAGTAACGGGATCTCACTCCGTTATGCGGTGCTAGGGATTCGAACTGCTGAACTGTGGACCTTCTGATCGACAAGCTCAGCGTCTTAGACACTGAGCCACCGCGTCCCTCATCTTAACACCTTACCGTACCCCAACTTCTCCCCATGTGTGGGAAACCCAGCATGCCTGCTAATTTTACAACCAATATATGTTTCCATTCATTCTTTGGTGATACACCATCAGGTCTTCTTGGTGCCCTTAATGGAACCACATCTACATGGAGGGAAGTAAGCAGTGGGGTACCCCTAGGTTCTGTCTTAGCTCAGTACTCTTCAATATCTTCATAAATGGTTTAGATGAGGGAATAAAGGGGAACTCATCAAATTTGCAGATGACCCCAAGCTGGCAGGAATAGCCAACACCCCAGAAGAGAGGCTCAAGATCCAGATGGATCTTGATAAGACTTGTTCACTGGTCCCTATCCAGTAAAAGGAAATTTAACGTAGAGAAAAGCAAAGTTTTGCACTTGGGAAAGAAAAATCAAAAGTACAGTTACAGAGTAGGTGAAACCTGCCTCAATAGTAGTGACTGCGAGAGGGATCTTGGAGTCCTAGTGGACAATCATTTAAAGATGGGCCAACGGTGTGCAGCCGCCACCAAAAAAGCCAATGCAATCCTAGGTTGCATTAATAGAGGGACAGAATCAAGATCGCGTGAAGTACTACCCTGTTTCCCCCAAACTAAGACATCTCCTGATAATAAGCCCAATTGGGCTTTTGAGTGCATGGCAATAAGGCCAAGCGCTTATTTCAGGGTTCAAAAAAATAAAAGACAGGGTCTTATTTTCGGGGAAACACGGGTAGTACCATTCTACAAACCCTTGGTAAGACCACACTTATAACACTGCATCCAGTTTTGGCCGCCCCAATACAAAAAAGATGTTGAGACTTTGGAAAGAGTTCAGAGAAGAGAAACAAAAACGATTAGGGGCCTACAACATATGAAGAACTATTTCAGGAACTGGGTATACCTAGTCTAGTGAAAAGAAGGACCAGGGGTGACACAATAACGGTCTTCCAATACTTGAAGGGCTGCCACAAGGAAGAGGGGGTCAACTTATTTTCCAAAGCACCAGAAGGCAAGACAAGAAACAATGGATGAAAACCAATCAAGGAGAGAAGCAACCTAGAACGAAAGAGAAAATTCCTAACATTGAGAACAAATTGTCTCAGGAATTGTGGGTGCCCCAATACTGGAAACTTTTAAGAAGAGATCAGACAGCCATCTATCAGAAATAGTATAGGTCTCCTGTGACAGCAGGGATTGGACTAGATGGCCTCCATGAACCCTTCCAACTCTGTTACTGTTACTGTGTGGTAAGATTGTTGGCTCACAGTGGCAATGTTTCTCAAAAGAATGTAGGAGAATCTGGATGGATTTGAGTCCAGATCAGTGCGGATTAATGTACTGTAGAAAGTTAGCACCCACCCCTCTCCTAGAAGAATGAAATATTTTGAGAAATATTAAAAAGGCAGAATATTATATTCCCCTGGATGAGAAATGGAGAAACATGCTCTTAGAAAGCAGCCCCCACCTTCCTTAATAGCCCCCAGCAGATATCAGCACTTAAGAGATAAAGAGAGAGATAGCTCTATTCATAGGCAAAAATTCCCTGCAGCAAGGTCTGAACAAAGGTAGGGTTAGCCCTCAGCCACAATAAGAATTGCCCAACAAGCCCCTTCATTGCATCAGCCCAAACCTCAACCAAACGTAGCTCAGACAAACTCCTAGGATTTGTACATGGGCCCATGGGAGTCTGACAACAGCCAATAGAAGACATGTTCTTGCACAGGAACAGGAAGCTCAAGTGCAAAGCCCAAGAGAAGGTATAAATACCCCCCACTCTCAACTCCATGTGGTCAGCTGCACCAGGACCATGTGCTTGGTGGTTCTGCTTCACCATTAAACCCTCTTTCCAACCAGCCTCCATGTTTCCAGTGTCTTTCTCCCAGCTTGGAACTGAACCAGATGGAGATTTCTTCCAACAGTCTCTTCATAGGGATGTGTATGAACTCATGGGATCTGCTTCTCAGGCTATTTAATTAAGGTCTCTGACTTGAAACATCTACAAAAATCCCACCCCGAACAGAACTCTTCCATAGTCATTTGGATGCAAGAAGACAACAAAAAAGAGATCCACAAACCCAAAATAGAGAGTTTGTTTGGTTTGGGATTAATACACATTTAGAAAAAATAAATAAAATTTGGTTCCAGATGTATCTTTGGAAATCTATTGTCATAAAAATGAGACAGAAAAAAAGACAAAATAATTCCCAGCCACCCATTCCATCATAGTAATAACTTTCCCAAATCAAGATATATATTTTTTTAAATACAGAGATGAAATTGTTTATGGTACATTAAAGAATATCTCTAGATAGATCTGTTGCCGAAGATTTAACTGGTCATTCTCTAATACAGCAATTACTCAGTTATTTGAAAATGAATATTTAATCTTTTATCTGATCATATAAGGTGTTTATAAAGTTTACTGTAATTTATATAGAAACAATCAAATACAGAATCTCAGTTAGTGTTTAAGTCTACTGTGTAAAAATGAATGAAGAGCTGTTTTATTCACCCAGCTATAATTAGCTGAAATCTTATAGGCTCCAAGCCGAAACGAATTTAAAAGATTTAAATTATTTGAGCTAAACATAAAACAGCAAGATTAGGTTTGCGATTCCACTGTGGCTTGTTTCGTTCTAGATGAATAAACTAGAGTTGGTTCGGTTGGCATAAAACATGGAGCCAAAATCAAGATAAATCAAGTTATACCACGGTAACATGGATTAAATCCAGCCTAATGTTTACGTAATCTGTAATTTCATAGGTTAAAGAGATTTGGATTGCTTGGATTGTAGCGTATAATCTTCAAATTCTCAAATGGTACACAGCTAACTGGAAAATACTTTGCACGTTGCATTTTTTGGTGAATAGATACAGGCACACACCCCCATCAAGCGATTCCCTTCTAGATTATTATTCATTCTTTTATATTTCATATTTCTAAGCCACCTATCACCCTCAAAAAGGGGCTCTGGGCAGGGCACCATACAATGTAAACAATAAATAAAACAATGTATAAAAATGAACATTAGAAATTAAAAATTAAATTAGGTTTTAAAATTTCAGAGTGATAGAATAATGACAATTAACCATTGAAAGGGGGAGGGAATTCTAAGATTGCCTTTTAGCGCTGGATTATTAGTGCATGCAGAAAGCAGGAAGGGCTTGCCGGAACAGAAGCACAGAGAGAGGCACAGGGAACGGTATAAAATACAGGTAGTCCTCAACTTACGACCGTGTTTGAGCCCAACATTTCTGTTGTTAAGTGAGACATCTGTTAAGTGAGTTTTGCCCCATTGTACGACCATTCTTGCCACAGTTATTAAGTGAATCACTGCAGTTGATAAGTTGGTAACCCGGTTGTTAAGTGAATCCGGCTTCCCCATTGACTTTGCTTGTCAGAAGGATCTCAAAAGGGGATCACATGACCTTGGTACACTGCAACCGTCATAAAGATGAGACAATTGCCAAAAGGCTGGATTTTGATCACATGATCAGGGGGATGCTGCAACGGTCATAACCATGAAAAATGTTCATAGGTCACATTTTTCAGTGCTGTTGTAACTTTGAACGGTCACTAAACGAACTGTTGTAAATCAAGGACTACTTGTAGTTTGGGCTGATCCTTTTTTTTTAATCTCATGCCTATAATGCAACTTTCTCAACCTTGTCATCTTTAAGTTGTGTGAACTTCAACTCCCAGAACTGGTGATACAGGTAATCCTTGATATATGACCACAATTGGGACCAAAATTTGTGTTGCTAACCAAGACGATTATTAAGTGAGCCATGCCCGATTTTACGTTTTTGCCACAGTGGATAAGCAAATCACTGCAGTTGTTAAATGAATCACATGGTGGGTTAAGGAAATCTGGCTTCCCCCATTAATTTGGTTATCAGAAGGCAGCTGGGACAGTCACAAAGGGCGATCACGTGACCCCAGGATGCTGCCACTTTGGTACATGCATGCCAGTTGCCAAGCACCCAAATTTTTATTGCGTGACCTTGGGGATGCGGACAAGAAGCCATGGATGGAAACTAATCAAGGAGAGAAGCAACCTGGAATTGAGGAGAAACTTCCTGACAGTGAAGACAATTAACCAGTGGAACAGAAGTTGCCTTCAGAAGTTGTGGGTGTTCCATCACTGGAGGCTTTTAAGAAGAGACTGGAGAGTCACCTGTCTGAAATGGTATAGGATAGGTTCTCCTGCTTGAGCAGGGGGTTGGACTAGAAGACCTCCAAGGTCCCTTCCAGGTTCTGTTCCGTTCCGTTCCGTTCCGTTCCATTCCATTCCATTCTTTATCAACGAGAGAAGCAACCTAGAATTAAGGAGGAACTTCCTAACAGGACAATTAACCAGTGGAACAGCTTGCCTTCAGAAATTGTGGGTGCTCCATTACTGGAGGTTTTTAAGAAGAGACTGGACAGTCACTTGTCTGAAATGGTATAGGATCTCCTGCTTGACCAGGGGGCTGGACTAGAAGACCTCCAAAGTGCCTTCCAGCTCTATTCTATTCTGATTCAGTGCCTACTTTGCTTCTTCTTGTCACTGGAACCTCTGATGAAGTCTGTTAGGACTCTGTCCAAACAGTTGGGTTGGTTAATATAAACAAGCCACAAATCATTGTTTATATGTATATATGTAATATGGCTTTAAATGCATTGTTGCATTCTGACTGGCAGTAACAGCCATAAGAGGGAGCTAGAGAACATAGTTAGTTCTCTCTCTTTTGCTGATTCATTGCTTGAGTGACTTCGTGTCTAAGAGTAAGCTCTGTGTGTAGCTAGCTATCTGTGATAGTTGAATTCTTTGTTTGCTGATTAAGACAAAGAAAGGCTGGTAAGAAGACTGTACTTCTGAATACTGACTGATAGAACGTGTATGATTCGGCCTGTTATTTGGACTGTGCTATTTCTTTAAGTAAACTACTTTTATACACTTTAACGTATCTGGTTATTGACTGAATCATTACTAATATCTCCTGCAACATTACGGTGAACTGTGCAAACCTTCAGGGCCCAGAGGTTACTCTGCACAATTCCTTAACAAAGTCTTTTCTTCAGATGTGTTTCCTTCCTTGGGGAGGGTATGAAATTGACTGCACAATTCCATGAGCAGTGACATGCCACCATTGCTCTTGTCCTTCCTCTTCACCTTCCTTGCTGGACACTCTTTGGATGGAGACATCTGATGTTATTAAGTGTCCCTCATGTACTTCATGTTCACTATTGGAACTCCTGGTGTGTGGGTGTCCAGAGTTTTAATGGCTCGGCTTGCCTCTCCCCTTTTTATTTCAAGTAATCAAACTGGTTTATATTTATTGCAAGTGTAATTCGAGTCCTCCATAGGTAGGAATATGAACATCGCACACTCTTTGCATGTATCAATGTTGTTGGACTCTTCCCCCCATGGCTTTTGTTTTTCTTCGTACAATAACTTTGTTTATAACTCTACTACAAGAAGCAGACGAGCAATGATTTTTTTTCTCTTGTGGCACTATTTATAACTCCTCAAATGAGTCACTAAATGAACTGTTGTAAACCGAGGACTACCTGTATTAAGATCTATCTGGATTCCCACAAAATACAACAAACTTCCAAAACTTCATTTTGGCTATTCTAGCACATTAGAATGAATTCAACATGCCGTGTCTCTTTTCTCCCGGGCCTTCTTTCAGCTTCGAGCACAAAGTTCTTGGCCTTAAGACTCCACATCTATGCTAACCTCTTTTCTTCACCGTTATTTTTTTTTTCTGGAGATGTGATGCCTAATTTGTCTATTTGGCCATGTGGCTACCCTTTTCACATCCAAAGCAGCTGGAGAGATGCAGACTGAATGTTTAAGCCATGAGCCGTGGTGGCTCAGTGGTTAGAATGCAGTACTGCAGGCTGCTTGTAGCTTGGCAGTTCGATTCTCACCGGCTCAAGGTTGACTCAGCCTCCCATCCTTCCGAGGTGGGTAAAATGAGGACCCAGATTGTTGGGGGCAATATGCAGACTCTTTAAACCGCTTAGAGAGGGCTATAAAGCACTGTGAAGTGGTATATAAGTCGAAGTGCTATTGTGGAGAGATGCAGACTGAATGTTTAAGCCATGAGCCGTGGTGGCTCAGTGGTTAGAATGCAGTACTGCAGGCTGCTTGTAGCTTGGCAGTTCGATTCTCACCGGCTCAAGGTTGACTCAGCCTCCCATCCTTCCGAGGTGGGTAAAATGAGGACCCAGATTGTTGGGGGCAATATGCAGACTCTTTAAACCGCTTAGAGAGGGCTATAAAGCACTGTGAAGTGGTATATAAGTCTAAGTGCTATTGCTATTGTTATCTATCTCTATGTCTGTCTATCTATCATCTATCTATCTATCTATCTATCTATCTATCTATCTATCTACCTATCTATCTATCTATCTATCTATCTATCTGTCGAGCTT
>QLTV01004244.1:1069480-1081373 GCA_003457575.1 Thermophis baileyi | reverse complement strand
CATGCACCCCGCCCCCTGCACATGCACACGTGACCCTCCATGCTGCCCCACCCCCCGTGCATGCACGCATGACCCCCCCCTGCTGCCCTGTTTCCTGACTTCCGGTGGGCCAGGTAGGCCCGTTTTTCGCCCTCCCCAGGCTTCAGAGGCTCTGGGGAGGGCGAAAACGGCCTCCCCCACCCCCCGGAGGCCGAAAACGCCCTCCCAGAGCCTCCACACGAGCCGAAAATAAGCTGGCTGGTGCGCACATGCGCGCTGGAGCTGAGCTAGGGCAACGGCTCGCATGCCGGCAGATATGGCTCCGCGTGCCACCTGTAGCATGCGTGCCATAGGTTTGCCATCACGGCCCTATACCATTCTGGACAAATGGCTGCCCTATCTCTTCTTAAAAATCTCCAGTGATGGAGCAGCCACAACTTCTGAAGGCAAGCTGTTCCACTGATTAATTGTTCTTGCTGTCAGGTAATTTAATTCCAGGTTAGATCTCTCTTTGATAAGCATCCATCCAGTGCTTCTTGAACTGCCCTCCGGTGCTTTGCAGAATAGGGTGATCCCCCCCCCTCTTACCTTTGACAGCCCCTGAAATATTGGAAGACTACCACAATTTCACCTCTAGTCCTTTTCTTCATTAGACTAGACATACCCAGATCTTGCAGCCCTTCATTGTATGGTTTAGCTTTAGCCTCCATACCCCTAATAATGTTAGTTGCTCTTCTCTGCACTCTTTCTAGAGTTTCAACCTTTTTGTGTGTGTATTGTGGTGACAGAAACTGGATGTAGTATTCCAAACTACAAACTGTAGTATTCAGAGATAGTGCTGTTGAGTCAGGTACTACCTATTCTACACCTGTGCATTTGGTTTTTCTTGCCTAAGGGTAAAACTTTACTTCTAGCATTATTAAGGAATATATTTTTAATATTAGGAATTCCTTCTTAAGAAAGGTATCGTGAATGTTGACATCAGGTTTTTGTACACTCCTTCAATCTTTCTTTGATCTCCTTTGAGTCACTTAATTGGTATCCTTTCGCACACCAATATGAGGTCGGAACCTCCTTTTGACTTCAGGTATCTTTTGAAAGATTTTTCTTGTTTATGCATGTCTGTTTACGTCTTTGAGGTCTTTACAGATGTTATTGTGATATTGTTTCTTGTCTCTTCTAACAGACCTCTGACACTTGCTTTTCTTGCTTTGGTTTCTCTTTTCTTCTAAGCAGTTTCCACAGTGAGTTGTGACATCCGGTTTGCTTTCTTCTCCATTTTTCGCATTCATCCTTAATGACTTCCTTAAGTCATTCTGTAATTTCTCTGATTCTCTATCAGTGAAGTTTAGGAACTCAAAGTGATTTCTGATGTTCTCCTTTAAAATGATGGATATATTCAAGGTCATATCCTGGAGATTAACTAGCTTTCTTAACAGATTAACAGAGTTGGAATGGACCTTGTAGGTTATCTAGTCCAACCCTCCACTCAATCAGGAGAAACTACATCATTTCTGACAGATGGCAGTCCAGTCTCTTCTTGAAAGCCTCCAGTGATGAAGCTCCCAGAATTTCTGAAGGCCAGCTGTTCTATCAGTTGATTGTTCTCACTGTCAGAAAAGTTCTCCTTATTTCTAGGTTGAATCTCTCCTTGATCAGTTTCCATCCATTATTCCTTGTCTGGCCTTCTGGTGCCTTGGAAAACAGGCTGACCCCTTCCTCTCTGTGGCAGCCCCTCAAATATTGGAAGACTGCTATCATGTCTCCCTTAGTCCTTCTCTTCACTAGACTAGCCATGCCCAGTTCATCGTATGTTTTAGCCTCCAGTCTCTTAATCATCCTGGTTGCTCTTTTCTGCACTTTTTCTAGTCTCAACATCTTTTTTATAGCGTGGTGACCAAAACTGGATGCAGTACTCTAGGTGTGTGTGGTCTTACTAAGGCTTTATAGGGTGATATTAGTACCTCACTTGATCTTGGTTGTATCCCTCTGTTAATGCAATTTAGGATTGCATTGGCTTTTTTGGCTGCCGCCGCACACTGCTAGCTCATATTTAACTGGTTGTCCACTAAGACGCCAAGATCCCTCTTCTTCTTTAGCTTAACCCCAAACCTGCTTATGAGTAGTTAGGGATCTGCTCCACAGTCAGCTGCTGGCCATGTCTTTGATGCTATAATTGAGCTCTCCCACTTCATTTAGCAATACAGTCAATTTTATTTCTAAATACAGTACTGAATCTGGTGATGTTATATATGGTATCAGAGGTGGGTTTCAGCAGGTTCTGACCAGTTCTGGAGAACCGGTAGCGGAAATTTTGAGTAGTTCGGAGAACCGGCAAATACCACCTCTGGCTGGCCCCAGAGTGGGGAGGAAATGGGGATTTTGCAGTATCCTTCCCCTGCCACGCCCACCAAGCCACACCATGCCCACCAAACCGGTAGTAAAAAATTTGAATCCCACTACTGTATGGTATGGTATAGTCTTAGCTATATTTCTTTTCTCTTATCTCACGTTTTAAAACCTCCTGAATTGGAGGACATCACCATCACATCTGATGGCAGAAAAAGTCAGTTGCATGAAGCACAAAACCCTTCCTTCTGTACGCTCAGAATCGCCCTTTTAATTTCAGTGGATCATCTTCAATTTCCAAAATTCTGAGGGGAAGGGAAAAAACGTCCTGTCCATATTTTCCACATTCGGCAGGATTTTAGATACAAAAGTAATTAAAACCATATACTCCATGGCCATATCAGAACTCATATAAAGAACGGTTGCTGGAACTGGTTGTGTCTAGTTTGATGAAAAGAAGGACTAGGGGTGACAAGATAGCAGTGTTCCAATATCTCAGGGGCTGCCCCAAAGAAGAAAGGGTCAAGCTATTCTCCAAAGCACCTGAGAGCAGGAGAAGAAGAAAACAGATGGAAACTAATCAAGGAGAGAAGCAACTTAGAACTAAGGAGGAACTTCCTGATAGTGAGAACAATTAACCAGTGGAACGACTTGCCTCCAGAAGTTGTAAATGCTCCAACACTGGAAGGTTTTAAGAAGAGATTGGACAACCATTTGTGTAGGGTTTCCTGCCTGAGCAGGGGGTTGGACTAGAAGACCTCCAAGGTCCCTTCCAACTCTTGTTTTTCTTGTTATAATTCTAAACTCTCGTTTTAAAGACAGGTTGCAGCGTACCAGGTTTCTGTTGGGGATGGAGAAAGGTTTGTAACACAGGGCGGGCTCTGAGATTGTCTGATTATCTGATGTCTTGATTTATCTTGGCACCCCTCCCCCCCCCTTTATCTTCTAGGAGTCGTTCAAGCAGTTCCTCCACAGAATCCCAAACTTCGGACCAGCACTGCCTCTTCTGCTTCCAGCTGAAGCGTACTTCTGACCCTCCCTGCGTGGGATGAAGCCCCAGAAAACCAAGAGGCCCAGCAGGAAGAGCTTAGCGTGGTCCCCGCTCCCCCTTTTTTTGGTTAGCTTTCACTCTTTGGGGTTGAGTTCCACTTGTTTTCTAAATTTTACGGGGTAGCTGAGACTGTCTCCCCCCCCTTTCAACATTTTAGCAACAGGGGTCCTCAAACTTGGCAACTTTAAGACCTGTGGACTTCAACTCCCAGAATTCTCCAGCCAGCTATGCTGGCTGGAGAATTCTGGGAGTTGAAGTCCACAAGTCTTAAAGTTGCCAAGTTTGAAGATCTCTGTTTTAGCAGTTAAGAAACCCTTTAGCAGCCCAGGAATGACTGAGAAAGAGACTTCTCTTCTCTACAGTAAGTGCACTGGGCTTTTTAAAAGAATCCTGTCTGGGCTGAAACTAATAGGATTTTTCAGTAATTCCAAGAAATGTTCGGCAGATTGGGAGGGGGGGAGGAAACCAGGCAAGCGAATGTAGAATGTAGAATAGACTAGAGCTGGAAGGGACCTTGGAGGTCTTCTAGTCCAGCCCCCTGCTCAAGCAGGAGAACCTACACTATTTCAGACAAGTGACTGTCCAGTCTCTTCTTCTTCTCTCTTCTTCAAATGAAATAACTGCTGTCTAATAATCCCAGGATTTCAAACCGTGGGCCAGAATGACTTTGGAAGTTGGGAACAATTTAGAAGAGAGTCCCACTTAACAAAAAGAAAGAAAGAAAAAAAAATTAGCCGGTTTTCAGAGGCAGAGAGGGAGCCTTATCTGCATTTATACACCATCGCTTAGTTTGAGAAGCCTGGCGACAGGGACTAAAATTTGTAAAGAAAAATGATGCCCCTCTGTCATGACCTTAGCCATGCTATTAAAAAGGAGGCCTGTTGGAGGTTACCCTTGATGTCTTATTTTGGCATTTAAAGAAAACAAGAGAATTTCCTGACTCTTGGAGGAGGCGTATCAAACATACATGCATGCCACACTTGATTTACATCACAAAACTCTCAAATCGGATTCCCATGAAAATTCATCCCAAACGCACCAGAATTTCTCCAAAACTCTCTCCTCCTTTGAAAGGCACGCGAAAAGCTCTTTTCTGTTATGAAAACAGTGGGGCGAACTGTTGCAGGGGACAGTCTCTGCCTGATGGCTACCATGAAGCTCCCTAGTTTTGCATCTGTAGTAGGAAGCCCCGGGGGCTTTGGGCCGAGCTGCTCTGAAATCAGCTGGACACACAGGACCACCTGCCATAAGAAGCAGCTCAGCCATCACCTGGGACTTGTAGCCGCTCTCCTGTTCTGACCTAGGGCTTTTCCCACACCACGAAGCAGGCTCCTCGCCCCGATAAAACCTCTTTTATTTAATGTACAGTGAATTTCTCTCCAGCAAAGTTTCCTCTCCCACAGTCTTTCAAGATAGTTCACAATTACCGACCTTTATCAAGCTTGGAGAGTGGCCAGGCCGATATCTTTCAGACCCTTGGCAAGAATGCAGGAATGAACTAATTAAGCAAACTAATTGTCTTCTGCAAACTCCCCTCCCCGTTCGCTCTTTTATTTTTATTTTTTCAAAAAAAAAAAATTAAAAATTTTTTTTTTAAAAAAGATGGTGGCGTCCACGGACCGGCACCGGCTGAACCGGATCCGTGACATCATCATGACGTCACCAGTGGGTTGCTACCGGTTCGGGTGAACCGGTCCGAACCGGGAGGAACCCACCTCTGGTGTAAGCCCAGGGCCGGATCATCTCAACCACTCCGAACCAGATTTTGCTTGCGTATCTTTCAGAGCAAAGGCAACCTTTTTGCTAATGACTTTAAATTAAACCGAGCTCCTTCCCATAGTCCTTTAGGATAGGGGTCCCCAACCCATGGGCCACAGCCCATTACTGGGCCGTGGCCTATTCAGAATTGGGCCGCATGAGTGGTCGGGCAGAGTGGGTACACGTGCACGCACTCAAACTGCCTGAGCAGCGGGCCGGCAGGAACTTACGCCAGGGCTGCCCAGTTCTTCCCCTCTTCCCCTCCCCCAGCCGGGGCACCAAGCTGCCAAGGTTGGGGACCCCTGTACCTCCCTTGGAATTCTCCTGGTTTCTTCTCCCACTTGCCGTTTTATTTTTAAAACCATGCAATTTTTATTAAAGATTTTAAAAAGAAGATAAAATTAGTCCAAACTAAGATAAAGTGATAGGAAAGGTGGGGGGGGGATCAAAGATAAAATTAAAGATGCAGGAAAGGGAAAAAGCGAAAGAAAAATAGAGAAGAAAGAAAAAAGAAAGAAGTGAACTCCTTTACAGGAATTTTAAGTACAATTATAAATTAATCTCGGCCTCTATGGTAATTCTCTTCTTTTTATAATCTATCCTACTCATCACAATCATGTTTGGTTTTTTTCCCCACCCTGCCGTTTTAGATTTTGAAACTCTTATTTCCATTGCTTAAAAATGGAAAGCTGGCATGCTTCAAAGCCAAGTCATTTGTTGCCAGGGGCGCATTGGGGTGTCCTTACAAAATCCAAGCTCACACGTGGTTGCCCTGGAGGCTCTGCCAGGCTGCCCATCAGACAAGGGAGAGAACAAAGAAAAAGGGGAGGAAACTGGGTGCAAACTGTAGCAATGGTAGAGGCAGGCTTGCCAGGCAGCACTCCCGGGCAATCAGGAGTGTGATGGGAAGGTTGGTTTGGCAATGGGAAGGCCTGCCTCCCTTTTGCTGCAATTCTGTGAAAAGGCCCGCAAAAGGTCTCAGCATTGGACAAACGCATCCCTGTTCTAAAGCGTCAAGAATGCCGCGTTAAAATAATAAAGCAACAACAAAAGAAAAGTCCCTTTTTGAGCATGCGATTCTGGTGGTTTCCCCAGAGTACCAACGAATAAAATATAGGAAGTCCTTGACTTACAGCAGTTCATTTAGTGACCGTTCAAAGTTACAAAGGCACTGAAAAAAGTGACTTAGGACCGTTTTTCAGAGTTACGACCTTTGCAGCATTCCCATGCTCACGTGATCAAAATTCAGATGCTTGGCAACTGATTCATACTTATGACCGTTGCTGCGTCCCGAGGTCAAGTGATCCCCATTTTGTGACCTTCTGGCAAGCAAAATCAAGGGGGAAGCCAGATTCTCTTAAACAACCGGGTGACTAACTTATCAACTGCAGTGATTCACTTAACAACCGTGGCAAGAAAGGTCGTACAATGGGGCAAATCTCACTTAACAAATGTCTCACTTAACGACAGAAATTTTGGGCTCAATTGTGGTCGTAAGTCGAGGACACCTATAGCTTGAACTGGGGTTTCTGATTCACTTGTGGCCCCTCCTCACAACCCACGCACTACCTAGGAAGTTGAAACTGGTTCCCAATACAGGTAGTCCTCGGTTTACGAACATTTAGTTTAGTGACCGTTCAAAGTTACAACGGAACTGGGGGGGAAAAAGAGACTGGTGACCAGTCCTTGCACTTACAACTGCTGTTTTGGACACGTGATCAAAATTTGGCCGCGTGGCAACCAGCAAATATTTACCACAATTGCAGCATCCTGGGTTCCTGGGATGACCGTTTCTGGCCTTAGCAGCCGGCGTCCGACAGACAAAGTCAGTGGGGAAAGTTGGATCTGCTGAACGACTGTGTGATTCCCTTAACAACTGCAGTGATTCGTTTAACAACTGTGGCAAAAAAAAGGTTGTGGAGTCAGGTGCGACTCACTTAACTCCTTGCTTTGCAATGGAAAGTTCTGCTTTCAATTGAGGTTGCTGGTTGAGGACGATCTGCATTTCAGTGAAAGTTCACCAACCAGCTCAGTCTGGACCCAAAACAAGGGTCCAATGTTTCCATATTCCTGCAGCCCAAACTAAGCCTGGAGTCCTTCATGTTCTACTCAGGGGTGGGCTTCAAAAATTTTAGCAAGGGGTTCTCTGCCTGGTTGCTGGGTGGGCGTGGCCATGGTGGGCGTGGCCTAGCCGGCCTCCTGCACCACGGCGGGGGGAGGCGTTTTTGCCCTCCCCGGGCTCCGGAGGCTTTCCTTGAGCCTCCAGGAGGGCGAAAACGGCCTCCCCAGGCTCTGAAGTTTGCATCCAAACTTCCGGTAGGCCCGTTTTTCGCCCTCCCGAAGCCTCCGTGCACGCCCTGCACTTACCTGGCATCCAAAATGGGCCACTTGGAGACTCCTGGGAGGGGCGGGGCGGGCAGGACCAGCCAGGAGTGGGATTTGGGGGTTCTCGGAACTGCACAGAATCTTAGCTAGAGGTTCTCCTGAACCCCTGCGAACCCCCAGCAGCCCACCCCTGGTTCTACCTCTATTTTTCTTGACGATAAACAAAAGTGAGCCCCAAGGAACGCCATCCTTTTGCTGCAGTTCAATTTGCTCTACCAGCAGCCAACAACCCCAAGTAAAGAACTGGAATGGGGAGCCACCTTCAAAGGCCTGGAGCACTGCCAGGCCTCTCTCCAAGGCTCATCTCCGAGAAAGAAGAGAGACCGACGTGGCCCCATGCTTCTCTGGGCTCCCCTGAACAAAGAGCCGGAGAGGAGGACTCTGCAACCGATTCAACAACTCTGGCCCATGGAAGTCAGGTAGTCCCAGGAGTAAGATGGGCAGCAGACAAATTTACTTAACAACTGCAGTGATTTGCTTGAAAACGGCAGTGATTCGCTTAACAACTGCAGTGATTCACCTAACAATCGCAGTGATTTGCCTGACAACTGCAGTGTTTTGCTTAACATCTGCAGTGATTCGTTTAAATGCAGTTTTGCTTGACATTTGCAGTGATTCATTTAACTGCAGTGATTCATTTAATGCCTGCAGTGATTCACTTAACGTCTGCAGTGATTCACTTAATGTCTGCAGTGATTCCTTTGACACCTGCAGTGATCCACTTACCACCTGCAGTGATCCACTTAACAACTGTGGCAAAAAAGGTTGCAAAATGGAGCAAAACTCACTTAACAACAGCCTTGCTTAGCAGTGGGAATTTTGGGCTCCATTGTGCTTGTAAGTTGAGGATTCCCTGTCCTCCTCAGTTCCTCCTTGGAAACAAGGGTGCAAGAAGAGGCGGCTTCTCCTGGACATCCTACAAAATTCTATGCAAGGCACAATTTATTTGATGGGGCCCTGGAACCAGGGTTTATTTCAAATCAGTTTCACTCCTTCCTCCTTACGGCAGGAAAACTGTGCGTAATCCACACAGGTGTGCATCTCTTGACACTGTGGAAAGTTTACTGCGAGTCCACAACTCCAGGCACAAGCCACTGCTGCCATCTATTGGTAAGAATAAGCCATCTCTCACCTCTTTTGGTATCTCTTACTATACAGAAAGAGCCCTGTGGACCAGTTTGCTGAAAGGAGCAGTAAAGGGCCTTAAAAGATCATAAATAATAAATGCATGCAACAAAAGGCAGCTAATTTTGGAGTCGTGTTGAGGGAGGGAGGACGGGGTTTAAATCTTCCCCCAAATTTCAAAGGCTGCAGAACACGTAAATTTTATAAAACGTTTTTAATTATTCAGTGAATATACAAAAATACACTTCTTCAGCTTCATGGCTTGAAGGAAACTCTGACATGGTCTCTCTGCTTCAGAGAGAGGGTCAGCAAACCGAAGTCCAGGCACCAAAGGATCTAGTCCAGAGCGGAAGGGCTCAGTCCAGATTCCCGCTGGGACCACGAAGAATTTATGTTTTCTGGCTCCCCCCCCCCCACCGTTTCCATCAGGTTCAAGTGCATTTCAGCACCAAAAACACAGACAGCTGAGTCCTGAAATTGTTAATCCAAAGCCAAATATTGGCCCTGCTGTTTCAGAATCCAAGCCCTTCTTTTTAAAAAGAATCTGCTCCTACATTTGTCAAATGAGTCAATTCCAGGGAAGCAATTACGGCTCAACATCTCTGAAAAAAAGGGTAATTTTACAGTGGCAGGTGAGGAAGAAAGCAAGCACCTGCCACCGGACAGGTAAGCCTCTCCAATGTCTCCAGGGTCCGTGCTGCAGTCGGACACTCCCTTCTTCCCAAAGGACATGCTAATTCATCCAAGCAACCTACACTCCAAAGATAGAAGGCTTTTTCTGTGTCTTGGTAAAAATTATTTCTTCGCTCTGATCTCCTCAGGACCTTAGAGGTCTGTCCAAAGGAGCAACTGATGTCGCAATGTCACTGAACAGGCGGCCTTCTAAAAGTTCATGTTTTGGGGGAAGACTCCGTCTCTCTGTTGTGAACCTTTCATCACACCAAGCTTCTTCTTCAGCTTCCGTTATCTCTTCTCTTCCGCTGGGTTAGCACAGAACGTTCTCAAAAAGTTACGGAACCGCCAGCCACCGCACTTCACTTCTGTCAAGAGTGCCCTCAAGGAGACTGGCCATTCACGTCAGAGGCCACCTGGGACCTTTCTTGCTGGTCAGCTGGAGATCATCTGGCCTGGAAATGATCCAAGGCAGCGGCTGAAGATGGCCAGTCAGAAAGAGCTCTCCAGCAAGCAGTGGCAGCCGCAGCCCGTGGGACAGACTTCCTGGGTGCGGAACCATTCCATCATGTGGCTGGTGTGTCCTCCGTGGCCGCAGGTCAGACAGAAGTTGGAAGAGCCCCGCACGGCCACGTGGCAGATGGCACACTGGAAGGCAAAACCTTTGCAGATGGCGCACTGAATGCCGCGCACTTCGCTGCGGCAGTAGCTGCAGAAGACACCAAACTCTGTGCAAGAGAGAGAGAGGGGTGTGTGTGATTGGAGGGGGTGTCACAATTAAGCCCAAGTAAAATAAGCAGGAGGTGGGTAAGGCCCAAAGGCTTGAAGGGGAAGCGATACAAATGTGCTTTGAAAACAACCAATGACAATCAGGATGATTAGGGGACTAAAACATATAAAACACTGTTGCAGGAAGTGGGCATGGCTAGTGAAGAGAAGGTCCAGGGGAGACATGATAGCAGTCTTCCAATATTTGAGGGGCTGCCACAGAGAGGAGGGGGTCAACCTGTTTTCCAAAGCACCTGAAGGCCAGACAAGGAATAATGGATGGAACCTGATCCAGGAGATATTCAACCTGGAAATAAGGAGGAATTTCCTGACAGTGAGAGCAATCAACCCATGGAACAGAAGTTGCCTTCAGAAGTTGTGGGAGCTTCGTCACTGGAGGCTTTCAAGAAGTGACTGGACTGCCATCTGTCAGAAATGGTGTAGGGTCTCCTGCTTGGGTGAGGGTTGGACTAGATGACCTACAAGGTCCCTTCCAGTTCTGTTAATCTGTATATAGCTGCCCAACTCATACCCAGCGACTCTGCAGGGTCTAGGACAACTTGCCATAGACAACTTGCTGCGGGACAACATCACAATTCACCACAGGACAACTCGCCATGGCCAATTCAAGAACAAGAGTTACACTAATATCGAAGAAATGGTGGAATATAATCATTAAAGAAAGGATGCCAAAGGAGGGACAAAATGAAATGTGAATGACAAAAATTAAAATAATTTCTAATTATTCTAAATAATGACATTGAATTGTTGAATTGTTCTGCAGCGAGTTGGCCATAGCCAAGAACAAAGACCAGAGCAAGTTAAAAACACTCAAGGAAAATCCAGTTTAAAAATTCTGGAATAAAATAATAAATAACAAATAAAACCTATATTAAAATCACAATATCGGTCAGTTGCACACAAGAAAAGCACAGCATGGCCTAACTATAGTAGACTATCAATCCTTAAACTGTGAGGCCCGTAGTCATTAGATACTAAAGTGCAAGAGACTGACAGTGCAAGAGGATTTGATGCATGAATTGTGTAAAATAGCTATGATGGATTAATCAAATGTTTCTGACGAATCCCCAGTGCTGCTGCGTAGAATCTAGCCACCTGCCAGAGTTCGTACTCCAGCCCTTGCTTCTCTTTCTGCCCTCTGCTCTGTAACTGAGCACTATGCGAGTCAGGCCAAAATGGTTTATTCAATAAAACCTGGTTAAAAGGCCCAGTGCAGCCGCACACAGGATCCCACTTCTCTTTGTTTCAACTGAACGAAGGTCAGGCTTGAAAGGCCCCAATATATTTGGTGGTAGAGAAAATCCTAAGAAATATCTCCAGGGGAAGGGAAAAGAGAGCAGAGTCCATGGCACACCTTTCCGGTGGCTGGGTCTGATGCCACTGCCCAAGGCTGGCAAGTATAGATGCCTCTGGGCCGGGCAATCTGAATTCTGGCTTCCTGCCCCGAATGGAGCACCAAACAGATGCTGCCATCAGAAAGTTTTCAGAGTGAGGAAATGGGGGAGAGGCGGGGGAAGGGAGACCTCCAGACCCTTCCTGGTTTCATGGCAGACAGTTCAGGGGTCAGAAGGAAACCCCTTCCCCACAGAGCCCAAATGCAAAGCAGCTGGACCCTCTTCTCCCCTTCTTGCTGGCCGGCCCTTTCCTGCATCTGAACCTAGAAGAGGACCCTCTCTCTGCTGGAATGTAGTCACTGGAGGAAGGGGTTCTTTCCTGGGAGCAACGAGACAAAGAAGCTTGGAGACTTTGGTATGCAGGAAGAAAGCCAAGGGGGACTCCCACTGG
>QLTV01004244.1:1048137-1058705 GCA_003457575.1 Thermophis baileyi | reverse complement strand
TACGCTCTATCCCCACTCCCCCCCCTGCCCAGGGGGAAGGATACTGCAAAATCCCCATTCCCTCCCCGCTCCTGGGGGAAGGATACTGCAAAATCCACATTTCCTCCCCACTCCAGGGGAAGGATACTGCAAAATCTCCATTCCCTCTCCACTCCTGGGGGAAGGATACTGCAAAATCCCCATTCCCTCCCCACTCCAGGGGAAGGATACTGCAAAATCCACATTTCCTCCCCACTCTGGGGCCAGCCAGAGGTGGTATTTGCCGGTTCTCCGAACTACTCAAAATTTCCGCTACCGGTTCTCCAGAACCTGTCAGAACCTGCTGGATTTCACCCCTGGCTGCAGCCCAGTACCGGGCCGCGGCCCAGGGGTTGGGGACCCCTGCTGTAGAGTGATGGAGAAGGAGCAGCACCTGCAAGAGGTCTCGGCGTCCCACTGTCAAGGCTGAGGCAGCGTTCTTCTGGCAGGTCTCCTGAATATCCGCCACGTTGAGTCTGAAAGAGAAGAGGGGTGGCTGAGGGATGCACAGCCTGTTCTCCTTCGCAGAACCCCCAGCTGCCAGATGGAGAACTTTCACTTCCCAGCACCTAGTCTATTGAAAAACAAAAACAAAACCAACCTAGGGGAGAGCTTACATCAGGGGTTCCCACCTGGGGGTGCGAGACGATATTCCAGGGGGTGCGAAAACCTGGGTTTAGAAGTTTCAAAATTATAGTGTATATGTATAGTTATATGCGTATAATTATTTATTTTTTAAGGGGTGTGAGAATATATCAGAAGCGTTCTAGGGACGTGGGGTATAGAAAAAGTTGGGAACCCCTGGCTTACAGTAAGCAAGATGCTGAAAAATGTGCAAATAACCAAATCCACATGTGTAGCGTTCAAGTTAACTACTTTGTTATTGTTCTGCCTATTATGTGGAATATCCCCAGTTTGGCAGCCTTCTCGCGGGAACAACTGGATAAAGTTCCAAGGAACAGGGAGGGAAGGATCACTCCTGGATCTCTTGCAACTGGGCTAAATTCTCAGCTTGAGACCTCTCCCTTCCCTGGCTGGGTGTTTCCCTACAGGTATTGTGCATTCCACATGGCATAACCGAACATATTAGTTGGATTTACATAGCAGGATGGGCCATAAATGTTTTAGGGTTTTGGCTTAACAAGGCTGTGTGAAACCAGTCAATGCGGTTTATAAATAGCCTTTGAGGACTTGTTCTGAGCGAGTCCAGCCAATTCTGGTTTATGCAAGGTGCGTTATGGCTTACATCATGGGCACACCCTATCAGTAACATCAGGGACTGCCAGGCAAGCTGTTTCTTGAAAATTTATAATAAAATGAAAAGGGCAGAGGATTTCTATAAGGATGGGCAACATGTGCCAATCCAAGATGGGGGCATTCTGGGGAACTCTGCTGTGTTCTGTTCTCCCCCGGGCCTTCGCTTTCTGGGGCGCTTTAAGAAGTCAATCTTCTGAGCAGAAGCCAAATGCTTGGTCCTCAGGTAGATAAATTCTTGGCACCCCTAAATTTCAGAGTACAATCCTCCTGTGATTCCCCTCTTCCTCCCACTAGGATAAGGTGGCTAGGCCTGCCTCTCTCCACAGGTAGCAATAGTAATAGCAATAGCACTTATATACCGCTTCGTAGGGCTTTCCAGCCCTCTCTGAGCGGTTTACAGAGTCAGCCTCTTGCCCCTCAACAATCTGGGTCCTCATTTTACCCACCTCGGAAGGACGGAAGGCGGAGTCAACCTTGAGCCGGTCAGGATCGAACTCCTGGCAGTGAGCAGAGTCAGACTGCAATACTGCATTCGAACCACCGCGCCACCATGGTACGAGGCAAACTGTACAGGTACTCACATATACATCTCCCCTAACGATTTATGGACGGGGAGCAGGCAGGAGATGTCCTGAATGATGACTTTGCCAGCTGCTTTGATGGGCCGGCTGCTGGCCTCGGTCCCCTCGCGTTTGCTCTTCCATCTTCTGGACTTCTGCAGGAGGAGAGATGTCTGTCAGGGATGGGGAGGGTGGAGAGCAGCCCAAATGCAACATCTTTCAAGGACGGGAGAGCTTTGGGAACCAAAGGATCTCTCCAGACTCTGCCCTGCTTAGCCACAAAAGAGCAGCTACTATACTGAGGCTTCGGAAAAGGCGGTCACGACAAGAGCAGCAACAGAGGGAGGGGCTGTGGTATTTTGGGGAGAGGGGAAGGCCTACAGAAGGGAGCTAAAGCAGGAACACAAGAACCTTAAACTGAGTCACACCACAGTCCAGTTAGCAGCCGGTTGTCTAAGACGGGTTTTTCACACACGCACCCCCCCCCTAAAAAACCAACATTCAGGAATGACCTTCTCCATGCAAAGCATGTGCTGCACCATCAAGCTACAACCTTCCTCAGAAAGAACAAGAGCATCTCTGGATAGACTGCAGGAAAGGATAACTTCCCAGTTGCCAAAGGTGGGTTTGTCCAGGGAAGACACAATGCAACCTTTCCTGACTTGGAATAGTTAACTGTGCAGGGATTGTAACTCCCAGAACTCCTACTGAGCAGGAAAAGGCTGGTCTATTGCGTGCATTAGAAAAGGAATGGAAAGAAAGAGGAAGAGGAGAGACGCTTTCTGGGAATACAAAGGCTGCAGCAATACAAGCTGGCAGGAGAAATGAGAAGCAGCATCACACAAGAACAAGCCAGCTTATTTATTTGGGGTTGCAAGTAACTCCTTACAGTTAAGAGCTTCAAAGATGGGATCTACTAGTCATTTTACTCATCTCATCTCATTGGCTAGATTTCCCATATTATTCGATCAGTTCCAAGTACCCCTAAGAGGGAAGGGAATGCGGGCAGAATAGGAGGAATGGTAGCAATTTAGCCACGTGCTCTGTGGGATCTCATAGTTTTGACATCTAATTTGCAGGAGAAGGTAGAGAAATGCCTTATAACAGGATAAATCTCCCCAAAGAGTCAACGTATTTCCCAAAGACTAAAAGTTATTTATTTATTTATTTATTTTGCAGGGTGGTAGGCAAGAATGGGAATAACAAGTGCGACCAACCACCTTTAAAATCCTGCAAAAAGTCAGCAAAATGTGGCCCAGAACAACAATCCCCTATATCAGTGGTTCTCAACCTGTGGGTCGCGACCCCTTTGGGGGTCGAACGACCGTTTCACAAGGGTCGCCTAAGCGCGTGCTAGCCCGCCATCTTGGTGACTGGCAACGCGCGCATGCGTGGGGAGGGGGCGGGGGTCGCGGCGGCGGGGCGGGGATCGCGGCATTAGGAAGGTTGAGAACCACTGCCCTATATGGTGATTTCATGTCATTTTGGAGTGAGGAGACCTGCAACCCTATTCCCCAGATTTGGTTGTTTTGCCAGCAAATTTTGGCAGTGTAGTTTTGTGGGTACTGAAGGAGTTGCAAACAGGATGCCAGGAGCCTCTTATTCCTACCTTTAGGGTGCTGCACCCTAAAGTCTTGTTATAAGACTCGGAATAAAACCCTTTAGATTCATTTCCTGTCTGTGCAAAGGCTTTACATTCAAGGTGAGGACTTGGTACATTTCCCAGATTCCTCTGCAAATGTGCAAATGTTTGCTGCAGGCATTAAGAATGCACGCAGGCACAGGAAACCTCGACGCTCCTGGATTTACATGCAAAGCTTGTTTCCAAAAAGGTAAAGAATGTATCAAAGGTCAAAGTGCCTGTGCCACCAAGCAACTTCCAACGTCTGGCTAGTTATAGGAGACTGCTGACATATTTGGGATTTGTGGTCTTTGGAGAAGTTTCCTGCTGTGAAAAGTTAGGTCAGCCATCAGTAGGACCTCACAGGAGGAAGTCACATGGAGTGATGCCGTGGTCAGAGAGTTCATGCCTCCCCTTGTGCATTTAGGCAGCTGAAATTCTCACGCGCACCTTATTGGCAATGGCAGGAATTGGTTGGGTGCTACTGCAGTCCGGTCATCTATGCCCCCTTGGTTTCTGAATGTGCAGGTTGGTGTGTGTTCTATGCTTAAAAGAGAGCGAGCATGAAGCAAAATTTGCAATTTATCCCTTCTTTTGCAAATCACATATGCTTGCATAGATTTGTCATTCTGAATTTCTGTTCTGCCTGACAAGTCCTTCCATACTTAGGTGACTGGAAAGTAATTGACAGGAAGTTGACAGGAAGACCAGAAAATAAAATCTGCACTGTTACTGTATTCTCAGCAAATCTAACACAATCCTCTACGTTTCAAAAATAGATCATTTGGTGGGTTAAAGTGGCCTCACAGCTCCACAGAGTAAATCCACACTCGGAATTTCATGAGGTATCACATACCAACTTTCACCTTTAGTTAAAAGTGAAAAGAAATCAAAGCTATGGAGCCTATTAACACGTATTTAATTAGGTGCTTGCAATGGGAGATATTAATCTTTTAAAAAAATAAAAACCACAATGCAGCCATGGTGGGAGTAGATTGCTCCTCCTATTTATCCCCTAAAATTCCTTCTCCAAGCGTTTCTTGAATATGAAAGTCACATCTCTCGAAATCCTAAAACTGTTTGTGTTCTACAGTACAACATTTAGCACTTTTAGCTGCTCTGCAGACAGAGCTGTCGCCTTCAAAGGTGGGAAGCTACTGGCCTCTAATGCAGCCAGAAACATCCATTTTCCAGCAAATAATTTTGTGGCAGAGCCCAGACCTCATTGGCCAGCAATTATCTAGCCTGGCATGGAAGCATGGAGGGCAGTTATTGCAAGATGGGCAAGGGCACTAATGTCCAAAGGGTGTAAAGGCACAGGGGAAGGACAAACATCAGCAAACTGGAGCTGCCTCGTCTTCTAGAATCAGGAAGAGGTTGCAGGAAGAGAACTGTGTTAGCTTAGGTGGGCGAATATCAGGCATCTGGTAGTCCCTTCTCTAACCAACCAATTTTATTTTAAAAGATCATACCTTTTTAGGAAAACAGTTAGGCAGTAAAGTGCTACCAGACTCCTTGCGATTGTTAGCCTCGGAAAAGGGACGCCAGGAGTGGGATGCAAGTAGGGGCTGCACTCCGCAAGTATGCTGGCAAACTCTGCCCATGCCACTGTTCACGGAAAGAGACAGCCAGAGCGACAGACAAGGAGCCAGACCAAGAATAAGCCACTGGGGGGTTTTGTAGCACCCGAGAGGATCTTCACACAATCAGCAGAGAAGGTCACACACCAGGTCCTCCCACTGCCTACAACTTCTTGGAGGAGCAAGCAAGAGATGAAAACACTAGGGTGCCCCCTGGCCAGTTTGGATGAGGAAGGAAATTGGCGTTAAAGATCTAAGCAACCTTTTCTGGACTGGAGTGCATTTGTGATTGAGAAGTTTCCGGAAGAGGCTTTAAGGAAACAAGTTTGGCCCCCCAAAAAGACTTAAAGAGCGCAATGAGTGACTTCAATTTTTACCAGGCGGAAGACGCCCAAAACAAGGAGAGAGATGCATAAACCAATGTTTATGGGCTTAGCCACTTCCTCCAAGGTCAGAGTGATTGACACAACGAAGAGACGCAGCCCACCATCTCGTTCCCAGTTCTGGCTAATGACCCCTCTGTCCTGCTGAGCTTCTTCATGGAGAAAATGTGGACTCCAGATGGCTCACCTGAGCAGAAAATCACCTCCGGCATTACTGCCACTTCTATCCCAAGCCCATTGTGGGGAGAAGGTGCACTAGCTCTGCCCCTCACAGAGAAGCCAAAGAAGAGTGAAAATCCCTCTGCTAAATAGGACCCCAACCAGAGGTGGGATTCAGCAGGTTCTGACCAGTTCTGGAGAACCGGTAGCGGAAATTTTGAGTAGTTTGGAGAACCGGTAAATACCACCTCTGACTGGCCCCGCCCCCATCTATTCTCTGCCTCCCAAGTCCCAGCTGATCGGGAGGAAATGGGGATTTTGCAGTATGCCAGCCAACCAAGCCACGCCCACAGAACCAGTAGTAAAAAAAATTTGAATCCCACCACTGACCCCAACTATTAACTGCCCTACTAGCTACTTAGGATAGGTCACAGGTCAATAGCAGCAAGAGGGACAGATAAGGATTCCGATGCGAAGGTTGTCCCACTTCAGACGGGAAGCAAGAGGCTTCCAGAAGATTCCTCCAGGACTGACCACAGGCTAATAAAATCCATCTTCTCCTTCACACAGTTTCCCACAGGAAAGTGAGTTAAGTTATTCTCAGTTTGGATAGTTGTTTGTTCATGTTGAACGTGTTGATGGTCTCCAGGTATGGCCACCGCTTTTCGGTGGAAGCACTAATTCTGCACCCCGAAATACCATACCCTGCATGAGGAACATCTCAGAGGAAGAGGAACCTAGATTTCAAGGCCAACTTCTATCTGGGGGCCAGACTGGTGCGGTTGGCCTAGAGGTGGAGCTCTTGTCTCACAATCAGGAGGCTGTGAGTTCGATCCTAGGTAGAGGCAGATACTTCCATTTTCACTGGCAGAGGGTTGCAGGAGGCCGTCGTAGCCGAAAACGGAGCTCAGGAGCCCATTTTCGCGGGCAGAGTGCTCGGGGCACCACAGGCGCCCCTGACAAGAGTGAGGTCGAGCTGGCCATGCCCACCTTGGCCCCCTGAGGTCAAACACAACCCTGATGTGGCCCTCAATGAAATCAAGTTTGACACCGTTGCCATATTGCATGAATTGTGCTTTAGAAAACCCCGAAGCGGAGTTAAGGGTGTTGTGTGGATCCCACATATATATGTTATAGAGAGAACCTCACACGAGATTAAGAAATAAGCCCAATAAAATTCTAAGGAGAATATTAACTTGGGTGCCACTGCTACACTGAAAACAATTAGCAAAATAAAATCCACAGACTCCACTCCGCATGGAAAACCGCTCCCCCGTTGTCACTGATTAAGGCCCGCTGTAAAATCACCATTTTCTGGATTTAGGGTTCCATGTGAATGACTCAAGTTTGCAGACTTTGCAAAGTGTATTCTCAGAGGGAGAGGTGAGGAAGTCCAAAGGCACTGGAGTCCCACTCTTAAAATAGCCAAAGGTCCTGTTAGGCCACATCTGGAACTTCTAAGTTGCATCAGGTATCTATCTCCCCATGAGGAATTGCAATTACAACCAGGAAACCTAAATCGCTTTAATAACAACGATTAAATCAAGTATGGCAGAATCGGGATCTCAGATGGTAGTTGGGCAGAAAAGGCAACGCTTTTACTACCTTCTCTTGAATTTGATCAGTTAAGATTCCACCCAGGGAGTTCCCAGGCCACCATTCTCTCTCTTTGTTAGCCTAAGTCAGTGATGGAGAACCTTTTTTTTCCTCGGGTGCCGAAAGTGCATGTGTGCGCGCTATTACACGCGCGCAAGTGCCCACACCCATAATTCAATGCCCCCGCCCCCTGAGCATGCACACGTGACCCCCCATGCTGCCCCGCCCCCCGTGCATTCAATGCCCCCCATGCACCCCGCCTCCCTGTGCATGCACGCATGACCCCCCCTGCTGCCCCATTTCCCGACTTCCAGTGGGCCCGGTAGGCCTGTTTTTCAACCTCCCCAGGCTCCAGAGGCTTCCCTGGAGCCTGGGGAGGGCGAAAACGGCCTCCCCCGCCCACCGGAGGCCCTATGGAGGCCGAAAACACCCTCCCAGAGCCTCAGTGTGAGCCGAAAATCAGCTGGCTGGTGCGCACATGCGCGCTGGAGCTGAGCTAGGGCAACGGCTCGTGTGCCGGCAGATATGGCTCCACGTGCCACCTGTGGCACGCGTGCCATAGGTTCGCCATCACTGGCCTAAGTCTTTACCTGTCTAATTTTTTTTTTAAAGTTACATACAGGTAGTCCTCGACTTATGGCCACAATTGACTCCAAAATTTCTGTTGCGAGTTTTGCCCCACATTATGACCTTTGGGGTCACAGTTGTTAAGCGAATCACTGCAATTGTTGTTAGTAACATGGTTGTTAAGTGTATCTACTGTAGGTTGCCCATTGACTTTGCTTGTCAGAAGGTCGCCAAAGGGGATCACGTGACCCCGGGACGCTGCAACGGTCATAGTTACATGCCAGTTGCCAAGCATCCGAACTTTGATCACGTGACCATGGGAATGCTTCCGCAGCCGGACGTGTGAAAAATGGTTATAAGTCACTTTTTTCAGTGCCACTGCAACTCTGAGCAATCACTAAATGAACGGTTGTAAGTCAAGGACTACCTGTAATACCATACTGATCTTATTATATTATATTAATTTATTTGATTCTTTTTTATTAGTTTTATTGTTTTAAATAAAGTTTTATATTCTGTAAGCCGCCTTGAGTTGCTATGGGCGAATAGGCGGCAATATAAATTCAATCAATCCATCCATCCATCCATCCATCCATCCATCCATCCATCCATCCATCCATCCATCCATCCATCTATCCATCCATCCATCCATCCATCCATCCATCCATCCATACTCTGGAGAGAAGGAAGCACTTCTTCAGATTCATGGTTCTCCATCGTTGTTTCCAATTATAGGAAGTCCTCGACTTGCAATGGTTCATTTAGTGACCGTTCAAAGTTACAACGGCACTAAAAAATGTGAGATATGACTTGTTTTTCATACTTACGGCCTTTGCAGCAGCCCCGTGATCATGTGATTCAAATTCAGCTGCTTGGCAACCGGTTCATACTTATGACCTTTGCTGTTTCCCAAGGTCGCGTGATCCCCTTTTGCGACCTTCTGACAAGCAAAATGAAGGGGGAAGCCAGATTCCCTTAACAACCGGGCTGCTAAGTTATCAACTGCAGTGATTCACTTAACAACTGTGGCAAGAAATGTTGTAAAATGGGGCAAAACTCAACCAAAGTCTCGTTTAACAACAGAAATGTTGGGCCTCCATTGTGGCCGTACGTCGAGGACTACCTGTACCGCCAACCCTTAAATCAAGAGCAAACCTTTTGTCCCAGGGGATATATTTGGAATACGGAAAGGCCTGTTCTGAACATTTGCACAAAATGTTTGCCTTGCCACGGCAGGTGCAGCCACTCATGAAACTGTCAGAAGATGATAAATGCTCCCCCGCTATCCTTTAACCTCACAGTTACTTCAACTTTCTAGCTTGATGGACGCAGTTCCAAGTAAAGCACCCGTCATTTTTATTGTTTAAGGATGCTTACTGCCCCTAAAGCAATGCTTCTCAACTTCAGCAACTGGAGTCAACTCCCAGAATTCCCTCGACCGCATGTCTGGCTAGGGAATTCTGGGAGTTGAAGTCCGTACATCCTAAAGCATGTCTGGCTAGGGAATTCTGGGAGTTGAAGTCCATACATCCTAAAGTATGTCTGGCTAGGGAATTCTGGGAGTTGAAGTCCATACATCCTAAAGTATGTCTGGCTAGGGAATTCTGGGAGTTGAAGTCCATACATCCTAAAGTATGCCTGGCTAGGGAATTCTGGGAGTTTAAGTCCATACATCCTAAAGTATGCCTGGCTAGGGAATTCTGGGAGTTGAAGTCCATACAGTACCTCTTAAAGTTGCTGAGGTTGATAAACACGGCCTTAGAAGACCCACCTTCCTACCCAAGACCAGCATTACGCAGATATGGTTTTCCACCCCACCCAGCCCCAAGCCAAGCCAAGCTTCTGCCCTGTACTTCAATCCCAGGTTATACAAAACCAACCAAGTGGCGGGTTATTCTTGGGCCTGTGAGGAGCAGACAGAGTTAGTCAAGGGCGGCAGGAACACAGCACACAGTACCGGGAAGTCGTTAATCGCTTGTATGGACCAACGCCGTCTGGCAGAGCAAGGAGACATCTGTGCATGAGACTGTTACGCCAGGAAGAAGGGAAGGAGGAGAAGAGCCGTGGAGAAAACAAGAGAAAGGAAGAAAAGAACATGCAGCTGAGAAACTCTGGTTTTTAAAGGACTTGGGAGGCCCCAAAGCTGGAGAGAAGCAAAAAGGGCAGCTTTAAAAACATGACCCAGCTGGAGACATTCCCCCCCCCCCCGCTGCTGTTCCTTTTCAAGGAAGCAAAAACAGACAGGGTTGCCCCCACCCCAAAAAGGCATCCTCTGATGATCCACTGTCCCAAGTTATAGGCAGAAGGGACCCTCTGGCCCTGCCAGTGACATTTTTTGAGAGGTCACACAGCCTGTTTTACTCGCAACCCACAAATGTGGAGACGACCTACCGATGAAAAGGAGGGAACTGCAATCCACCCAAATGTTCGGAGGGGATCCGTTTTTTGGGTGGCTTAGTTTTCCCTCTGCAGGGAATCGAGAAAGAGGAGAGCTGCTAAGATTAAACCACTGTAATCCTGCAAGTTCATCTGTGACCCCCTTGCATTCCTTTTAGTCAGACCAAGGAATTCAGAACTTACGGTCAGGCCATTAGGAGCTGCTGCCACGTAGCTAAGAAAAACATGCACAGGACTTTGAAAGACCACCTAGAGCAGGGGTCTCCAACCTTGGCAACTTTAAGCCTGGCGGACTTCAACTCCCAGAATTCCCCAGCCAGCAATGCTGGCTGGGGAATTCTGGGAGTTGAAGTCCACGCATCTTAAACCTGCAGAGGTTGACATAATACTGAACTAAAATAAGGGATCGGTTTGCCTTCCAGGATCCCTG
>QLTV01004244.1:1035052-1048060 GCA_003457575.1 Thermophis baileyi | reverse complement strand
AGCCAAGGGTCGCCAACCTTGGTAACTTTAAGCCTGGAGGACTTCAACTCCCAGAATTCCCCAGCCAGCAAAGCTGGCTGGGGAATTCTGGGAGTTGAAGTCCGCCAGGCTTAAAGTTGCCAAGGTTGGAGACCCCTGACCTATAGGACATCTGTGACCGAAAGAGAAAAATTCCAGACTATGGTCCCCACCCCACAAGATGCCTCTCTCTCTCTCAGCCAGTAACTAGCTACAGTATGCAGGCTTTATTCTGTGTCGGAGGCTCGCGTGTGACTATTTAAAAAATACGATCCCCGTTCTAAAGTGGTACGATCAGGAATATTTTCATTCCTATTCTAAGCGACGCCATCAAGAGGGTTCGTTCTCAACGAAGTTAGTAGTCCTGCTCGCTAATCACCCTGGCTCTGAATTTGCCCGTTGGGCCACAGCTCGGCTCAGGATGGACACCCCTCCCCTCCCCCCAGATTCCAGTGCTGTGTGTTCCCAGCCAAGCCATCTCTCCAAAGGATCTTAGAAGGTAGATACAGTCAGAAGCAAAGCAAAGGTGTGTTTCCAGACCATTTTATCGACTTCAGGCAACAGAAGAAATGAATTAGAGAGATAAATGAATAAATAAAAGGACGAGCTACTATCTTCCTTTCCATGCCTAAGTGGAGTTCAGTTACAGATTAACTGAAGAGTTGGAAGGGACCTTGTAGGTCATCTAGTCCAACCCCCCCCCCCCCGACCCTACACCATTTCTGACAGATGGCAGTCCAGCCTCTCCCTGACTAATTAGGCCTGTGTTTCTCAACCTTGGCAACTTGAAGAGGTGTCGACCAACCCACTGAATGATGAGAACTGGAAGTTCACACCTCTTCAAGTTGTAAGTGAGCAAGATTGCATTAGGAGTAAGCTAGTTAACTGAAGGTCTTATGATCATATGGGCAGAACTGCAGGTGATCCTCAGCTCCTGCCATTCTCTACATTTTATGGCTGCCTGGGGCAGTCATTTCGAACCTATGACCTGCGTATCAGAGCTGACATACCACAATGTTTTGGGAGACACGCCTATGTTCACCAAACACTCTGCCACTATTCTCATCCTGGTTTTGTGCAGTTGTGCAAGAGGTCCGTGCTCTCACATGGCCTCCGGGACCTCTGAAAATAAGTGGGAGCTCTGCTTTTGCATGATTTTTGGAGACGGCGGAGGCCACGTCAGAAGGGAATGCACCTTTGCATTCCTCCAGAGCAGGGGTCTCCAACCTTGGCAACTTTACGACTTGTGGACTTCAACTCCCAGAATTCCTCAGCCAGCATGCGCTGGCTGAGGAATTCTGGGAGTTGAAGTCCACAAGTCGTAAAGTTGCCAAGGTTGGAGACCTCTGCCCCAGAGCATCCAAACATCATTTGAGAACAGGTGTGCTTTTACACAGTTTTGGGAGGCTGTGGAGGCCATGGAGGAGTATTCTCCCAACCTGCTTCAAGAACGAAGGCCTCGTGCAACCCAGACCAGCCTTGGGTAAGGCACAGGGGCTTGTCAACAGAATACCACTTAAAGCTAAGTAGGTAAGATGGCGCCCCTTGGGGAATGGCACAAGGTGGCCTTTTTGAGTGGCAGCGGAGGTGCCAGGGCTGACGTCAAAGGCTGAATGTAGAGCTGAAGGTTTCCTTCAGCATCCAGCAGATGCTCAACACACTACAGTGATTACAGGAGTATAGTAAATTGTCTCAAATACTGCTTCCCCCCCCACGCACCCCCTCAAGACATTTCTCTCGCAGAAGATGGCACCTGGCCAAAGCTGCTGCTCTTTAGCTGCCAGCTTTCAGCAAGGCCTTCAACATGCCCTTGCATTATCAGCTAAAGCAGAGGGCGGGGGGGGGGGAATTATGGCCTTTTAATGACTTGTGGACTTCAACTCCCAGAATTCCTCAGCCAGCCATGAATTCTGCGAGTTGAAGTCCACAAGTCATAAAAGGGGCCACAGTTCTCCACCCCTGAACTGAAGCAAATCCCAAATCAGAATTCTAAAGAAATTTCTGCACCTCGTTTGTCTTAGGACAGCTCAGCTTCAAGGTGTCCCAAAGGTGCTTTCTTTTCCTAAAAGGCAACTTGTCAGATCTGCCATTATAACCGCTCCAGGCCTGCTTCACTTTGAGGGGGAATGGGGGGATATACAGGGAGCAGAGATGTCGGAAACCAGATGTGCCAACCAGAGACAATGGTTGAAAGATCTGAGGACACAGGCATGGGAACGGAATACAAACGCCCACCAAAGAGGCGTCAAACTTTAGAACTGTTACCAAAACACCTTGTTTGAATATCATTACATATTCACAAGATGACCAAGGGGAGAAGGGCCTGGGAAAAGGGAGTGGGTTTACGCGGGAATATTCAGATCTGGCTTTGCTTATGCTGTGACCACTTGGCTTTAGTAGAAGTATACCTTTTGCTACAGATGGAGTCGAGGGTCTTTCTTTCCTAAATGCCCAAGCCGGGACAGGCCTGACACAACTGGACTTTCTTTGGGGTTTTTCTCTTCTCTGAAAACATTTCACTTCTCATCCAAGAAACTTCTTCAGTTCTAACTAACTTCCATTCCCCACCAGTTGGTTAGAACTGAAAAACTTCTTGGATGAGAAGCAAAATATTTAAAAAAAAATCAAGGAAGTCCAGTTGCTTTTTGGAAAAAGCACCATTACCTGGATGGTTGAAAATCTCCATAGACACTCAGCTTCAAGGCTGGGGTTTTTTTCCGGCCACGAGAGGTGACGGAGCCCTCCTCTGTCCTATCACAAAGAGTTCTGTTAAAGGAGGGTCCTGCAGCTCCTAAGAAGATATGGCTATAACCTCCTAGCTACTGCTGGAATCTTTGCTGCACAAATGACCTTCAGGTCATTTTATCTGACTGTTTGCCCTAAATAACTGTCCAGGGACACCTAAAGAATCATGACAGTAAATGGAGCTGTTCAGTCTTAAGAAGTCAACAGGTGCAGTTTTCTACCTATTCAAGAAAGGTGTTTCAGCCTTTGCAACTGAGATGGTCTGAAGTGCCTGCAATCCAAAATGGAGGGCGCTCTCCAGCCATTAGGATCCAGCAGGACCAATGCTGAGAAACCTGCCAGGTGTGTGTGTACCCTCCTGACCAACACCCCCAAAATCCATAGTTGACAGGGATCACTATAGAAGTGCGGGCACTGCCCACCCTGGAAAAGCATGGACAAGACCTCCATACAATGGAATTTTCCTAGCAAATAAAAGCCTAACGATTGGACCCCAATAAGGAAGCGCCACTGCACTGAATAGCACTCCAACGAGAAACTACAGGTGGTCCCCGACTTACGACCACAATTGAGCCCAAAATTTCTGTTGTTAAGTGAGACATTTGTTAAGTGAGCTTTTTACGACCTTTCTTGCCACAGTTGTTAAGTGAATCACTGCAGTTGTTCAGTTAGTCACACGGTCATTAAGTGAACCTGGCTTCCCCATTGACTTTGTTCATCAGAAAGTCACAAAAGGGGATCATCTGGCCCTGGGGATAGTGCGTCTGTCATAAATGTGAGCCAGTTGGCAAGTGTTTGAATTTTGATCATGTGACCATGGGGTGAAAAACAGTCATAAGTCACTTTTTTCAGTGCCGTTGTAACTTTGAACCAGAGGTGGGTTCCTCCTGGTTCGCACTGGTTCTATAGAACCGGTAGCAAACTGCTGGTGACACCACGGAGCCGGTTCTGTCGGTGCCGGTCCTTGGACGCCGCCATCTTTTTTCGGGATTTTTTGGGGGGGGGATTTTTTGCTATTTTTTCTTCTTCTGCGAATGCGCAGAAGCCGAGTCCCCGGCACTGCGCATGTGCCGCCATCTTGTTTTTGGCTTTTTTTGGGGGGAATTTTTTTTTTAATTTTCAGCACTGCGCATGCACGCGCAGCCACGCAGCGCGGGAGGAAGCGAACCAGAGGCGAGGTAAGTTAGAACCCACCCCTGCTTTGAACGCTCACTAAGTGAACTGTTGTAAGTCGAGGACCAACTGTAGTAGCCTGCTGTCTGTCTGACCAGCACAGCTTACCGAAGTAGAATCCTTCAGGATCACAAGGGAAGCAGCTGGCCACTCCCCTGGAGCTGCTAGAAGAGTAAGGATTCCAGCAGGCTTTGCTGAACCAGCCAGAGTATCGGGCAAGGAGTTTCCTCGGCTGTGGGCTTACCCTCTCCTTGTAGTAGAAGGAACTGATGGAGACCTGCTCCTTTTCACTACGCGTGGGACTCCCACCATACAACCGCAGGTTGCCAGGGCTCTCTGTACGGATCTTCATGGGCGTGATCAGGCCGCTGTGGTAGGCCGACAGGGCTGACAAGGATCTGAATAGAAGGGAAGAAGTTCCGGTCATTCTTCAGCCAGATGCACCTTCTTTGCAGAAAAAAAGGTTTCATGTCACTCAAGGACTACCTGTAACCCAGAGAGATTGGAGAATAGAATAGAATAGAATAGAATAGAATAGAATAGAATAGAATAGAATAGAATAGAATAGAATAGAATAAGAATAGAATAAGAATAAGAATAAGAGTAGAGTAGAGTAGAGTAGAATAGAATAGAATAGAAGAGAAGAGAAGAGAAGAAAAAGAAGAGAAGAGAATAAGAGTAGAATAGAATAGAATAGAATAGAATAGAATAGAATAGAATAGAATAGAATAGAATAGAATAGAATAGAATAGAATAGAATAGAATAGAATAGAATAGAATAGGAATATTGGGATGCAGAATCGAATTGAATCGAATAAACAGAGTTGGAAGGGACCTTGGAGGTCTTCTAGTCCAACCCCCTGCTTAGGCAGGAAACCCTACAGCATTTCAGACAAATGGTTATCCAATCTCTTCTTAAAAACTTCCAGTGTTGGAGCATTTACAACTTCTGGAGGCAAGTTGTTATTAACGGGTTGAAGTTAGCTATTTTATCTCGCTCCATGCAAAAGCTTATGACTACACACGCAATAAAAAGGGTCTGGATTTCATACATTGCCAGAGAAAATTTTGACAAGAGTTAGGGTTGCAAATCTGGTCGCATTCCCCCCCCCCCCGCCATGAACCAATTTAATTAAAAAGCATAAGCGTTTGTGAGCCGCAGCTCACAAAACGCTCGTGCCTTTTAATTAAATTGGTTGGCTGGAAAAGATGCAACCAGACTCTCTTTCACTGAAGTCAGTTCTGTCTTCTTACAGCTGGGAAGGTCTGGGAAGGCCGCTGTCTGCCAATTCTTGATGCTTACCGCGGTGTTGGTTCAGTAGGTGAGACCGTACGGTGCATCGTCATTGGTCTGGTGAAGTATACCAGGTACCCTGAAATAATCAAGACAAACCTACACTGGAGAAGCTTGCCTCGAATGGAAAGAGAGACCCAACAGCCATTATTCCATGCGCAAGTTTTTGGATGTTCGGAATTTATGATTCTTTCATTATTTTAAAGGAACCAGATGTGTTCATCAACAGTAAAGATAGCTCTTGATTTACAACAGTAATTGTGCCTGGCAATTAGGGTCGTAAGTCAGGACCACTGTAAAGTAGGTTGGACCTAAGGTTTATGATGTTTCTTTGTGGAGGTTGTTATGCCAACACAACAAACCCATTGTTTGCCGTGTGCTAGTTTTTGCCAGAACTCGAAGTAAATGTCGGTTTCCAGCAAAACCATCGTAAATCACAGTCATTTGTCTGTAGGACACTACAAATTAGGGACGGTGGCCGAGTGCCCAGAATATGATCATGTGACCATGGGGGGGGGGGCAATGTTGGAACTTAAAACCGGGTCATAAATCCTTTTGGAAGGGGGATCTATTGTAACGTCAAGATTGCTACATATGGTCATAAGTCAAGGACTGCCTTTAGAAAAAGGCATAAACCCCGGTCATGTATTATCTCTAAAGGTAAGCAGAGTTGGAGCAGATCTGTATGACCTGGGAATCCCAGGGTTGTTACCAGATTGGGGAAAAGAATATTCCAGAAAATGGTGCTGGCCAAACATTGGTGGCACAGTACCGGTAGTTAGAAAGCAGTATTGCAGGCTAATTCTGCCGACTGCCAGCAGTTCGAGTCTCACCGGCTCAAGGTGGACTCAGCCTTCCATCCTTCTGAGGTGAGTAAAATGAGGACCCAGACTGTTGGGGGCAATATGCTGACTCTGTAAACTGTTTAGAGAGGGCTGTAAAAGCACTATGAAGGGGTATATAAGTCTAAGGGCTATTTCTATTTCTGTAAGACTGCCAAAGAAACTACAAGATGCAGTAATCAGAATTCAGGCTGACTCAGGAATGCTTTATTGTGTGGAAGAAGGCAAATTTCTGGATTCCTGAACTTGTAGCATTAGAGCAGGGAGTCAAACTCGCGTCGTCACAGCAGCATCACGTGACGTATCAGGACTTTCCCCCCCTTCGCTAAACCGGGCAGGGGCGGGGCCAGCACATGACGCAACCTACCCGCGAGTTTGACACCCCTGCATTAGAGCAATCGCTGGTCGTATAGAAGCTGTAACAAACCAGCAACGGACAGCTCCCTCTTTCTGATGGAAAAGATGGGACAGGACTTCCAGCCACTGTCCTTCTCTTTTCCATCTTCCTAGAGTTAAGATTCAACTCACCTGCCCCACAGAACCTCGCTCCAGAGGTTCGAGGAAATGGAATATTGGAATCCTGATAGGAGCCGTAGGCATTGGAGACCCTCGGAAAGGTTGGCAAAGGCGGCGTTACGGAATTCGGGAGTGCATAGGGGTCACTGGAGGAGCTGTCTTCCTGGTTCTGAGAAGACATGGAATTAAGACTCACTCAGGGGTCCTTCCAGCCACTTAACAGCAACCCCTTCTCACAAAGGCCTCCCTGGACATCGAACCAGGAATGGGCAGCGTGTGGGTTATTTATGGCCCCCTAACTCCATCTCTGCACCTCCACAATCCAGAACACAACATTTGAGAGTCAGTTTGATCTATTAGTTAAGGGATGAGCCTAGAAATCAGGAGACGGTGAGTTCTAGTCCCGCCTTAGCCATGAAAGCCAGCTGGCTGACTTTGGGCCAATCACCAGGAGACAGTGAGTTCTAGTCCCGCCTTAGCCATGAAAACCAGCTGGCTGACTTTGGGCCAGTCAGTCTCTCTCAGCCCCACCCACTTCACAGGGTTTTTGCTGTGGGGAAAATAGGAGGAGGAAGGCTTGTTGGGTATGTTTGCCACCTTGAGTTATTTGTAAAAATAATACAACCAGGATACAAATACATAATTATGATGTCACGTGGTGTGATGGAGTGGTACTTCCCACCCCCTCCAATAACCATTTAAAGTTTAAGACAAGAGTGTCAAGCCTTTGTGAGGCTTAACACATTTATTTTGGGTAACAGGAAATGTTTCCTACTCCTGCCAAAGATTTATAAGTCCATCACGAGTTTAAGCATTTTTGTTATGCAGGCCTTCAGGGGCTAAAAAAAAGGAAAGGCAACTCCTTTAGGAAAGGAATGGCCTGACTTCTGTTGCACTTGAGAAGCAGAATAATTTTAATGTTCAGAATGTACCAGAAAAGAGTCTTTAACTCTGATCAGGAGATACAAACTTTTTTGTTTTGTCCCACTCTGTGACAAAGCTGTGGGCTGGAAAGAAGAGGCAGCAGGATGAACAAACAGCTCACATTGCGAGCGTGCATGCACCATAACTTCGAAATTTAGTTATAAATACCTTTTGGAGGGTGGGGAATTCTGGGAGTTGAAGTCCACAGGTGTTAAGGTCTTAAAAGTGGCCAAGAGTGGATGCCCCTGCTTTAAACAGTCACTAAGCAACCAGTCATAAATTGAGGACTCCCCTACCTGGAAAGCCTGTCCGGAACCTTCCCTGCCCTTTCAAGAACCACACGGTCCTTAAGGCTTTCCACTTTTCCAGGGCCAGAATTAAAAATTTCTCTACCAAGGATGGCAATCGGATTGATATGGGCAGACCACATTTTGGGGCACACATTTCCTACCACAACAGACTCCAGGCAGGAGACCAGCTGGCGTAGACATGGCTCCAGGCAGCACTGATTACGTTTCACTTTCTGCATGGAAGTGTCCTTCAAGATCTGAAAGAGATCCCAGATGTGGGTTGAGTTGTTTTCCGAGCCTGCACACCATAACGCCAAGCTGTGGAACTGTCAGGAGGGCAATTAATTTTCCCAAAGGGCACATGAGGAGGCCTGCTCCCATTGGTCAAGGAATTCCAGCAGGCGGGTTCAGGAGAAGGGCCTTCTCTGCCGTGGCTCCTGCCCTTTGGAACACCTTGCCCCCTGAGATGGATAGGATAGGATAGGATAGGATAGTAATGTTGCTTCTGAAGCTGATCCTTAAGTTGATTAGGGGTACTTGGTAGGGCTTGGTAGGGCAGGGCAGGGCAGGGCAGGGCAGGGCAGGGCAGGGCAGGGCAGGGCAGGGCAGGGCAGGGCAGGGCAGGGCAGGGCAGGGCAGAACAGAAATCTGGAAGGGACATTGGAGGTCTTCTAGTCCAGCCCCCTGCTCAAGCAGGGGGACTGGCTCCCATCCTTCTGTCCTTCCACAGAAGCCTGAAAACGTGGTTCTGCTGGATGGCCTGGGGCTCTAGTGGGGAGATCACAATGGGAGATGGTTGTTGAATAAAAAGGCAATCTCACCTCCCCCCCCAAACACACATCCTGTTCCCTCCCTCCCCATCTTTTAACTATATTTTATTTTGACAGGGATTTCTATTTTTATCTTTTTAAATATATTTGTTAGGATGTTAATGTTTTAATGATGGAAGTTGCCCAGAGTTGTTCACTAAAAGATGGGCAGCATATAAATTAGATAGATGATAGAGAGATGATAGATAGATAGATAGATAGATAGATAGATAGATGGATGGATGGATGGATGGATGGATGGATGGATGGATGGGTGGGTGNNNNTAGATAGATGATAGATGAAAGGCAGGCAGGCAGGCAGGCAGGCGGGTAGGCAGGCAGGCAGACAGACAGACAGGTAAGTAGGAAACTGGGACCGTTGTGGGAGGCTGAACCAAAGTGTGAAGATGTGTATGCATGCACGCACATATGTAAATTGAAAAAAAATAGCAGTCATCTTCAAAATGAAAGCAATCCACATGGGCTGGACAGGGACAACCAAAGAGCCCGATGTGGCCTGGGGGCCATAAAATGCCTAGGCAGACAAACCAGATGCTTGTTGATAACAGCAATAGCACTTAGACTTATATACCACTTCCCAGGGCTTTACAGCTCTCTCTAAGCGGTTTACAGAATCAGCCCATTGCCCCCAACAATCTGGGTCCTCGTTTTACCCACCTCGGAGAGACAGAAGGCTGAGTCAACCTGGAACCAGTCAGGATTGAACTCCTGGCAGTGGGCAGAGTCAGCCTGCAATACTGCATTCTAGCCACTGCACACCATGGATGGATGGGCAATAACAATAGCACTTAGACTTATATACCGCTTCACAGTGCTTTACAGCCCTCTCTAAGCAGTTTACAGAGTCAGCCTCTTGCCCCCAACAATCTGGCTCCTCATTTTACCCACCTCGGAAGGACGGGAGGCTGAGTCAACCTTGAGCCGGTGAGAATCGAACTGCTGAACTGCTGGCAGCCGGCAGTCAGCAGAATTAGCTACATAACCGCAGTCTAACCACTGCACCACCGCGGCTCTTATAATAAGACCCTTACCCCTGGCATATGCCTCCCCCGCCCCCCGCTCTTGCTAACAACCTTCTCTCAGGAAAGCTGTTCAGGCGAGACCTACCTTCAACAACTTGGCCTTCATGGTGGAAGGGATTGTGGTCTGGTTGACAAACTGGAAGGAGGGGGCAGCGTTGTTAGGATACTGTGCAGGGAACATCACCAACATCTTCACCCTGTGGTTGCTGCAGTGCACCGAGACCGTGCAGTTCCGATTGACCGCGTCCATCTGCCAGAGCCAAGCAGGAAAGAAATGTTAGGAGAGTAACGTTGGGTCCACACTGCCTTCAGCTGGATCAGTGGCTGGAAGAGGAGAACAAAGGTGCCCCTGGCAGGGCAAACTGATCCCATACGAAGGTAAGGAGACGAGACGTTATCTGGAAGGATGAAGTCAGAGACACCTTTAAGAAAGGAAAATATCTTTTGGCGTGGTGCCTTGAGCTCACACAGATTAACAGAGTTGGAAGGGACCTTGTAAGTCATCTAGTCCAACCCCCTGCTCAAGCAGGAGTCCCTACATCATTTCCGACAAATGGCAGTCCAATCTCCTCTTGAGAGTCTCAAGTGTTGGAGCTCTCACAACCTCCGAAGGCAACTTCTGTTCCATTAGTTGGTTGCTCTCACTGTCAGAAATTTTCTCCTTATTTCCAGGTTGAATCTCTCCTTCTTCAGTTTCCATCCATTATTCCTTGTCTGGCCTTCGGGTGCTTTGGAGAATAGCTTGACCCCTTCCTCTCTGTGGCAGCCCCTCAAATATTGGAACACTACTATCATGTGTCCCCTGGTCCTTCTCTTCAATAGGCTACACATACTTAGTTCTCTCAACCGTACATCATACAATTTTTTCCTCCAGACCCCTTAATCCAGCGGTTCTCAACCTGTGGGTCGCGACCCCTTTGGGGGTCGAACGACCATTTCACAGGGGTTGCCGCGCGCGTTAGCCCGCCATCTTGGTGCCACCGTCACTGCAGGGGTGAAATGCTCCCGGTTTGGCCGTGCCTGCGGGTCGCCGGATAGCCGGTAGCGACAGAAGCCGGAGACTTCGCCCACCCGCCCGGACGCCGCCATTTGGGTTCTTTTACCCTGTGCGCATGCGCAGAACGCTTTGCGCATGCGCAGAGGGTAAAAGAACCCAAATAGTGGCATCCGGGTGGGTGGGCGGCGCCTCGCGCTACCTTGGTGACCGGCTCTACGGTGACCGACAGGTACGAGCGAACCAGGAGCATTTCATCCCTGCTCATTCCCCAGGTGTGCCTTGTGAAGATGGGTGGGGCACTCTTCTCCCGCGTAGCCTGCTCAGTCTNAGAACCACTGCCTTAATCTAACAGATTAACAGAGTTGGAAGGGACCTTGTAGGTCATCTAGTCCACCCCCCCACCCAAGCAGGAGACCCTACACCATTTCTGACAGATGGCAGTCCAGTCTCTTCTTGAAAGCCTCAAGTGATGAAGCTCCCACAACTTCTGAAGGCAACTTCTGTTCCATTGGTTGATTGCTCTGTCAGGAAATTCCTCATTTCCAGGTTGAATCTCTCCTTGTTCAGTTTCCATCCATTATTCCTTGTCTGGCCTTCGGGTGCTTTGGAAAATAGCTTGATCCCTTCCTCTCTGTGGCAGCCCCTCAAATATTGGAAGACTGCTATCATGTCTCACTTAACAACAGAAATTTGTCTCACTTAACAACAGAAATTTGGGGCTGGGTTGTGGTCGTAGGTCGAGGACTGCCTGTATTCTGGACAGGCCCTGGATGAGCTGAACTGCAACCCGAATTGTTTGGGTTGATCCAGGTTTTGGCCAAGGGAAACCCAGAGAAGTCTTGGGGGGCACTTATGGCAAGTCTGGGTCCCTGCTGCCATGTGCCCAGCCAAAGAGCCACCATGTGCTTTGCCCTACTGGTTTCTACCACAGAACGCCCCTGCAGAAGACATACACAGCTCAAGGACTAAAAAATGTCCTCCAGATCCATGCACAGTGGAGGCACGTATGCCTTGAGAAAAGGGAATATTTATTGCTCAGGGTTCAACTGTGGAGCCCTTGATGTTCTCTCAGTTTGGTGGTTTGTTTGCAGACTTTTCCTTACCCAACCTGGTAACATCTTCAGTGCTAGTAGGGAGTGGGCTTTGCCCTCTGTTTATCTTGGAGAGTTAATATTAAACCAACAATCAATAAGTAAACAATACCCCAAGGAAGGAAGGACCAACTCAGACAATCAAACAGTAAACGAGAGCCTAATCAAAGAACCACCGAGAATACTCCCACAGACACAGGACAAGTCAGTTGCATATAAACAGAAAGTAAACCCCACTCTCTTCAAGCGCTGATCTTGTTCCCTAGTTGGGTAATGAAACGTCTGCAAGAAAAAACACCAAGCTCAGGCAGCACCAAGGACAGCACGTCAATCTATGAATAGGCACCCAATGCTGCCAATCAGAACATGTTTTGTAGTCACCTATAAAGAAATTTTAAATCAAGATGGGGACATAAAAACGAGGAATGAACTATTAAATGATGGGATTGATTTGGAATGGTGGGCATATCTTCAAATTAAATCAAGATATTTAAAAGATAAGAAAGAACGAGGTATTGAGAAAGAATTAATGGCAATAGACAAAATTTTGCTAGGGCCAGAAGATAAGACGATAAAGAAAATTTATCAATATTTATTAGGTTATGATATGGCAGAAGAACAAGTTAAAGAAACAATGGTCACCTGAGCGCAAAATTTTGGGTATAACATCAATCTGGACAAATGGCAAGAATTATGGGATAGGAATAGAAAATTGACTCTGGCTACAGCTTATAAAGAAAATCTATATAAAATGTTTTATAGGTGGCACATTTCCCCAACAAAATTAGCAAAAATGGATAAAAAACGCTCAGCACAATGTTGGAAATGTAAAATAGCGAAAGGTTCATATTATCATATGTGGTGGTTGTGCAATAAAGCAAAGAAATTCTGGACCCAGATAAAGGAATGGTTAGAAGAGATGCTAGATAAGGATATAGAAATGATACCAGAACTGTTCTTACTAGGAATCATTCATGGAAAATACGAAAAAGGACAGATATATTTAATCCTACACATAATAACTGCAGCAAGATTGATATATGCACAACTTTGGAAGAATGAGAATACCCCATCCGAAGAAGAAATAATAGAGAAAATATTGACATGTGCAGAAATGGATAGACTATCATTGGAATTGAAGGACAAAGGTGAGACGGAATATTACGCAATATGGGATAAATTTTATCAGTGGATAGAAAGAAAAAATGGTCGAAAAAACAGAGAGTAAAAATTGAGAAAAGGGAAACTAAAAGAGAGTTCGGATAT
>QLTV01004244.1:990811-1023347 GCA_003457575.1 Thermophis baileyi | reverse complement strand
GTGGGAGGACAATGGGGGGGGGGGGTTGGAAGCCAAGCTGTGCCGGCCTGAAAAGTGACACACACCAATCCAGCACAAGGTCAGCCAAAAGAATGCAGAGATGGAGAAGGCACGAACTGAGAGTCCGGTTCCCTAAACAACAGGAGAACTTTTAATTGGACATTGACTGACAACAGGGGATGGCCAGAGAAGAAAGGGAAAGTTAGTTGTATCCTTTTGTGCCAAACGGGGCGGATTCAGCTTTGCTACTTCTGTAACCACTTTTGTTTTCAGTAAAAACAATGGAAAGCAATGAGCCAGGAGCCTTTCTTCGCTAACTAACTTAAGTGGCATGGGTGACATTGAATGAAAAACAATGTGGGATAAAAATAAATATATATATATATATTTATATATATATAAAGCGAGAATCTGTTCAACTGAGTCCACTGCTCCAATAAAAAGGAGAGAGGATGGCCACCCCCAGTCACACACCTTCCTTCTGTTTCCTCCACTGGAATTCTAGCACAACATCGTCATGTCCCACGAAGGTGTGAACTGGTGTGTTGAGATCGCACACATCCCAAAGGAGGAGGCTGTTCTCCCTTCGAAGCTGGGGCACCATCACCGTCACCAGCCCATTGCTAAAAGGCTAGAAAGGGGAAAGAAGGGAAGTTAGTGGCTCACCTCCGTTTCGCTTTTCAAGGGGGTCCACAACTGTACAGGGCTGCTGGGCAGAATAGTGTGTGGGCGAATATATCCGTGTCCCAGGAAAACGTTGCAGGAGCCAATCTGAAGTTTTGTCTTCCGAGCTTTCAGACTCGTGCTGGAGCCCATTCTCAGAGAACTTGTGTGTGTACCACGCACAGAACAGCCCAAAGCCTGCAGAGAGGTTCCCTGAGGATGGGCTCCGGCACGAGTCCGAAAGCTCGGAAGACAAAACCTCTGGTCCCGATGACCGACCCAGATTGGATCCTGCAGGATAGTGTGTGTTTACACGCTTCTTTAAACCCTCACAGCAAATGGGCAGTAATTAGAATAGAATAGAATAACAGAGTTGGAAGGGACCTTGGAGGTCTTCTAGTCCAACCCCCTGCTTAGGCAGGAAACCCTACACCACTTCAGACAAATGGTTATCCAACATCTTCTTAAAGCAGGCTATGGATTTCCTCCAGAGTTTTTTTTTTCCTTCACACCCTCAATCTCCTTCTCTGTAGCTGGGAGTCTCCTTGAAGCATCCTATCAGTTGCGCCCATGAGCTTGCAATTCTACCTTTGGTTAGCAGGCAGAGGTTGAAGATTATGAAGTTTAAGGGAAAAAGGTGTGTGGAATAATGGTGAGCATTAAGCAACGCTGGAGGCCACATCAGCGGCCATCTCATACCACCATGATGTACCACTTGTAGACCTTCCTTGCCCAGAGGAACACAAAGAAGAGACATGATCCAGAAGACAACACAATTATATTTAAGGCTTCCCCTGCCCGGCATTGCCAGCTAATATCCCAGCCAAGGAATAGTGGAAGCAGCCACTGCGCCAATCAAATTTTTGGGCTTGTCTAGCTTGGCACCGTCTGTGCAAGCCTTCAACGTAGTCTCTCCTGCAATTTTCTTCCCCAGGGCAACCAAGGATGACAGGAATTGCAGTTAAACACAGGAGTTGGAGTTACATCAACTGACAACAGGTTTCGGGCCAAACTGTGTCTTTGCCAACCTTGCCAGGAGAATGAACCTCGAGTTGGGTAAGGGAAGGACTGTGTGAATGTGGGTGTCTCTCCCCCAAAGAGTGGGCAATGGGGACCATCTGGGTCCACAGGTCACTTTTCGCAGCTCCCAGAACATGCCCCAGATCACACTACCAAAATTTAGTGGAAGCCACCAAAAGGCAACTGTAAATAATTTTTGGGGGGGGAAAATTTTTTTTTTAAATAAAAAGTCTACAAATAAAGGAAGTGGGCTATGCCACTAGCAGCCTCAAAAAACTTATTTTGTTTTTTGAAATTTTCCTTCCGCTCCATCAAACACCTCAAAAGTAAAACAGATAGGGCCCAAACCTCCACCCCTCCCCTTGCAGTGAAGTCACCATGTAACTGCCACTTCCCTCACAGCAAAAGTGGCTCCTGGCCAAAAAACATGTAGCCATAGTGCTTAGACTTGTATACCGCTTCACAGTGCTTTACAGCCCTCTCTAAGCGGTTTACAGAGTCAGCCTCTTGCCCCCAACAATCTGGGTCCTCATTTTACCCACCTCGGAAGAGTCAACCTTGAGCTGGTCAGGATTGAACTCCTGACAGTGGGCAGAGTCAGCCTGCAATACTGCATTCTAACCACTGCGCATCATGGATGGATGGATGGGTGGATGGATGGATGGATGGATGGATGGATGGATGGATGGATGGATGGATGGAAGGGTCCTCATTTTACCCACCTCGGAAGGATGGAAGGCTGAGTCAACCTTGAGCCGGTGAGATTTGAACTGCTGAACTGCAGCTAGCAGTCAGCTGAAGTAGCCTGTAGTACTGCACTCTAACCACTGCGCCACCGCAGCTCATGTAGTTGCTCTCTTCAGACCTGGCCACCGGCCATCAGCCCCTCCAGCGCCCCATGGGGGAGCGAGAGCTGCGGCCAGCCTTTCGGCTCACCTGGGCTCCACGGAGGCTCTCCTTACCGTATATCTGGCTTTCCAGACCGGAACTTGACAGGCCAAAATGTTGAGGTATTTTCGGGGTTGTCGGTAGTCCCAAAACTTCAACCAAAAAGAGAAAAGGCCACTCAGGTGAAAGATGCTTAACCGGCGTAACAGAAGAAAACCTCCACCGTATTAAAAACAAATTAAAAGGTCCTGAAAGATTTGTGAATGGAGAATTCCAGCAGCTGTTGTGGGGGGCCGGGGGGGGGGAAGGGAAGGAGTGAAGGTTGGTGAAAATCTTTGGCTTTCCATTTGCGGGATCAGGTATCAAAAGGATTCCACAGAACAAAACCTCCCATTAATCATCTGAAGATACAGATCATCTACTCCTGGCCTTGGAATGCCAATCAATTAATCTCCTTTTAGATCACAGGAAAGAGGGAAATGAAAAGCTGACTTTCTCCACTGGTGTCCAACAGAACAGCATTTTTTTCCCCCTATTGGCAGATATTTGTCTGTAGAGATCATTTCCTGCATATCTCCAGTACTCCTAAAATGAGTAGATGATTTCTCCTCTCAGGGCTATGACAAATATGGCTTAGAAATTCTGGTAGTCTTTGACTTACGACCCAAATTGGGACTGGAATGTCTATGGCTAAGCAATATGGTTATTTAAGCGAGTAGCACTTGATTTTGGGACATTTTTTGCAGTGGTTGTTAATCATACAGTTAAGTGAAGCCAGTTTTCCCCATTGACTTTGTTTCTTGGAAGCCCTCTGGAAGTCATAAACAGTGATCATGTGACCTTGGATACTGCAATTATTATAAATATATGCTGTTTCCCAGATGCCCTAATTTTTATCACATGAGCACAGGGTCACTGCCACAGTCCTAAATGTGAGGACCCACTGTATGTCACTTTTTTCAGTGCCATCATTAGTGATCGTTAAATGAAATGGTCATAAGTTGAAGATGATCTGTGTTTTCAGGAGAACTATTCATGTCAGCTTGCAAAGTTATTTTTTTTTTAAAAAAAACACACCATTTGAGTACTTACAGTGACAGCAAACATTACAATGAATAGAATAGAATAGAATAGAATAGAACAGAATAGAATAGAATAGAATAGGAATAGAATAGAATAGAATAGAACAGAACAGAACAGAACAGAACAGAACAGAACAGAACAGAACAGAACAGAACAGAACAGAACAGAATAGAAATAGAAATAGAAATAGAATAGAATTCTTTATTGGCCAAGTGTGATTGGACACACAAGGAATTTGTCTTTGGTGCATATGCTCTCAGTGTACATAAAAGAAAGGATACAATGACATCTTTATTTGTAAGAATATTAGCACTGCATTAGTGGACTTTCCAGGATTTGCTGAGCTTCCCAGAGGAAAAAAAAAGCCTCAGCTAAATGCTGATAAATGAATACACATATAAGACAAATATAAAGATCGCTAGGCTGCAATGGCCTGATGCTTTTGCCTACAGCATAAGTGTGTGGCTGAAACACCCAATGACAAATTCTGGCAGGGATCCAGAGAAAACAGACCCCCTCATTCACCAGGGATACCCACCCACCACCCGATCGTTCAAGTCAGGAAACAGGATTCAGTCTCACTGCACTCTTTCTTCATTTTCTGGTGGTCCTCATAACACGTGAAGGCCAGTAGAGACGTGACACTGCTGGGGTCCCATGGATTTTCTGTCCAGCCCAAACAAGCATCCAACCCACCCAATGGCTTCCACTCTGCCAGGCTCTCCCTGCAAACGCCAGATGCTAGCCCAGCCAACCCAGTCCCCTAACTCACCCTGACTGAATTGTCCTGACTGGAGGTGGCCAAAATGTTTTCGTTGTCTGGGTGCCAATCCAGGCCGTGGATTTTAGAGAGGTGCGCGGCCAGATACTCCACAGCAGTGCTTGGTTTCTGAAAGCAGAGAGAACGATTGGGTTGGAAAGTTTCCAGAAGAGGCCACAGCAATCCCACTGGCATGTCACAGGCTGCCTTCAGGAAGCATCTTGGCTTTTCTTTAGTGGCAAATTCCAGGGCACGGAGCCACAGGACAATGTTCTGTTTTCTTCCGTGTGTTAATGGAAAGCAAGACTTACAAAGCATATAAAGGCCTTTGAAGAGAGGATTTCAGTCATGGAGAAGAACGGCGATAGAAAATAAGTCAAGAATCTTTTCAAAGAAACCTACAGGTATCTATTACTGGTCTTCCCCAGAGCAGAGTTGGGAAATGATCACAATGGATTCAAGTTGGAAAGCCCTACACATACAACATGTCTGGAATCCAGTAGTTGAAAAAGAAAAGGAACACTGGGGCAGGGATGTTTCTGCAGGAATTAGAAGTAGGAATCTGCAGGGAAAAAGAAATGTGGGCTGGGAGCAAACCTGAAATGTTCCCTCAGAACTTTCCCAACGGTTGAGTTCTCTTGGAACACAACTCAAAACATGTTGTGGATTCTGTTCCAATACTCAAACAAAACTCTTTTTAATGTAGAGACTCTCCTCCAGGGTTGGAACAGCCTGTTTGGAGATGGCTTCCAATGACTGGAACTCGCCGAACATCAGTGCTCGAAAGGGCTCTGATCTGGGGGGGGGGTTGTCCTGATGTTGAAAAACACAGCGCCCAGAAACTGTTATCGAAAGAATGCCCAAAGTGCTGTTTCGAGAACAAAACATCTCACATGCTTCTGCAAGCTATGACTGCCATTGGCTGCAAAACAGTGCGTATCAGATGTATCTGGGACTCAGTCACACAGCTTCTCCTGTCCAAGGGAAATTGCCTGAAATTCATGGCTTCTCCTGTGTAGCCAACCAGCTTTAGCTGTGCACTAACACGGGGGCCAGAATTCTGACTTATCAGAAATGCATTGGTAAGAGACCCAGCAGAGAAAAGCAACTAAGATGATCAGGGGGCTGGAGCCTAAAACAAGACTGGTTGCAGGATTTGCCTAGTCTAGAGAAAAGAAGGACTAAGGGTGACATGATAGCAGGATTCCAGTATTTAAGAGGCTGCCACAAAGAAGAGGGGCTCAACTTATTTTCCAAAGCACCAAAGAAGGCAAGAAAAGAAACAATGGATGGAAACAGATCAAGGAGAGAAGCAACCTGGAATTAAGGAGAAACTTCCTAACAGTGAGGACAATTAACCAGTGGAACAGCTTGCCTCCAGAAGTTGTAGGTGCTCCATCACTCAAGCTTTTTCTGAAGAGACTGGACAGCCACCTGTCTGAAATAGTATAGGGTCTCCTGCTTCAGCAGGGGGTTCGACTAGAAGACCTCCAAGGTTCCTTCTAGCTCTATTCTGATTGATCGATTGATTGACTGAAGATATTCCAAAGGAAACCTAAGTGTGAACTGATTTATCCTTCTTAATGGCATGTTCATTAGTTCTGGCTGAAGCCCCACTCTCTTATTTCTGGCATGTTCTTGCATTGCAAGAGACATATGAATGCTGATTGGTGCCACCATCTGGATTCACACAAGACCACAACCCCCACTTCAGCAGATGGGAGAAGCCTAAGATGCAGGCGGTGGAGGAACTGCAAGACAACTTGGAGGCACAAAACAGGAAGTACCGATGTTTGCATTTCTTACGGATACGGTGTGGAGGTTATGGCCCAGGGTCCAATGGCAAGATCCAGGAAGTAAGGTTTTTTAAAAAAAGGTTATTTCTGTGTTGTATCAATCAAAAGAACTTTCACAGCAATGGTAGGATGACACAGTTTCCCTCTTAAGGGACAAGTTGTTTCCTGCACAGGGAATCTCTCAGAACATATCTGTACCATATTCTTTCTACTAAATCTTAATGCTGTTTGATTTGGGCAATTGTATTGTGTGAATCGAGCCACTGTGGTTTGTCTAAACCAGGGGTCGGCAACCTTAAACAGAGCCACAAAAGTCCTAACCGGAAGCTCCCCGTTCAATTCTGGAGCCAACTGGAAGTCCAGTTCCCCCACCATAGAGTCTCCTCCTAGCGCGGCATCCTTTTTCCTCTACCTCTCCTAACCGAAAGCCCTATCAATTGTGGAGCCGACCAGCGACAGGGAGCCACAGCAGAGGGATGAAAGAGCCACATGCGGCTCCACAGCCGCGGGTTGCTGACCCCTGGTCTAAACCATAAGCCATCATTTATCATTGCTATTTACCGCAAACCATGGATCTCCCGAAGGTGCTTTTTTCAAGAGGCAACTGAACTTTCTGGTTTTTCTTTGAAGACGCTTCGCTTCTCATCCAAGAAGCTTCTCCAGCTCTGACTGGATGGTGGGGAAGAGCTGAAGAAGCTTCTTGGATGAGAAGCGAAATGTCTTCAAAGAAAAAAACAGAAAGTCCAGTTGCCTCTTGAAAAAAGCACCTTTGGGACAACCATGACCTGGAGGACTGAGGAATCTCCATAGATTCCATAGACAAACCATGGACCTAACGTATTGCTTGTGAAGTAGGCTTCAGAGAGCAAAAAGGTCTAACCAGCTTGCAATGTCCACTGTCTCCCCCCCCCTTCTCTCTCCCTCCCCCCCTCTCTCTCTCTCACACACACACACACACACTCCTTAGACCAGAGGTCTTCAAACTTGGCAACTTTAAGAGTTGTGGACTTCAACTCCCAGAATTCCCCAGCCAGTCATAAGTCAAGCATTGCCTGTAGACCAGAGGTCTTCAAACTTGGCAACTTTAAGACTTGTGGACTTCAACTCCCAGAATTCTCCAGCCAGCATAGCTGGCGGGAGAATTCTGGGAGTTGAAGTCCGCAGACCCCGGGGTTGGACTAAGCGGGGGGGGGGGGCAGACAGTGGCCACAGCAGTGCTCGTCCTCGCCTAAAGGGGTTCACATTCGGGCTACTTTAAGTCTTGTGGACTTCACCCCCCAGAATTCTCCAGCCAGCATAGCTGGCTGGAGAATTCTGGGAGTTGAAGTCCACAAGTCTTAAAGTTGCTGAGTTTGGGGAGCCCTGCCTTAGACAAAAGCTGGGAAAAGAAAGAAACAAGGACTCACCCTTTTGTCCCAAATGCGCACATTCCCATCATGGCTGGTTGCCAAGCAGTTGGCATTTTTCTTATTCCACTTTACCTGGGAGGCTCCAGCTGCAGAAGGAGCAGAGGACTAGGAGTCAACGAACACCTTCCAGAAGGAAACAAGGTCACTACGATAGAGCTAACCTCTCCGGCTCATTCAAACCACAGGGGAGTACTGGGCTCTGTCTAGCACAAGCGGTGATTACGGTTAGTGTGGACTTAAGAAGTTTCCAAGAAAGGAATAGACCGCAGAGTTAGAACATGGAGCACTGCAGGGGAATCAACTCGTGCGGCTGCTCCAAGCAATCACAGGATGGTGCCACTGCAGTGCTGGGACCTCAAACCACCTTCTCACTGTCCTGCCCTCCTCTGTGCCATGATGGAAGTTTGGTCTCCAGGAGTATGGAACGGACTTTATGCTCTAGCTAGAATTACTTGCCTGTCTACCACATTCCAGAGGCCTTATAAACCAGCTGCTGCCATGGGCTACTAGCTAATTTACACAAGAAACAAGGTACTTCCAAGTACTTCTCCAAAGCACCAGAAGGCAGGACAAATAGGTAGAAATAGAGAGATCCAACATAAGAAATTAGGAGAAATTTCCAGACAGTGAGAACACTTAATGGAATAGCTTGCCTCCCTGATATGTCAGTGCTCCATCACTGGAGGTTCTCAAAAATAGACTGGACAACCATTTGACCAGGGTGATATAAGGTCTCCTGCCTTGACCAGGGGGCTGGACTAGAAGACCTCTGAGTTCCCTTCCAGCCCTACAATTCAGTGAGCCTACGATACAATGACAGTGAGAGCAATCAACCAATGGAACAGAAGTTGCCTTCGGAAGTTGTGGGAGCTTCATCACTGGAAGCTTTCAAGAAGAGACTGGACTGCCATCTGTCAGAAATGGTGTAGGGTCTCCTGCTTGGGCAGAGGGTTGGACTAGATGACCTACAAGATCCCTTCCAACTCTGTTAATCTGTAATTCTATGTACCCACTCATGACCGGCATATCCAGCACCCTAATGGTATTTAGACACCACCTGCCCACATGGGCAGTCTGGTTCCCCATGCTACCGTGTCCTGTTATTACGATACTGCAGTAGTAAATGAAACAATCACAACTTGGGGGTAAAGGAAAGAGCAGCAATGGAAATATTTCGGAACAAAAGATCTGTCAGGGGTTTCACGGTGCCTGGTGGGGGGGGGAGGAAACCCAAATGACGATCTATGGGAGTCACGTCCATGATCTGTGCAGAAGCCCCACGAAAGGCAAGCTGTGAAGATTTCCAACCAGGCTAGCCACCCACCGGCACTTACCAACAGCGGAGAGGGAGACGGTAGGCTTCCGGGTGTCTCTGAAAGACAACAATGCTACCATAAGAACATACAGCTTAACGACGCTCTCCTAAACTCCTACAACCAAATAATTAGGATTCTATGCATACATCATCATTTAATGACCCCATAATCCCTTGCGGGGTGGAGTCTCGGCAACTTAATGGAGTTTGCAGAGAGCGTTTACTGGCCGGATGCCCTTCCTGTTGCCAATCCGGAGTTTTGTTCAGCAGATATATTCTCATTGTGCCCAGAGAGAGAAATATCTGCCTCTACCTAGGATCGAACTCACAGCCTCCTGATTGTGAGGCGAGAGCTCCACCTCTAGGCCACTCTAATTAGAATTCTATGCATATGTTGCTCTGAAACCCGGGGGGGGGGGGAAAGAGTTACTTTCATAGCATATGCACTGGATTAAAATAAATCCACCTACAGAGCTCACCCTTGCTATTTCTGCATGAGTCACTGATCAAGGCAGACCCTGCTTGGAAAGAGGCATGCCTGAAGCTGTGATTCACACACAGATGCAGCAGCAGGAGCCACTCCTGAGAGACCAGCCATCTTCCTGTTGATCTGCACCAGAGTCACAGCAAAACCGTTTCCCTCGAGTGCGGAAAACGAAAATCTCTGGCATGTACTGCCGAGATTAAGCAGGCAACTGGGGTTTTTTTTGGTTGGCCTACAGGACATGGGACCACCTGTGGGGCAAACTGCTTGGAAACAACTGGTTCCAGCGATCACATTATTCCAAAACATGCCAGAAACCTTCAGGGTCCTCATGCCAGCAAGGTACAGGTGGGCCTTTCAGTGTAACCTTGAATGGCTGTGTAACAAATAAATGGCTGTGAGTCAAGGCCCACCTGTACCTTGCTGGCATGAGGACCCTGAAGGCAGGTTTCTGGCACGTATTGGAATGTGACTCACAACTGATACTCACACTAACAACTGTTGCAGCATCCCCCAAGTCACGGGATCAAAATTCAGGCGCTTGGTAACCAGCATGGATTTAAGAGGGTTGCAGCATCTTGGGGGGGGGGGGTGTCACGTGACTGCCATCGGCAACTGGATTTGCTTAATGACTGTGATTCGCTTAACAACTGCAGTGATTGACTTAACAACCGGGGCAAAAAGGTAGTAGAATTGGGGGCGGCTCACTTAATAACCACGTTGCTTAAAAATGGAAATTCTGGTTCCAATTGTGGTAGTAAGTTGAGGACAACCTGTAATTCAATTTCACAGAATTCTTCCCCACCTCATCTACACACACGGGGGGGGGGGAACTTGGGTGGAAATTTAACTCCCCTTTGCACCATAGCAAAGGCAAACCCTACTCGCTAAGCTTTAATAGGAGAAGACGACATTAATAACACCCTAGGTATTATGGAAGCACCCCACTTAAAAACAGCAGCTGCCGCCACGGGTGCCCTACAGCAGGAGTCCCCAATCCCATGTCCATGGACTGACACCGGTCCGTGGCAGGCCAGAAACTGGTCCACGCAAAGAAGCAAAACCCCATCCACGGAATGCAGGCAGCACACGAAACCACGCCCGCTCCGGTCTGTGGAGAAGCCTCTCTCCACGGAACCGGTCCCTGGGGCCTAAAAGGTTGGGGGCCACTGCCCTACAGGAACTTCCACTCTCCCCAAAAACACTTAGTGGCCGTGTCTGTCTTCTTACAGGCCACCAAAACTCTTACTTGATGTCCCAGATGTAGATGTATGTGTCAACCGAACTGGTAACCAGTAGATCTGACTCAAACACCGCCCAGTCCAAATCACTAGAAAAGGCAGAGAGAGAGAAAAAGAGAAGAAAATAGATCAGGGGTGGGCAAGTATGGACCCCTTTATGACCTGTGGACTTCAACTCCCACAATTCCCGAGCCAGCACAACCGTGGAAATTCCCGAGTATGGCTGGCTCAGGGATTCTGGAAGTTGAAATCCACAGGTCATAAGGGGGGGGGGGATACCACTTTACAGAAGGTAAAGTGAACTTTACAGAAGGTAGAATGGGGTGTCAAACTCAATTTCATTGAGGGCTGCATTAGGGTTGTGTTTGACCTCAGGGGGAGGGGAGTGGGCGTGGCCAGGGGCGTGGCCAACTCGACGTCACTCGTGTCGGGGGCACCTGTGGTGGCCCGAGCGCTCTGCCAGCGAAAATGGGCTCCCGAGCTCCGTTTTGGGCTGCGACGGCCTCCTGCAACCCTCTGCCAGCAAAAACTGAGCTCGGGGGGGATCGCACACAGCCCTCCCGAGCTCCGTTTTCACTGGCTGAGGCACTGCGGGCCAGTCCTTCGCTGCTTCCAGGGCAGCCCTGCGGGCCGAATCCAGCCCCCGGGCCTTGAGTTTGATACCCCTGATATAGAGGGACAGAAGGTCCTTTCCAATTCTATTATTCTAGGTTCACCCCTGAAATAGATGAACAAAAGAGCTCAATGGTGGCAGCTTATAAGGACAAGGCTTTGTGTAGTCACTTTCCACCACCTTCTCCATTGTCAGGAAAAACCATACCGGTATTTTGCAACAAAACCTGGAAACCTGCCCATTTGGCTTCTCCTAGGCTTCTCTTTTCGCACAGGGCTACCTCAACAGAATCTTCATGGGAGACTATAACATTAAAAAAAAAAACCAATAACAACTATGCAGTCTATGCTTCCTACATCGGGTCATTCTGGTGCCACGGTTTCGCCAAGGCCAATTTCTGGGAGAACCCAGCAAAGATTTTCAGAGATTTTCAGGAGTTTTCCCCCAGTAAAAACACTGCAAAACATTTCGCCCTATGGAATCCAGCTTCTGCAACTCCAGTGTCCTTGAGCAACAGTAAGCAGAAATGTGAATCGTGATATGCAGCGGAGTTGCTAGGGAGCTCCACAGATCTTCAAGTGGCCAAGGTTGAGAAATACTGGCCTGGCCTCCACTGAAGACAACACAAGAGATTATTAAGCTAAACTCTTTTGATAGGTTCATGTCTCCGCTAGGGATGTGCTTGCAAACAAGGAGCAGCAGCAGGAGGGCTGATAGAAAGGAGGCCTCACAGCTACCACACCATTGTATTACTGGCTCAAAATGCACCGGGCTCCCTGGGGCAGCCGTACCTGATAACACGCGTGTGTCCTTGCAAGGAAGTGCCAATTTCCCCATTACCGTCCTTCCACTTATACAGGTCAACACGTTGGTTGCTCTGAAATTAAGACAGAAAACATCAGGAGCCGCAAACAAAACCACAGACTCATTTTCCAAAAACGGTGTTTGGCAGCTTGAAGATGGGTGGACTTCATTTCCCAGGATTCCCCAGCCAGCATGGGTGGTTGCAGAATTCTGGGAGTTGAAGTCACACACCTGCAAGCTCTTCAGGTTGAGGAACAATGTTCGAGAATGGGAGCATTCTTTTAGCTTTTAAAATGAGGGTCCTGCTCAAAATTTTATCCCCAAGAGAAATATGTTCCCCAATACTTGGGCTGGAAAGTTTTCTCACACTCACTTACTGAGGGCCTCAAAAGAGTTCTCTGAAGGGGAGACATCTTTCCATCTTCCATATTAAATGCTCAGAAACAGCCAAAGCACAATTTTGTTGTTTTACAGCTGATCTCTAATTCACGTGATCTTTTTCAAATTTGTAATGGCTCAAGAGTTTATTATTGTTTTGTTTTGTGTCTTAGGACGCCCTGAGCAAAATAAAGCATATAAGGTATAAAAATATAAGGAACAACAAAGCAAGAAGCAACTCTTGTCCACAAGCAGGTATTATTAGATTTTTATCTCATCTTTTTATATATAACTCAAGACGGTGAATATAGCTAATGAGCCATGGTGGCGCAGTGGTTAGAGTGCAGTACTGCAGGCTACTTCTGCTGACTGCTGATTGCCAGCAGTTTGGCAGTTCAAGTCCCACTGGCTCAAGGTTGACTCGGCCTTCCATCCTTCTGAGGTCGGTAAAATGAGGACCCAGATTGTTGGGGGCAAGAGACTGACTATGTAAACTGCTTAGAGAGGGCTGCAAAGCATTATAAGTCTAAGTGCTATTGCTATTGCTATAGCTAATACTCCTGCCTATTTTCTCAACAACAACCTTGTGAGGTGGGTTGGGCTAAGAGAGAGGGACTGTCCCAGAGTCACCCAGCAGGCTTTCATGTCTAAGAAAGATCCAGAATTCACCATCCCTTCATTTCTAGCCCAGCTCCTTCACCACTACACCAAAGTGGTTCTATTAAGATACATTTTATTTTAATTAAATTATAGTAATCAATTCAATTATTAAATTAATAATTTTGATTACATTAAAATTAAACATTGTATCTATTAAGATAATATTAAGGAAAGAACCTTTCTATAGATTAAGCATCTCACATACCCAAGAAATGTAAATATTGTAGGAGTGGGCAAGTGAATCTATGATTAAAAAAATCAGTATGGAACACTTTTTCTGTCCAAAACTTTTGTTAGAAGACAGGTGCTTTTATGAGTTTACAAAAGCTTATATTTTTTTCATAAATTATATTGATCAGAATAGGTGCTACTACCTGGCTCCTTCTGATTATATCAGCCAGTTTTGTCTAGTGGTTAAGGCACCAGGCTAGAAACTGGGAGAATGTGAGTTCTAGTCCTACCTTAAGCATGAAAGCCAAATGGGTGACTGAGCCAGTCGTTCTCTCAGCCCAACGCACCTCACAGGATTGTTGTTGTGGGAGCAAATAAGAGGAGGAAAACGTGTTGGGATATGTTTGCAGGCTTGAATTATTTGTAAAAACAATAAAGGTGGGATACAAATAAGCAAATATCCAAAACTTGGATGAAATATCCATGTGATCGCTTCTACAGAATAAATGCAAAACAAGAGAATGTGATTTTGGGTACTTCCGATGTTTTACGTTGTTCTTAGTCAACTCCTTGGACCCTAATGTGTAAAGAAGCAGGAGCACATACAGATACAGATTAACAGAGTTGGAAGGGACCTTGTAGGTCATCTAGTCCAACCCCCCCGCCCAAGCAAGAGATTCTACACCAGGGGTCAGCAACCTTAAACACTCAAAGAGCCACAAAGGTCCTAACCGGAAGTCCCCTGTTCAATTTTGGAGCCAACCGGAAGTCCTATTCCCCTACCATAGAGTCTCCTCCTAGCACGGTGTCCTTTTTCCTCTACCAGTCCTAACCGAAAGCCCTATCAATTGTGGAGCTGACCGGAAAACCCGCCCCTTGCCATAGAGTCTCCTCCTGTCATACCCTGCTTCCCCCCTCCCCCAACCGGAAGCTCCTCTCAAAGTTGTGGTGCCGACTGGCGACAGGGAGCCGCAGCAGAGGGATGAAAGAGCCACATGCGGCTCCAGAGCCGCAGGTTGCTGACCCCTTTCTACACCATTTCTGACAGATGGCAGTCCAGTCTCTTCTTGAAAGCTTCCAGGGATGAAGCTCCCACAACGTCTGAAGGCAACTTCTGTTCCATTGGTTGATTGTTCTCACTGTCAGAAAATTTATCCTTATTTCCAGGTTGAATCTCTCCTTGATCAGTTTCCATCCATTATTCCTTGTCTGGCCTTCAGGTGCCTTGGAAAATAGCTTGAAAATAGCTCTCTGTGGCAGCCCCTCAAATATTGGAAGATGCTATCGTGTCTCCCCTGGTCCTTCTCTTCACTAGACTAGCCATGCCCAGTTCGTTCTTCATAGCCTCCAGTCCCCTAATCATCCTGGTTGCTCTTCTCTGTACTCTTTCTAGTCTCAACATCTTTTTTATTGTCCGGTGACCAAAACTGGGAGCACCATCCCAGTAGCTACGCTAAGTGCAGAAGCTGCACTGATGTAATCCACCTGGGAAGGAACACCTCTCCCCCCCCAACTTACCGATGCAGCAAAGAAGTGTGCGTGGCTCTCATGGGGATTCCACTGCACGGCCCCAATGTCCCACTTGCTCTGACGGGAAATCTTGCGGTGGCCATCAGCGGGTGCATCCAGGTTCACAATGTAGAGGAAGCGGCGCCTGGAAAAAGGCCCACAAACACAGGAAGGAACATTACTACAGTAGTTCCAAAGTAATTTACTACCATGAGGGCAACCTGAGGTATACATGTTGTAATTGAGACTGGAATTATGGTCATAAGTCATGCTAGTTAAGCGAGGCCCTACATGATCATGATTTTACAGCCTTTTTATGCTTGTTGTTAAGTGACTCACTGTGGACATTAAATGAACACTGTGGTCATTAAGTAAATCCTTTCTCCACAAACAGCTATAAATGCAAGCTGGTTCACAAGCACCCAAAATGTGATCACATATTGCAGTGTGTGTGTGTCTGTCCAACTCTTTGTGGGACAACTCGCTGCAGGACAAGAGTTACACTATGTCCCAAAGGTGCTTTTTTTCAAGAGGCAACTGGACTTTCTGTCTTTTCCTTTGAAGACGTTTCGCTTCTCATCCAAGAAGCTTCTTCAGCTCCACCATCCAGTCAGAGCTGAGGAAGCTTCTTGGATGAGAAGCGAAACATCTTCAAAGAAAAACCAGAAAGTCCAGTTGCCTCTTGAAAAAAAGCACCTTTGGGACAACAATGACCTGGATGACGGAGAATCTCCATAGACAAGAGTTACATTAATATCGAAGAAATTATGGAATAGAATCATTAAAGAAAGGATGCAAAAGGAGGGACAAAATGAAATGTAAATGACAAAACTTAAAATAACTTTTTAATTATTTTAAATACTTGAATTGTCCTGCTGCGAGTTGTCCCATGGTGAGTTGGCTGCCCTGAGTTGTCCCATTCTGACAATGTAGCCTCATAAGATTCTAAACCTTTAACATTATAATGTGATTTATATACATTAACGGTATTATGTATTTTTGATGAGGCCCAAGACAATTCCTTTTCCCTCAGGGCGGTTCAGGCAAGCCAAAAGGTTGGATATCCATGGTTTATAGCAGGTGTCTCCAAATTTGGCAACTTTAAGACCTGTGGACTTCCACAACTACACAAGTCTTAAAGTTGCCACGTTTGGAGGCCCTTGTTTAAAGCAAGGATTTGCGTATGCGACTATTAAATGCAGCAAGCACTGGAACTACCTAACTGCAGAATACCTGCATAAAGTAGTGTATCAGGCTAAACTGACACCAAATGTGCCAACAATGAAACCAATTGAGCTGCTGCCTGAAACCAAATTCAGATTACAGGCAGTCCTCATCTTACAACAGTTCATTTAGTGACTATTCAAAGTTACAATGGCACTGAAAAAACTGACTTATGACCGTTTTTCAGTTACAACTTTTGTAGACCCCCATGGTCATGTGATCAAAATTCAGATGCTTGGCCTCTGGTTCACATTTATGATGGTTGCAGTATCCCGGGGTCACGTGATCCCCTTTTGCGACCTTCTGACAAGCAAAGCCAATGGGGAAGCCAGATTCACTTAACAACTATTACTAACTTATCAATTGCAGTGATTCACTTAACAACTGTGGCAAGAAAGATTGTAAAATGGGACAAAACTCACTTAACAAATGTCTCACTTGACAACAGAAATGTTGGGCTCAATTGTGGTCGTACGTTGAGGACTACCTGTACTGCCAAAATGCAAGGATACTTAGGTCCACCTGCAGGTACTATTCCAGCAAGAGATCGCCATAGGACTCAGCTGCACATTTCTGTATATATGGATTATAATTATAGGAAGTCTTGCATGGAAATTATAAGCCAGAATTTATCTAGCTTCTTACATAGCTCCTTCAAAAAGCAGATGACTATGTAAAGTTTCTGAAATAACTTTTTCAGATCACAAGTGATCTTCCCAGGAGTGACAGCGTCTTCTTCCATTTAAAAAAAAGTTTCATTCATAAAATCCAGCAGACGAGGCAGAAATATTCAGCAAGGCGCATTCTTCTCCTATGAGAAAGAATGTCTTTAGGGAGGAGCACTCAGTCAGATGAAGTCAGAACTAGAGATCAAAGATTCACCCCCTCTTCTGCACTTGGCAAATCTAGGCCACAATTTAGTTGCTTCCGGATTTGAGCTTCTGAGACAGATTATCGGGCTATTTTTGATCACGACAAAGTTGCTCAATAATTATTTCATTTGAATTTAACGTGGGGTATTTACGAGAGAGGCGTATTTGAATTAAGTGTTTAAAATAGCATGACTATTGGATTAAAGTGTTGGAATGATATATATATGTATATGTATATGTATATGTATATGTATATACATATGTATGTGTGTATGTATGTATGTATGTACACACACACACACACACACACACACATGTATGTATGTATGTATGTATATTTAAAACTCCTGAAAAAGAATAATTAATGTTCCGGAACTGGTTTAAAGTCAGCCATGGGGAAATAAAGTCAGCCATGTTCCTGCATGAATTTGAATTTGAATTCTCTCCTAAGAATCCATTCTAGAAACCAATGTTATTAAAGCAATTTTGCATCTGTTGCTCTGCTTTTGCTGTATAAAGAATAAAGAATTTTGGATAACTTAGTTTTAATCATCATTATCACTAGCTCGGGACTGTCAAATATCTGTACAGCTATGAGGATTAGAAACCTACTCATTTAAAAAGAGTGTCCTAAGAAAGCGAAAATCTGCATATACAGATAGTCCTCAACTTACAACCACAATTGAGCCCAACGTTTCTGTTGCTAAGTGAAACATTTGTTAAGTGAGTTTTGCCTCATTTTACGATTTTTCTTGCCACAGTTGTTAAGTGCAGTTGGTAAGTTAGTAACACGGTTGTTAAGTGAATCTGGCTTCCCCACTGACTTTGCTTGTCAGAAGGTCGCAAAAGGGGATCACGTGACCCCGGGACGCTGCAACCGTCATAACTATGAACCAGTTGCCAAGCATTTGAATTTTGACCACGTGACCATGGAGATGCTACAATGGTCGGAAGTGTGAAAAATGGTCATATGTCACTTTTTTCAGTGACGTCGTAACTGGAATGGTCACTAAATGAACTGTTGTAAGTCGAGGACTACCTGCAGTGCTACATTCTTCAACTTTTTTGTATATATCTGTGGAATCACAGCTGCCACCCAGCACAGAGCTAGGACTCTTGAAGGAAGACCCAAGTTCAATGGGTCTAAATCAGTGATAGCGAACCTATGGCATGCGTGCCACAGGTGGCACGCAGAGCAATATCTGAGGGCACACGAGGCGTAGCCCTATGTCAGCTCCAGCACGCATGTGCACGCTGGCCAGCTGATTTTCGGCCTTCTTTTTAGCCATTTTTGCTCTCCCCAGGCTTCAGGAAAGCCTCCTGAAGCCTGGGGACGGCGAAAAACAGCCCAACCGGAAGTTCATTTGTTTGCGTCACCCCCAGCCTCTTTTTCGCTGTCAGAGGTCTTCAGGAACTTCTTCGGCTTTGGACAGTTGCAGCCAGGCCTCCCACACCTCGGCCCATTTCTTCTGCAGCAAGGCCGTCCTGAAGGCCTCTGCAGCGCAGGCTGCAGAAGAAATGGGCCGAGGTGTGGGAGGCCTGGTTGCAACTATCCGAAGGTAAGTAGTAGGGCAGCTCCACTGAAGGTAAGTAGTAGGGCAGCTCCACAGCTTCAGTGAGGCCTGTGCGCATGCACGGGGGGGGGGCAGCGTGGGGGTTGTGCACATGCATGGGGGGAGGGCATTGCATTATGGGTGTGGGCACCCGCGTGCACGCTATCGCGCGCGCGCGCACCCTTTTGACACCCGAGCCAAAAAAGGTTCGCCATCACTGGTCTAAATCTAAAGCAGGTCTGTTAGGCGGGCTGATAATAACCCAGTTCCCTCTTCCATGCTGATAACAAGCCATCTCCTACAGGGCACTAATAGTGCTATTAAAAAAACCAGCAGGCCTAGAATGAAAAGGACAAAGCGTAGACAATTACTGTAGCAGCTGAGCAAAAGCAGTTTCAGCTAGGAGCAGTGTGGGGGGGAGAAATAGAAGGGACACATAGGCCAGTATCTTATCCCTTCACAAAGTACCATTCAATGTTGGATCTAAATGGTACCTCTGAATTCTATCTTTGCTCCATAACTGCCTGGGCATGGAGGAGGGGGGGCAGGGGGTAAGCAACTTTTATCCAGTAGGGAACCATAGTTTGACTTTTAATAATAATTTGACAGATCAAGGAGTGTCGTGAGTGCGTCTAACAATACACCGATGTAACCAGGGTATGATGAAAAAATCTCAATCTATCTTATAGTGGGGGTGGGTGGGTTGTGGGTTTGTGGTGGTCTTGACTGGGGGAAAAAAAGGTTATTAAGCTTCTGTGGAAGCAGAGTTAAAAGGTGGCTTTGCTGGAAAATGTCAGTGGCAAAATTTGTGGGGTACAAAAAAGAGGGTTTGCCCGTGGTTTATTGGCAGGAGAGGAACTGAGGAATCTTCAACGGGAAGATGGCGCATGTTTCATGCAAAGAAGGCCAGGTATTTTTTCACCCAAAGCAAAACAAATGTCCCATAAAGAAATGATGGAGATGGCTTCAGAAGATTTGTAGAAAAGATGTCACATAAATTCAAGGAAGATTTTGTCCTACTTGGCATAAAGGCTAAATCTTCGGAGGCAGAGCGTGACAGACAATGAGGAATATTTAGTGCCAAATATTTCTAGCAATATTTCCTGCTAGAAATTGAAGGAGGAGAACCAGGTTAGTCTATGGTAGTCAAAAATCAGGAGCATGATAACAACTTTTGACTTTCATACCAATTAAAAGGCATAAACCTTTATGCGCTATTTTATTACATGAGTCAGTCTGAAAAGCTGCCACCAGGTTCCTTCTTTTTTTTCCTGCAAAGAGATCACTGATGGATCTATTGGGGCAGAGTTCCTCAGTGTTCCCTTTGCGGACTGGCGTGCACACAACTCCATTTGCGTGAGCAGCAGGCACGCGTACCTGCTGCTTGTGCAAATGGAGCACATGTGTTGTGACCTGTCGGCCACCGGCCCCTCAAGCAGCCGAATCAGAGGCGTGGGAGTCAGGGCCAGCATCAAGGCAACCTGAGAGCTCCGAGGGGGAAGAGGGAATGGAGCTGGCAGAGAGAGAGAGAGAGACAGAGACAGAGACAGAGGCGGAGCCTGGGCCATCCGTCATCCCTAAGATAGAGAGTCAATAGCCCCCAGGTCTGGAGGTGGCTGATGAGGAAGAGGAGGAATAGCTGGGTCCAGTGCCTGACGCACGGATGTGTAGAAGGCAGAGGAGAGGAGAGCAGTGGAAATCCGTGGGCCGATCCTTGGGACGGAAGAGCCAGTTCTGCTAGCGAAGCCCCATCCTACCTCTGGGGATAAAAGGCAGGGGGCGGAGATGAATAGATGTGGCAGACAACTATTCATCTCCCTGCCCGATGGGCTTGTTAGCCTGCTGTGAGACAGAGACTTTTTGCCGGGGCTGCTGGCACTCCTAATAAAGGAATCTTTGATTTAATTACAGAGGGTTTGTTGTGTTTGGGGAGCTGAGTCAGAACAGTGTGCTTGCCTGCTGCTCACACGTGTGGATGTGCATGCGTGCACGCTCGCTCGCCACTTTTGTGGCCCAGTTCCAAATGGCTCAAGGCCTGGAAGTGGGCCAGGGACCGGGGGTTGGGACCCCTATATTAGGGTCCTGGAGTCTGATTTTGGATCACTCTTCATCAAGTTGTGCTTGTGTTTCAATCTCCTTTTCCTCCACTTCACTGAGAAGACAAAGTTCTGGGAAATGTGAAGACCCACCCTGGACAAGATTTCCTTCTTCCCTCTGTACCTATCAGCAGGTACCAGCCCAGGTGCTGCCAACAGTAACTGCAATTCCACCCCGAAGGTTTTAGCACTCACCCAGAAAGTACCGCATGCTGCCCAAGACAGTCTACGGACATTGCTGTTGCCTGTGAAAATAAGAGAGACATGAATTCCCTCAGCTTATAAATAATACATTAAAAGTAGCACAAATGCCCTCGGGTAGCACTCAACTGACTATCTGGATATGTAGTGTTATTGACAACAATACAGAAAAAAGGGTTGACACTGCCTTCCTTCAAACTGTAAATAATACATCTGATAATCAGAGGCAACACACTATTAAATCAGCATATTCGATGGGGGGATACGAGGCTAAACCATTATTAACCCAACAACCGCACACTTGCTAAAAAGATGATTGGGGCCACAATCTTTTCCTCATCTCCTTGGGAAAAGGTCTCACTGATATCCACAGAAATTGCCTTTCTCTAAATATAAATAGAACTCTAACTGCAAGCTGTTTTGGAGCACAAAATAGCGAACAGAAACCCATGGCTGCCAATACATAAATCATCTGCTTCTGAGTCATGCAGAATTAAAATTGCTTCCTCAAAGTGTTCTAACTCAAGCCCTCCGAATAGCGACCAGAAACCATTTTGCATACGAAGCACCCTTTTTTGGGGACTGCCTTTTCTCCTTTCACAACTAGAATTCGAAATTCTTCACAACAGCCTATTTCAAACGCAAAGTAATTTTCACATTCAAGGAGTTTGAAATCTACGCACACCTCACTTCAAATTTTAATTCTTGAGGGGCAGCAGCCTCTCCTCTTTTAATAATTTTTGGTTTCCATCTCCAGATCTGTTTAAACCAGGGGTGTCAAACTCAAGGCCCACAGGCCGCATCCGGACCATGATGCGGTTCGCTGGGCCGTTCTGGAAAATTTAAGGGGCCAGCCCACATCACTTTGGCCCGGTCTACCCGTGTCGCTTCGGCCCAATCTACCCAATGCAAAGAGGAAACGTGCCAGCAATTTGGGGAGTGGCGTCAAGCTGGCCACGCCCACCCAGCTGGCCACGCCCACCCAGTCAGCCACGCCCGCTCCCCAAACTGCTGGCATGTTTCCGCTTTGCATTGGGTAGACCGAGCCAAAGCCACGCTGGCCCGATGTTTCCTCTTCGCATTGGGTAGACTGGGCCGAAGCGACACGGGTAGACCGGGCCAAAGTGATGTGGGCTGGCCCCTTAAATTTTCCAGAACGGCCCAGCGAACCGCATCATGGTCCATGTGGCCCTCAATGAAATTGAGTTTGACACCCCTGGTTTAAACTTTTGCTATTGACCAGAGGTAGTCCTCGACTTACAACAGTTTGTTTAGTGACCATTCCAAGTTACAACGGCACTGAAAAAAGTGACTTACGGCCATTTTTCACACTTATGACCCTTGCAGCATCCCCAGGGTCACTTGATCAAAATTCAGATGCTTGGCAACTGATGCATGACGGTTGCATCGTCCTGGGGTCATGTGATCTATCATCTTTTGCAGCCTTCTGTTAAGCGAAGTCAACGAGGAAGCCAAATTCACTTAACAACCATGCTACTAACTTAACAACTGTAGTGACTCACTTAACTGTGGCAAGAAAGGTTGTAAAATGAGGCAAAATTCACTTAACAAATGTTTCACTTAGCAACAGAAATGGTGGGCTCAATTTTGACCGTAAACTTGTAGAAGGCTTTGCCTTTCAATAGAAATGCATGGGATAAAGGACTGTAGCAATAGCACTTATATACCGCTTCATAATGCTTTGCAGCCCTCTCTAAGCGGTTTATAGAGTCAGCCTATTGCCCCCAACAATCTGGCTCCTCATTTTACCCACCTCGGAAGGATGGGAGGCTGAGTCAACCTTGAGCCTGGTGAGAATCGAACTGCCAAATGGCAGTCAGCAGAAGTAGCCTGCAGTACCGCATTCTAACCACTGCGCCACCATGGCTCTCTGATGCTGATTCTCCACAATCCACATTGCAACAGGCGCTACCTGCACATTCTCAAGCCAAACTGTTGCTTTCAGCAAAATCAGCGTCTCCCTGTCACACGCCTGTCTGCCATTGCAGCGTATTATTGACTTGCGCAATCAAAAGCCAGCGCTAAACTTGCTAGACTCTACAGGAGGCTCCACCTCAAGTCTCCCCTAAATGAATTTAAATGGGTGACGGAGAGCTGGTTCCTGTTAGGGTGCTTCCAGAGTACTACAAGATAAAATATGGTTTTTGGAGCTCCGGGAACAGGTTCAGGTTTCTCTCCGAATCTCCCACAAGAGCCGCTTTCACACGTTCTCTGCTTCAAGAAGCCAGTCAGCCTGTGCAGGCCTGAGCTTTTGGGAAACAGGCCGGGTTGCCTAGGTGTGTCTGTGATCCGTGTTTGTTCTGAATCACTGTCCCTTGTCTTGGATGCCGTGAGCCTCCGAGCAGCTTAAAGCCATTTACAGCTAATCCTCGACTTTACGACCACAACTGATTTCCACTGCTAAGCAAGGCAGTGGTTAAGTGAATTAAGCCTCTTTTAACGATCTTTCTTGCCACGGTTAAGCGAATCACTGCCGTTGTTAAGTGAATCACACGGTCATTAAGTGAATCCAGCTCCCCCAATGACTTTGCTTGTCGGAAAGTTGCAAAAGGGGGGATCACCAGAGCCCAGGATAGTACAACTGTCATTAATACATGCCAGTTGCCAAGTGCCCAAATTTTGATCATGTGGCCACAGGGATGCTGCAACGGTTGTAAGTGTGAAAATAGGTCATAAGTCACTTTCTTTCAGTGCCGTTGTAACTTTGAACGGTCACTAAAGGAATGATTGTAAGTCGAGTTCTACCTGCACAGGAATAATCGTGCCTGTACCTGCACAAAACCAGATGCCAGAAGGATGAACATGGTTCTAGGTACCCCATCCCACCCTGGCTCTTTAGTTCCACATCACCTTGAGCCACAATCTCTTTCCCCTCCCCATCAACAACCACTAAAGGAGGAGGCTAACTCCTTCAACAGTATCCCCCACTTTTAATCCCCGCTGAAGGCCCAGAAAAATATAATGGTCAACATTATCAAAATCTGCTGAAAGATCAAGGAGCAGAAGGATGGATGCACCATCACCCCCATTCTGGATCTGCCAGATACAATCAGTTTTAAAATGTTTATTTTATAGAACCAAGAAAATTATTCTCATCACCCTTATACAGCTACTACAGAAATAAAAAGAAATACTGGCATATTTAAAAGATTGTTCTTTTTCGGCTCTCAATTTTGCAAAATGCATAGAAACCATACAAAGCACATTTTCTTCAATGTCTATACAGTATAAGCCTCAAGCGGGCAAGCACATCCTTCTCCCCACAGCCCTATGGGAATGGAAACAAGAGTTCTCCCTCTTGTCTTCATTATCAGACAGCAGTCAGGCAATTAAAAAGATTGGCATCCTTGCATATTTCACCATAATGATCAACTTGCAAGAGAGCAATCAATGAGCCAGCAACCCCCCTTTTATTTGAGAATTCACACCTTATTTTCCCACAAGTTTACCTCAATGCTGAACTTTATAATACATTTGGGAGGAGATTCTGCCTTTTTTAGATGCTCCCAGTTTGGGAAATGAATCCATTTATACAATCATAATATTCTCAAATAAGGAATATCTGTGTTGGTAATAATATATTCCCAACAAGGTTCCTGGGTAAGGGTCTGTACAAAAAGCAGTAAACAAAAATAAACTAGTAAACATTATTTTAAAAGTGGACTCTAACTTATGTGCACGAATCTTACGAACCATCTCAACCTGATGGGATTAGCCTGCCCCACCTGTGCTGGCAGAAGAGGCATGCAGTGGCCCCTGTCAATCAAGGAATTCCAGCTGGCGGGGGTCCAGGAGAGCCTATTCTGCCATGGTGTGGGCCCTCTGGAACATCCTGTCCCCCTCCCCCCCAGGTCAGATCCACACCCTTGAAGACCTGGTTCCACCAACTAGCCCAGGGCCACAATAGGGAAGTGAAATCCCGGAGATGGTTAATAGATAGATCCCCACCTATTCCCCTTATGCATTTTGCAACTGAATTTTAACTAAATTTTAAACGCATGGTCTTTGTTTCTTGTTTTAATGTTTTATATAGTATTTTTATTGAATAAACTGTAAACCACCTAGAGTCGCCTTGGTGAGATGGGTGGCATTGTAATACGCAGTAGTACTTTATAGCCAATTTGCATGAACGTACAAAAACTACATTCATGCAAATTGGCTATAAAGTACTACTACGTATTACTTCCCATTTTATTTAGGAAATCTTAATTTCTCGTAGCTCTATAATGTACAGTATTTAAGAAGCATTGGCTCTTATAGAGCTACCAAAATATGATTTCCTCCCCCCCCCCCCCCCCCCCCCGCCCCCCCCCCCCCCCCCCCCCCCCCCCCCCACCCCCCCCCCCAGCCCCCCCAGTCCACCACGCTGGCAGCTCTCAGTGACTAGTCCCCCCCCCCCCCCCCCCCCCCCCCCCCCCCCGTTCAGAAGGTTCAAAACAACATCTGACTGCAAAGCATAAGAACAGAGCTGGTATTTCTCCCAAGGGCCCTGCCATGGGATTGATGAAATAGCAACTAGATTTACATACAGTTAAGTTGGTTATTAAACACACCGATTTTCTTGATATGCATAAACCATAAATGAGCAGGCAGACTGCATATCTAATAACTAACCAGGCTTAGTATAGCTTGCACACACACATTATTACAACTACTAAGTCTTGTAACTCTCCTGAGTATCTTATGTCATTGTTATCAGCAAGAAAACTGGAAAATAAAGGATCTATCAAACTGAATACATCGAGTTGTAACAATGTACAGATTCCATCTGCCCAGAATAATTGTTATTCTTTCTTATGGATTTCTGGTTGGTATGAGCAAAGTTTCAACAGTGATGAAATTCTCCTTTTTAGAACATTTACTTCTCAACTTCTCCTTGCCACCATGGTCTTTTGAAGGAAACAGACTAGGCAGGAGTGATGGCAATTACCATTTGGTGCCACTAGCACCCAGCATTCAAAGACCCTTAAAGAGAGTTCATATCTCATGCCTCAGTACATTCTCAAAGAAACAATATAGAAACCTAATTCACATACCATGCTAAATCATATTTTTATTTGTTTCCCTCTGGAAGCTTGTAAATAATAGAACATACAGCTTAGCATAACTGTGAGTTCAGCCCATGTATGTTCACATATCACACTATATGACAATTTGTTCACTAAGCCAGAATTGGCTAGGCTAGGTTTCTTCATTGCACTAAACCATATGATTTTATTAGCTAGAAAAGTTGGTTCATGTGAATCGCAAAGAGCCAAAGTGCAATATGCAAATCCAGCCAATAAATATCTTCTCTGATGACTGATTTGTAGGCGTCTGTTTATGAAGATGTTATACATCTAGAAATCTGTGTGCATTAGTATGGATTATTTTAACTATTAACCTTATTCAGCAGCGGCAAACACTAGCTGTTAAAGACTTATGAATACCTCATAGCACAAATTTGTTTTGTAGGCAAGACCATAGTTCATAAGATATTGTAACATTAGCATAATTGGGTAGGAAAAATGTACAGTACAGGAGAAGGAATATAAAGAATAAAAATATCTGAAAACATTTGTTATGTACAGATAGGACCTATGAAATATCTGCTGTAGCAATCTTGCCAAAATTTAAAAATGTCCAATTTATAACAGAACAGCCTAACGTAAGGCAGCCTTCTAACATGGGTCAGTTCTTAAACTTTTAGCTGTAGCTAAAGAATCAAGGGGAGGCTAGAGCTTAAAGGAAAGGGGGGAAAGCAAATGATCATCTCAGCAGAAATCTGCCCCAATTTAACTCCCCCAGGTTGCTGCAGAAGCCCCTGGAGCACTGTTCTTAAAGTGTTTAACACAATTACAGGTAGTCCTTGACTTACGACCACAATTGACCCCAGAATTTCTGTTGTGAAGCATGACAGTTAAGTGAGTTTTGCCCCATTTTACGAGCTTTCTTCCCACAGTTGTTACGTGAATCACTGCAGTTGTTTAGTAAAACAGCTGTTAAGTGAACAGGCTTCCCCACTGCTTGTCAGAAGGCCGCAAAAGGTGATCACATGACTCTGGGACACTGCAACCGTCATAAATACATGCCAGTTGCCAAGCGTCCAAATTCTCATCATGTGATCATGGAGATGCTGCAACAGGTGAAAAATGGTCGTAAGACTCTTTTTTCAGTGCTGTTGTAACTTCAAAATGGTTGTAAGTCAAGGACTACCTGTATTCCTTTTCCTGGTCTTCAATAATGTTGTTAACCTACCCACCCACACATACACAAAGATTTTGTTGTTTTACACAAGTGTCACAACAGCAGCTGCCCCCAACCAGATCCTCTACACCCAAAGCAGCAATTACAAAAGTTATCCAATTTTTAAAACCACCCATTTCCTCACAGAGGCTCCGTTACTCACAGGATATGCTCTAGACTAGAGCAAATATCTTGTCTGACTTTTTAAGTAACCTTTGCTTACGGGTGTTTACACTGCTTGCTTGCTTCCCAACCTCCTTGGGAAGGGGGGAGGGTTCTTTATAATAAAGTTCAGAATATAAGTAATTTTGATAATAATGCCAAGAGGAGAGACGGTGGTGAGGGAGAAGAAAAAGACTGGAAGCAGTTCCCAGGCCCATTTTTTTTTTCCAATCGTTTAAATTCATTTTATATTTTCTATGCCACCCAATCTAACAGAGAGGTCAGCTGCATTATATTTAATGTATTGTTACTATTATTTTAATGAGTATATTTTGTAAGCCTCTCAGAGTCTGCTGGAATGGGAGGCTGCATTAATAGAATTAATATTATTATTGCTCAGTCAAGAGAAAAACCAGTCAGAACAGCTGGTTGACTCAGCCTTCCATCCTTCTGAGGTGGGTAAAATGAGGAACCAGAGTGTTGGGGGCAATAAGGCTGTAAACCTCTTTGAGAAGGCTGTAAAGTACTGTGAAGTGCTATATAAATCTAAGTGCTATTGCTATTGCCCTCCTTTCCTTCCTTCCTCCTTCCTTTCCTTCCTTCCTCCATTCCTCCCTCCCTCAGCCTTCCATCCTTCCGAGTAAAATGAGGACCCAGATTGTTGGGGACAAGAGCAGGGGTGAAATCCAGCAGGTTCTGACAGGTTCTGGAGAACCGGTAGCGGAACTTTTGAGTAGTTCGGAGAACCGGCAAATACCACCTCTGGCTGGCCCCAGAGTGGGGTGGGAATGGAGATTTTGCAGTATCCTTCCCCTGCCACGCCCACCAAGCCACGCCCACAGAACCGGTAGGAAAAAAATTTGAATTTCACCCTTGGACAAGAGGCTGACTCTGTAAACCTCTTTGAGAGGGCTGTAAAGCACTGTGAAGCGGTATATAAGTCTAAGTGTGATTGCTATTGTCCTCCCTCCCTCCCTCCCCTCCTTTCCTTCCTCCCTCCACCTTCCAAGGTCGGTAAAACGAGGACCCAGATTGTTGGGGGCGATAGGCTGACTCCATAAACCGCTTAGAGAAGGCTTTAAAGCACTGTGAAGCGGTATATAAGTCTAAGTGCTATTGCTATTGCTCTTCCTTCTATTGATCATCCGTCCGTCTGTCCATCCGTCCATTCATCCATCATGAGCAGTGGCTAGAATGCAGTATTGCAGGCAAACTCTGCCCACTGCCAGGAGTTCGATCCTGACCGGCTCAAGGTTGACTCGGCCTTCCGTCCTTCCGAGGTGGGTAAAATGAGGACCCAGATTGTTGGGGGCAATATGCAATATCTGTAAACCGCTTAGAGAGGGCTGGAAAGCACTGTGAAGCGGTATGTAAGTCTAAGTGCTATTGCTCCTCCCCTCCTGCTGCTGGGGATGATGGGAGCTGTAGTCTAGCGCTCCCGAAGGGTGCCGGGGCGAGCCCCAGGCCAGTCAGCGCCGGGCAGCTGCCCTTCGTGCGACGCCAAGCACCCTTCCCATCCCCTCAGCGGCTCCCCGCATCTCCCAAGGGGGAGGCGCGGCAGGGATGCCTCCCACCCCGAGTGCCAAGGAACGGGAAGGGGCGAGAGAGAACTCTGCCGGCAGGCAGGCAGGCCGCCCGGGGAACGGCGGCCCCGAAAACGGCCCCGGATACCTGCGAGTCCCGGAATTCCACCACCACATTCTCGCTACTCCAGCGCGCGGCCATCTTGGCTGCCCTGGAGGCGGCGGCGCGGCGGCGGCCTGGAAGTCGTCGCGCTCGGAGCGCAGAGCCTGCCGGGAGACGTAGTTCTCGGCGCTTAGAGGAGCCGGAGCTACGTAAGAGCCCGACCTAAGTTTCTTCCATCAGGGTTGGACTTCAACTCCCAGACTCTCCCCTCTCCTGGCTAGGAACCCTGGGAGTCGTGGTCCAACGTCGGTTTGTTTTGATCTTTCTGAAGGCAGCGTGCCTCCCACTTGGCCTCTCTCCGTCTCTTCTTTTTTCTTTCCTTGCATACCTTTGTCATTGGATTTGCACAACAGGCTAAGGCAGGCACGCACGCACGCACGCACGCACACACACACACACACACACAAATCCCTCTCGTAAATTGAAAGAAAGCTTATCGCGCTTATGAGCGCTGAACACTGTATTTTTGCTTTCAGTTATGCAACTTTGTGTGAACATACTCAATGTCTGAGGGATGTGGAGGTTAGAAGACTGCAAAGTGGCTGTTAATCTATATCACTAATTAGTATATGTATATTTACTAATATGTATTTACATTATAGAGACAGACTGGACAGCCATTTATCTGAAATGGTATAGGGTCTCCTGCTTCAAGAAGGGTTTGGACTAGAAGACCTCCCGGGGTCCTTTCCAACTCTTATTATTCTATATAGGCAGACTCCAAATCAATCAATCAACCAATCCAAAATAGACATTGGAGCCAGAGTGTCACCTGGATCTCCTATGACTTACAGAAGTGGATCTGAATTAAGCTATACCAACTGTGTTGTTTCCATCTCTGGAAGGAACTTATCCACGCCACTGTTGTGTTTTTGCACAATTCTTCTGGACATGTTTCCTAATGATGATGCATGTCTCTACTCATGCAAAGACACAATAGGCTGGGAAGGGATCTGTCAACCCTCTATTCAAAGTTTAGAATAGGGATTTTAGACAATCTTTACCTATGTGAGATATGAATCTTTCCATTCCTGATTAGAGCACGATATGACTTTGGCTGAAAGTTCACAACCGCCACTTCAATTACATCACACAAGTTAATCGCACAAAAGATGAGGGGTGTTGTAAATGACATGTCACCAGGAGCTTCATTCCAAACAAATATCCCTGGACTTACTCCTAAATAATATCAGGTTCTTACAAGTTGGGACAAAACTCTCCTTACTGCCTACTGACCAGCCCAAGGAGTTCCTGGGGTTTGTACCATCACATTTCAAAAGCTCTCGTGTCTGGAACTGTCTGAAAGAGCACAAGTAAAATGGACAGAAGCATATTCTCTTCTCAGCTGACAGCGCTCAGAATTTTATAACCCCTTACCTGAAATTGGTGTGAAAGCTTGTGCGGCCCACTGTAAAAGAATTGGTTGAAAACTGGTTCTGTTCTACCTTTTTTGGGGGGTCCATTTTTGTCTTTTACAATCTCAGAACTCCCCAGGCTGTATTGTTGAAGACTGACTTGGCAGCAAACCCTCAAAATGTGGAAGTATGATTGATCTTGATAATGGTTTTTTTTTAAAGAGTGCAAAGGAATTACATTGGGTGAATTAACTTATATTAGTCTGGTGCAAAATTTACAAAAGAATAGAACCTAGAATAAGATTCTCTTATTTCAAAAGTAAGGAGTGATGGCTAACTCTCCAGAAGAAGTCAGAACACCAAACAGAATGCAAAGTATCTGGACTCAAGTCAGGATTCATTATGCACAAATGTTTCCACTTCAAACACTCTTGGGCAAAGGAAGACACCCCTTTGGGAAATTTTAGTATATAAAAGAATAAAATGCTAGTTTATTGTATTTGTGTGCATGTTGAACACTAGCAAGAAAAAACATGTAACACATTAAATCAAGAGACTTAAAGGTTTCAATCAGAATAGAGCTGGAAGGGACCTTGGAGGTCTTCTAGTCCAACCCCCTGCTCAAGCAGGAAACCCATACCATTTCAGACAAGTGGCTCTCTTCTTTAAAGACCTCCAGTGAGGTCTTTTGTAGGTTCTTGTTCTGTTTTTGCCTGCCAGTGAGTCTTGTGCACCAATGGATTATATCCGCTTCTTTAGCTTGTCTCACATTCCCCCTCCTCCATGGGTTAGGGTATCAACTGAGAGTTGATAGTTGTCTCTGGAAATGTATGTATTCAAGCTCTAATCGCAATAAGATTCATGCATCGGGAGGCGGCAAAATTTTTAAGACGAGATTTTAACGTAACTGGTGATAAAAAATGAAACGAGCCGATTTGTATTTTGTGCCAAATCAAAATGTGTTAATCATGGTTTTATTAAACTACAAATGGCAAATCATAGTAAGCTTTGTATCGTGGTTTATAAGCTATCCTGATGGAATTGGTAAATCATGCAAGCCACAAAGCAGAAAACCCGACTGTGGGCGACACTTGTAATTATGGTTTGTCCTCTTTCCAAACATGTACCTCCTGAGGTTGTTGTAAAGATAAAATCAAGTGTGAGATGAAGAAATATTGCCCTTCGCAGCAGAACATAAATGTGCTGAAGACATAGCAATAGCACTTAGACTTATATACCGCTTTACAGTGCTTTACAGCACTCTCTAAGCGGTTCACAGAGTCAGCATATTGCCCCCAACAATCTGGGTCCTCATTTTACCCACCTCAGAAGGATGGAAGGCTGAGTCAACCTTGAGCCGGTGAGATTTGAACCGCTGAACTGCTGAACAGTCAGCTGAAGTAGCCTGCAGTACTGCACTCTAACCACTGCGCCACCTTGGCTCTTGCATGTCATGTAACCGTAACGGTTTTCAAGGTTATTCGACACATCTTTGGTCCAAAACTAAGTTTCTCTATGTTCTCTCTATTAAGGATTCATCTGCTGCATCCTGTGACGGAGGCTGTACAGATAGTCCTCGACTTACGACTACAATTGAGCCCTAAATTGTTGTTGCTAAGTGAAACATTTAAGCGAATTTTGCCCCATTTTACGACCTTCTCTGCCACAGCTGTTAAGTGAGGTTGTTAAATTAGTAACACGGTTGTTAAGTGAATCTGGCTTCCCCGTTGACTTTGCTTGTCAGAAGGTTGCAAAAGGGGATCACATGATCCCCAGACACTGCAACCGTCATAAATATGAGTCCCTTGCCAAGCACCAGAATTTTGATCACGCGACCACGGGCATCATGTTGCAACGGTCATAAGTGTGAAAAACGTTCACAGGTCGCTTTTTTCAGTGCGCTTGTAACTTTGAACGGTCCCTAAATGAACTGTTGTAAGTCGAGGACTCCCAGTATTGGAGGGCGCAACATACTAATCCACAAACCCCGATTAGCCATGGGGCCTGCATGCCCCTCCAGCCCCGAACAGACCCTAGTTTCCACCACACAAGCCAGGATGTGCAATCCCTGCAGTGACCAGGCAAACCGGGGTCCAGCCCTTGGAAGCTATCCGGGGCTCTGCTGTCGGCACCCGAGGGGCTCGAAGGCTGCAGAAAAGTTCAGAAAGCGCCTCGGCTGCTCCGGAGCGTTAACGGAAAAGGCCGGAGACCGTCGGTTAAGCCGTTCCACGCCTCGGCACCACCACCTTCCGCTGCCCGTTGGCCGGGCAAGCTTCTCCAACGCGGCGCTCCGGCCAGCGCGCCGGGCGGGCAGAGGAGCCTCGTTCCCGGGCCGGGGCAGGGGACC